>CM040426.1:145140088-145497988 GCA_022702705.1 Papilionanthe hookeriana x Papilionanthe teres
GAAGTTACGTATTGCTGGGGTTAAGGATTGGTAATTTTTGCCAAAGTTCACTTTATGGTCAGAGATCGACATATTAGGTCACTAATCGTCATTAGGTCAAATATCGATTATTTTGACCAAAATTAAATTTTGGTCAAAAGTTAACTCATTGGGTCAACAGAATGGTCATTAAGTTCGAAATTAATCATTTTAACTAAAGTTGACTTTTTGGTCAAAAGTCGACTTATTTGGACAATGAGTCAGGTAATCGGGTGACGTAATCGACCATTTTGATCGAAGATGACTTTTTGGTCAAAATTTGATCTATTGGATCAATGAGTCGGTCATTGGGTCAAAAATTGACCATTTCGTCCAAAGTTAACATTTTTGTCAAAAGTTGACCTATTGGATCAATGGGTTGATCATTGGGTCAAGGATCGACTATTTTCGCCAAAGTTAAGTTTTTTGTTGTGAGATCGACTTATCGGTCAACAATCGGTCATTAGGTTAAAAAATTGACTATTTTTACCAAAATTAGATTTTTTTGGTCAAAAGTTACATATCGGGTCACTGGGTTGGTCAATCGGTCAAGGATCGACCATTTTGACCAAGGTCGAATTTTTGTCAAAAGTCGACCTATCGGGCCAATGGGTCGATAATGGGTCGAGGATTTACCATTTCACTAAAGTTCAATTTTTTGGTCGAGATCGACTTATCGAGTTACTAATTAGTCGCTTAGTCAAAAATCGATTATTTTGACTCAATATTTAATTTTTTGTCAAAAGTTAACCTATTGGGTCAACTAGGGTGGTCATTGTGCCGTGAATCGACCATTTTGACTCAAAATCGACTTTTCGGTCAAAAAGTCGATCTATCGGGTCAATGGGTCAGTCACCGATATCGACAATTGTTTCAGGAGTGTAAGCGAATAGCGGTACACAAAGGAATTAGATTCTATCAAACTCAAAGTCTAAAGCAAAGCTCGAGTTATGTGGGAAAGTGGTTCGAACGAAGAAGTACCTGATTCTCGCGCTAAACAGTCGAACCGACAAAGTAAGGTTGTTCGGGTCGAAATTAACCATTTGACCAAAGCTGACTTTGGTCAAAAGTGTAGACCTTTTCAGATGTCAATGGTCATTAGGTCGTATATCGACTATTTTAACGTAAATCGACTTCTTTGTCAAAAGTCGACATATTAGGTCAACGGCTCATATCATTGGGTCAAGGGTCAATCCATTTGAACAAAGTTTATTTTTTTGGTCGAGATATCGACTTATTGGTTCAATAATCGGTCAATTTAGGTCAAAATTGATTATTTTTACCAAAATTGAATTTTTGGTTAAAAGTTAACCCATCGAGTCAACATGGTCAGTTATCAAGTCGTAAATTTACCATTTTGACCAAAGTTGACTTTTTGGTGAAAAGTTGACCTATTTGGTCAATGAATTGGTAATTGGGTCAAGAATTGACCATTTTGACCAAAGATAACTTTTTAGTCAAAGTTGACCAATTGGCTCAATGGGTTGGTCATTGAGGCAAAAATTGACCATTTTGACCAAAGTTGACTTTTTGGTCAAAAGTTGACCTATTGGGCCGATAGGTGGTCATTAAGTCAAAAATTGGTCTACTTCGACCAAAATCGACTTTTTGGTTAAAGGTCGACTTAATCAGGTCATTGTTTTGTTGTTCGGTCGAGGATCGACTATTTCGACCAAAGCCGACTTTTTGGTCGCATATTAACTTATTCGTTTAATAATTACCATTAATCCAAAAGTCGACTATTTTCGTCTTTTAGTTCAAAAATCGATTATTTCGACCAAAATTAAATTTTTGATTAAAAATCGACCCATCGGGTCAACGTGGCGGTCATCGAGTCTAAATCAACATCTTGACCAAAGTCGACTTTTTGGTCAAAAGTCGACATATTTGGCAAATGGGTCAGTCATCGGGTCAAGAATCGACCATTTTGAACGAGGATGACTTTTTAGTCAAAATCTGATCCATTGAGTCAATGGGTTAGTCATTAGTGTAAAAAATTAACCTATTCGACCAAAGTTGACTTTTTGGTCAAAAGTTATCCTATCGGATTAATCGGGGTCATTAGGTCAAAAATCAACTATTTTGACCAAAATCGAGTTTTCGGACAAAAGTCGACCTATTGGATGAAATGGTTTTTCATCAGGTCAAGGATCGACCATTTCGACAAAAGTTAACTTTTTTGTCGCGAGATCGACTTATTCGGTCAATAATCGTCATTGGTCAAAAATTGAATTTATTTTTACTAAAATTGAATTTTGGATCAACATTTAACTGATTGGGTAAACGGGACGCCTTAAGGTTAGCAATCGACCATTTTGACCAAAGTTGATTTTTGGTCAAAATTCGACCTTTTTGGTATATGAGTTGGTAAATGTGTTAAGAATCGACTATTTTGACCAAAGATGATTTTTCAGACAAAAGTCAATTCGTTGGGTCAATGGGTTAGTCATCGGGTCAAAAATTGATCCTTTTGACCAAAGTTGACTTTTTTGTCAAAAGTTGACCTATTGAGTCAATGGGTGGTCATTAGGTTAAAAATTGACTATGTTAACCAAAATTGACTATTTAGTCAAAAGTAAGCCTATTGGGTCAATGGGTATATCATTGGTAAAGGATTGACCATTTTGACCAAAGTTGATCTCTTGGTTTAACTTTTTGGTCATAGATCGAATTTATCGGGTCAATAAATTGGTCATTAATTCAAAAATTATTTATTTTGATCAAAATCGACTTTTGGTCAAAAGTCGACATATTAGGCTTAAGATTAATCACTTTCACGAACATTAACTTTTTGGTCAAAAAGTTGACCTATCGGGTTAATACAGTTGGTCATCGCTTTCAAGGATTGACCATTTTAACTAATGTTGATTTTTTTGTCTAAGATCGCGCGAAGGTTAAAAATCGACTATTTTAGCCAAAATTGTCTTTTTGGTCAAAAGTCGATTGACTGACCAATGGGTTTGTCATCGGGTCAAGGATTAACCATTTTGATCAAAGTTGACCTTTTGATCAGAGATTGACTTATTGGGTAAATTATTGGTCATTAGGTCAAAAATTGACTATTTTGACAAAATTTGAATTTTTGGTCAAAAGTAAACCCATTTGGTCAACGAGTGGTCATTTGGTCAGAAATTGGCCATTTAGACCAAAGAAGACTTTTCGTCAAAAGTTAACTTATTTCGCTAAAAATGAATTTTTATTCTAAAGTAAGCTCATCGAATAATAGTGCCATATAACAGTCGAATTAATTATTTTGACCTAAAGTCGACTTTTTGGTCGAGTGACATATTTGGTTAATGAGTTGGTAATTTGGTCAACAATCGACAATTTTGACCAAAGATGACTTTTCGTCAAAAGTCGATCTATTGGGTCAAATGGGTTTGTCATTAGGTCAAAATTAACCACCTTAACCAAAATTGTCTTTTTGAATAAAAGTTGATCTATTGGGTCAATATGTGGTCATTAGGCAAAAATTGACTATTTTGGCCAAAATTGACATATTGGTCAAAAATTAGCCTATCGGTCAATTTGTCATTCGTCAAGGATCAAAATTCGACCAAAGTCGCTTTTCGATAAGAGATCGACTTATCAGGTCAATAATCGGCTCATTAGTGTCAAATATTGATTATTTCGACCAAAATTAAATTTTTGGTCAATAGTCGACTCATTGCACAACGGGTCATCATTGGTCGAAATCGACAATTTTGACTAAAGTCGACTTTTTGGTAAAAAATCGACTTATTTTGTCTATGAGTTTGAATCGGTCAAGAATCGACTCATTATAATCAAGATGACTTTTGGTCAAAATTTGATATATCGGGTCAATGGGTCAGGTCATTGGGTCAAAAACCGACCATTTTGATCAAGGTCGACTTTTTGGTCAAAAGTCGACTTATTGGGCTAATGGGTGCGTTAATAAGTCAAAATTGACAATTTGACCTAAATCGATTTATTGGTCAAAAGTCGACCTATTGGGTCAATGAATTTATCATTGGCAAGGATCGACCATTTCGATCAAAGTTGACTTTTTGGTCAAAAGTTAACTTTATTGGATCAATGGGAGGTCATTAGGTCGAAATCGATTATTTTGACCAAAATCGACTTTTTGTCAAAAGTTGATCTATTGAGGTCAACGGTTGGTTATTAGGTCAAGGAATGACCATTTTGACTAAAGTCGACTTTTTAGTTAGAAGTTCGATTAATCGTCAATGGGGTTGTCGTTGGATTAAGGATTGACCATTTTTACCAAAGTTAACTTTTTTGTCAAATATTAACTTAGTAGGTCAGTAATTGGTCATTAGGTCAAAAATTGACTATTTTGACCAAAATTGATTTTTTGGTCAAAAGTTGACCTATTGGGTCAATGGGTTGGTCATTGCGTCAAGGATTGACCATTTTGACCAAAGTTGACTTTTTGTTCAAAAGTTGACCTATTGGGTCAATGGATTGTTATTCAGGTCAAGGATTAGCAATTTTCGCCAAATTTCACTTTTTGGTCAGAGATTGACTTAATAAGTCAATAATTGGTCATTAGGTCAAATTTTGATTATTTTTACCAAAATTAATTTTTTGGTCAAAAGTCGACTCATCGGGCTAATGGGTGGTCATTGGGTCAAAAATTGACCATTCTAACTAAAGTCGACTTTTTGGTCGAAAGTTGACTTATTTGGTCAATGAGTTCGTAATCGGGTCTCGAATCGACCATTTTGATTGAAGATTGAATTTTTCGAATCAAAATTTGATCTATCGGTCAACGTGTTCGTTATCAGATCAAAAATCGACTATTTTGACCAAAATTAACTTTTCGTCAAAAGTTAACTTATCGGGTTAATGGGTGGTCATTAGGTTAAAAATTGACTATTTTCGACTAAAATCGAGCTTTGGTCAAAAGTTAACCTATCAGTGTTAATGGGCTCATTATCATATCAAAGATCCACCATATTGACCAAAGTTAACTTTTTGGTCAAAGGTCGACTTATTCAGTCAATAGTGGTCATTAGAGTATAAAATTTTTCATTTTGACCAAAATTGGGCATTTTAGTCAAAAGTTGATCTATCGGGTCAATGAGTTTCATTATCGGGTCAAGGATCACCATTTCAACTAAAGTCGACTTTTCGTCGAGATCGAATTATTCTGGTCAATAATCGGCCATTAAGAAAAAAAATTAACTATTTTAATCAAAATCGAATTTTTGGTTAAAAGTTAACCCATCAGGTGAACGGGTGGTCATAGGGTCAAAAATTCGAGCATTTTGAACAAATTGGACTTTTTGGTTAAAAGTCGATCTATTGGATCAATGATTTCGGTCATAGGGTCAAAATTAACCATTTCGACCAAAGTCGATTTTTTGTCAAAAGTTGACCTATTGGGTCAAAGGGCTTGGTCATTACGAGTAAGGATTGATCTATTATGACCAAAGTTGAGTTTTTGGTCATAGATCGACTTATCGGGTCAATAATCGGTCGTTAGAGTTAAAATTGACTATTTTGACCAAAATTGTCTTTTGGTCAAAAGTTGACATATTGGGTCAATGGGTTGGTCATAGGTCAAGGATTGACCATTTTGACCAAAGTTGACTTTTTGGTCAAAAGTCGACCTATCGGGTCAATGGGTCGGTACACTGGGTCAAGTATTTACCATTTCGACTAATGTTGAATTTTTTGTTAGAGATTGATTTATCGAGTTACTAATTAGTCGCTTCGGTCATAAATTGATTATTTTAACCGAAGTTAAATTTTTTTGTCAAAGTTGACCCATTGGTTCAACTGGGTGGTCATTGGGCCAGAAATTGATCATTTTGACCAAAACGACTTTTCGTCAAAAAGTCGATCTATTAAGTCAATGGGTCGGTCACCGATATCGACCATTGTTTCGAATAAGTGAATATGCAACACGATGAATTCAATTCTATCAAACTCAAAGTCTAAAGCAAAGTCCGAGTGATGGTGATAAGGGTCTCGAATGAAGAAGTCGTCTCGATCTCGCTAGATAGATGTCTAACCGACAAAGTAAGGTCGTTCTGGTCAAAAATTAACTATTTCGACCAAAGTCGACTTTTTGGTCAAAAGTTCAACTTTTGGTCAATCCATGATCATTAGGTAATAAATCGACTATTTTGATCGAAATTGATTTCTTTGTCAAAAGTCGACATATTGGATCAACGGGTTCATTATCGGGTTAAGGGTCGATCATTCGAACAAAGTTGATTTTTTGGTCGAGATTGAACTTATTGGTTCAATAATTGGTCATCGTGTCAAAAATCGATTATTTTTATCAAAATTGAATTTTTGGTTAAAAGTTAACCCATCAGTCAACATGGTGGTCATTGCTTCAGAATTTACCATTTCGACTCAATGTCGACATTTTGATCAAAAGTCGACCAATTTAGTCAATGAATTGACATCGGGTCAAGAATTAATCCATTTTGACCAAAGATAACTTTTTTTAGCCAAAGTTGATCGTATTGTGTCGATGGGTCGGTCATTGGGGCAAAATCGACAATTTCGACCAAAGTCGACTTTTTTGGTCAAATGTCGACCTATCGGGCAATTGGGCGGTCAAGACGTCAAAAATTGTTTATTTTGACCAAATTTGACTTTTTGACAAAGGTCGACTATTAGGTCATTGTGTTTGTTATTCGCTATAGGATTTGACCATTTTGACCAAAGCCGATTTTTCGGTCGAGATTTACTTACGGTCATTAATCGGTCATTAATTCAAAACCCGACAATTTTTCGATCATTAGTTCAAAATTCGATTATTTTGACCAAAATTAAATTTTTGTTTAAAGATTGATTCATCAGGTCAACAGGTGGTCATTGAGCCTAAATTGACCATTTTGATAAAAGTCGATTTTCTGGTCAAAGGTCGACATATTTGGTAAATGAGTCGGTAATCGGGTCAAGAATTGACCATTTTGAACGAGGATGACTTTTTAGTCAAAAATTCGATCTAGATCAATAACGGCTACTCATTAGTCAAAAATTAACCTATTTGACCAAAGTCGATTTTTGGTCAAAAGTCGTCCTATCGGGTTAATCGGGGTCAATAGGTCAAAAATTATTATTTTGAATCAAAATCGAGTTTTTGGACAAAAGTCGACTCTATCGGATGAAATGGTTTTTCATTGGGTCAAGGATTGACCATTTTGACTAAAGTTAATTTTTTTGTCAAAGATTGACTTAGTCGGTCAATAATTGGTCATTAGGTCAAAAATTAACTATTTTTACTAAAATTGACTTTTGGGTCAAAATTTAACTTTTTGGGTCAACCAGGACGCCATCGAGTTCGAAATCGACCATTTTGACCAAAGTTGATTTTTTGGTCGAAATTCGACCTTTTTGGTCAATGCGTTGGCAAATGTGTCGGGAATCGGATTATTTTACCAAAGATGATTTTTTTTGACAAAAGTTGACTCGTTGGGTCAATGGGTTCGACATTGGGTCGAAAATTAATAATTTCAACTACAGTTAACTTTTTGGTCAAAAGTTAACTATCGAGTCAACGGGTGGTCATTTGGGTTAAAAATCGACTATTTTAACCAATATCGACTATTTTGTCAAAAGTAAGCCTATTAGGATTAATGGGTATATCATTGGTAAAGGATCGACCATTTCGACCCGAAGTTGACTACTTGGTCGGAGATCGAATTTATCGGGTCAATAATCGGTCATTAATCCGTAATCGCTTTATTTTGACCAAAATCGACTTTTTGGTCAAAAGTCGACATATTAGGCCTAGGATCGAGCATTTTCACGAATGTCGACTTTTTGGTCAAAAGCTACCTTTATCAGATCAATAGGTATGTCATTGCTTCAAGGATTGACCATTATTGACTAATCGTTGATTTTCTGGTCAAAGACGGGATAAGGTTAAAAATTGACTAATTTAACCAAAATCGACTTTTTAGCAAAAAGTTAACCTATTTCGCCAATAGGTTCGTCATTGGGTCAAGGTTAGTCCATTTTGACCAAAGTTGACATTTCTGGTCGTAGATCGACTTCATTAGGTAAATAATTGTTCATTAGGTAAAAAATTGACTATTTTGACCAAAATTAAATTTTTGGTCAAAAGTAAACCCATTGGGTCAACGAGTGGTCATTTGGACAGAAAATGACCATTTTGACCAAAGAAGACTTTTTGGTCAAAGTTACCTATTTTGACCAAAAATGAATTTTTGGTCAAAAATTATCCCATTGGGTCAACGACGTGGTCATTGGGTCAAAAATTAACCATTTTGACCAAAGCTGACTTTTTGGTCAAAAGTGACATATTTGGTCAATGAGTTGGTAATTGGGCCAACAATTTACAATTTTGACCAAAGATGACTTTTTTGGTTAAAAGTTGACCTATTAGGTCAATGGGTTTATTGTACAGTCAAAATCGACCATCTTAACTTAAAATTGACTTTTGGCTTAAAAGTTGATCTATCGAGTCGATAGTGGTCATTTCGGTCAAAAATCGATCATTTTGGCCAAAATCGACTTATCGGGTCAAAAATCGTACTATTAGGTCAATGGGTCTGTCATTGTGTCAAGGATCGACTCATTTTGACCAAAGTCGCTTTTGGTCGCAGATCGACTTATTGGGTCAATAATTTGTCATTAGGTCAAATATTTTATTATTTCGAATCGAAATTAAATTTTTGGTCAATAGATGACCCATTGCATCAACGGGGTGGTCATCGGGTCAGAAATCGAATTCATTTTGATCAAAGTTGACTTTTTGGTCAAAAATTGACTTCTTTAGTCAATGAGTTGGTAACTGGGTCAAGAATTTAACATTTTAACTGAAGATGATTTTTTGGTCAAAATTTGATATATTGGGTCAATGGGTTGGTCATTGGGTCAAAAACTGACCCTTTCGACTAAGGTCGACTTTTTGGACAATAGATTGACTCTATCGGGTTAATGGGTCGGTTAATAAGTCGAAAATTAACTATTTCGACAAAATCGACTTATTCGTCAAAAGTTGATCCTATTGGGTTAATGAGTTAGTCATTGAGGTCAAGGTTCGACCATTTTGACCTAAGTTGACTTTTTGATCCAAAGTCGACTTATTGGGTCGACTGGTCATCATTGAGTCAAAATTGACTAATTCGACTAAAATCGACTTTTGTCAAAAGTCGATTTATTTGGGTCAATCTGGCTTGTTTATCTGGGTTAAGGATTGACCATTTTGACCAAATTTGACTTTTTAGTCAGAAGTTGAGCTATTGGTCAGTAGGTTGGTCATTCGATTAAGGATTGACCATTTTGACCAAAGTTAACTTTTTGGTCAAAGATTAAGTTACTAGGTCAAAAATTGGTCATTATGTCAAAAATTGACTATTTTGACCAAAATTGATTTTTGGTCAAAAGTCGAATTCTATTTGGTCAATGGGTCAGTCTATCGGGTCAAGGAACGACCATTTTCGACGAAAGTCGACCTTTTGTTCAAAAGTCGACTCACAGGTCAATTGAGTCAGGTATTTGCGTCTATGGATTAACGATTTCTGCCAAAGTTCACTTTTCGTCGTGAGATCGACTTATTAGGTTAATAATTGGTTATTAGGTCAAATATCGATTATTTTGACAAAAATTAAATTTTTGGACAAAAGTTGACCTATTGGGCCAACGGGGTGATCATTAGTGTCGAAATCGATCATTTTAACTAAAGTTAATTTTTTGGTCAAAAGTCGACTTATTTGGTCAATGAGTCGGTAATTGGGTCACTGACCTGCCATTTTGATCGAAGATGAATTTTTGGTCAAAATTTGATCTATCGGTTACGGTCAATATCGAGTCATAAATCGACCATTTTGACCAAAATTAACTTTTTGGTCAAAAGTCGACCTATTGGGTTAATGGGTTGTCATTGGTCAAGAATCTGAGCATTTCGACCAAAATCGAGTTTTTGGTCAAAAGTCGATCTATCAGGTTTATTGGTTCATCATCGGGTCAAGGATCGACCATATCGACCAAAGTCGACTTTTTGGTCAAAAGTCGATCTATCAGGTCAATGGGTAGCCATTAGGTCAAAATTGATCTATTTTGACCAAAATCGCTTTTCGGTCAAAAGTCGATCTATCAGGTTAATGGGTTTGTCATCGAGTAAATGATCGACCATTTCGACAAAAGTTGACTTTTTGGTCAAAGATTGAATTATTTGGTAAATAATTGGTCATTAAGGACTATTTTAATCAAAATTGAATTTTTGGTTAAAAGTTAACCCATTGGGTGAACGGGGTGGTCATAGGGTCAGAAATTGAGCATTTTGACCAAACTTTACTTTTTGGTCAAAAGTTCATCTATTGATCAATGAGTCAGTCATCGGGTTAAGAATCGACCATTTCGACCAAAGTCGACTTTTTAGTCAAAAGTTAACCTATTAGGTCAATGGGTCGCTTATTGGGTTAAGGATCGACTATTTTGACCAAAGTCGAGTTTTTGGTCGGAGATCGACTTACTCGGATCAATAAATGGTCATTAGGTTAAAATCGACTATTTCGACCAAAATCGGCTTTTTGGTCAAAAGTTGACCTGTTGGGTCAATGCGGTTGGTCATGGGACAAGGATCGACCATTTTGACCAAAGTTGACTTTTTTGTCAAAAGTTGAGCTATTGGGTCAATGGGTTGGTCAATGGGTCAAGGATTTACCATTTTGACTAAAGTTGAATCAGAGATTAACTTATTGAGTTACTAATTAGTCGTTTAGTGAAAAATTAATTATTTTGACCAAAATTTAATTTTTGTCAAAAGTTGACCCATTGGGTCAACGGGGTGGTCATTGGGTAAGAAATTGACCATTTTGACCAAAATTGACTTTTTGGTCAAAAGTTGATCTGTTGGGTCAATGGGTTGGTCACTAATATTGACCATTATTTCAGGAGAAAGTGAACAAGCAGACACAATGGAATTTGATTCTATCAAACTCAAAGTCTAAAGTAAAGTCTGACTGATGGTGAAAGGGCCTGAATGAAGAAGTACCCGATCCTTGCGCTAGATTGGTCGAACCGACAAAGTGAGGTCGTTCGGGTCAAAATTTATCCATTTTGACCAAAGTTGACTTTTTGGTCAAAAGTTGATCTTTTGGATCAATGTGTGGTCATTAGGTCATAAATTGACTATTTTGACAGAAATTGACTTCTTTGTCAAAAGTCAACATATTGGGTCAACGGGTTTATCATTGGGTCAAGGGTTGACCATTTGAACAAAGTTGATTTTTTTGTCAGAGATTGACTTATTGGTTCAATAATTGGTCATTAGGGCAAAAGTTCATTATTTTTACCAAAATTGAATTTTTGGTCAAAAGCTAACCCATCGGGTCAACATGGTGGTCATTGCGTCAGTAATTTACCATTTTGCCCAACATTGACTTTTTGGTCGAAAGTTGACCTATTTGGTCATTGAATTGGAAATTGTGTCAAGAATTTACCATTTTGACCAAAGATAACTTTTTAGTCAAAAGTTGATCTATTGGTTTAATGGGTCGGGTCATCAGACAAAAATCGACAATTTTGACCGAAGTTGACTTTTTGGTCAAAAGTTGACCTATTGGGCCAATGGGTGGTCATTACGTCAAAAAATGTCTATTTTGACCAAAATTGACTTTTTGGTCAAAGGTTGACCTATTGGGTCATTGGGTTTGTTATTCGGTCAAGGATTGACCATTTTGACCAAAGTTAACTTTTTTGTTAGAGATTGACTTATAGGGTTAATAATTGATCATTAATTCAAAAATTGACTATTTTCTTCATTAGTTCAAAAATTGATTATTTTGACCAAAATTAAATTTTTGGTTAAAAATTGACCTATCGGATCAATCGTAAGTGGTCATTGAGTCGAATCACTCATCTTGACTAAAGTCGAATTTTTCGTCAAAAGTCGACATATTTGGTTAATAAGTTAGTAATCTCGGTCAAGAATCGACCATTTTTAACGAGGATGACTTTTTAGTCAAAATTTGATCTATTGAGTCAATGGGTTAGCCATTAGGTAAAAAATTAACCTATTCGACCAAAGTCGATTTTTGGTCGAAGTCGTCATATCAAGTTAATTAGGTCACAGTCAAAAATTACTATTTCGACCAAAATCGAAGCTTTTGGACAAAAGTCGACCTATCGGGTCAATGTGTTTTTCATCGGGTCAAGGATCGACCATTTTGACCAAAGTTAACTTTTTGGTCAGAGATTGACTTATTCGGTCAATAACTAGTCATTAGGTCAAAAATTAACTATTTTTACTAAAATTGAATTTTGGGTCAAAATTTAACTCATTGTGTCAATGGGGACGCCATTTCGTTAGAAATCGACCATTTTGACCAAAGTCGACTTTTCGGCCAAAATTCGACCTTTTGGTCAATGAGTCGCAGAATATTTCAAGAATCGACTATTTCGACCAAAGATGATTTTTGGACAAAAGTCAACTCGTTGGGTCAATGGGTCGTTCATTGGGTCAAAATCGACAATTTTGACCAAAGTTGACTTTTTGGTCAAAAGTTGACCTATTGAGTCAATGGGTGGTCATTAGGTTAAAAATTGACTATTTTTACCAAAATTGACTATTTAGTCAAAAGTAAGCCTATTGGGTCAATGGGTATATCATTGTTAAAGGATTGACCATTTTGACCAAAGTTGGCTTTTTGGTCAGAGATTGACTTATTGGGTCAATAATTGGTCATTAATTCCAAAGTCGATTATTTCGACCAAAATCGAATTTTTGCTAAAAGTCGACATATTGTGCCTAGGATCGATCATTTCACGAACGTTGACTTTTTGGTCAAAAGTTGACATATCGGGTCAATAGGTTGGTCATTGTTCGAAGGATCGACCATTTTGACCAATGTTGACTTTTTGGTCAAAAGTTAACCTATTGGGTGAACGGCTAGTCATTAGGTTAGAAATCGACCATTTTAACCAAAGTCGACTTTTTGTCAAAAGTGACATATTTGATCAATGAGTTGGTAATTAAGTCAACAATCGACAATTTGACCAAAGATGACTTTTAGTCAAAAGTCGACTATAGTGGACAATGAGGTAGATCATCAGGTCAAAATCGAGCATTTCGACCAAAGTCGACTTATTGGGTTAATGGGTGGTCATTTGGTCAAAAATTGACTATTTTGACCAAAATTGGCTTTTTGGTCAAAATTTTACCTATTTGGTCGAAGAGTTGGTAATCGGTCAATAATCGGTCATTATTTCAAAAATCGGTCATTATTTCATTGGGTTAAGGATTGATCATTTTGACAATAAGTTGACTTTTTGCTCTGAGATTGACTTATTGGGTCAATAATCGGTCATTATTTCAAAAATTGACTATTTTGGTCATTAGGTCAAAAAATAGACTATTTTGACCAAAATTAAATTTTTTGTTAAAAGTTTACCCATTAGGTCAACGGGGAGGTCATTAGGTCAGAAATTGACCATTTTTTACAAAAGTTGACTTTTTGGTCAAAAGTTGACCTATTTGGTCGAAGAGTTGGTAATTGGGTCAAGAATTGACCATTTGACCAAGGATGGCTTTTTGGTCAAAAGTTGATCTAATGGGTCAATGGGTTGGTCATTAGGTCAAAAATTGACAATTTGACCAAAGTTGACTTTTTTGGTCAAAAGTTGACCTATTGGGTCAATGGGTGGTCATTTAGTCAAAAATTGACTATTTTGACCAAAATTAACTATTTGGTCAAAATTTGACTTATCAAGTTAATGTGCTCGTTATCTTGGTCAAGGATCGACCATTTTGATCAAAATCGACTTTTGGTCGATGATCGACTTATCGGGTCAATAGTTGGTCATTAGGTAAAATCGACATTTTGACCAAAATTTGATTTTTAGTCAAAAGCTAACCCAATGGTTCAACGGTGGTCATTGGGTTAGAAATTGATCATTTTGACAAAGTCGATTTTTTGTCAAAAGTCGACCTATTTGGTCAATGAGCATGTCATCGTGGTCAAGGATCGATCATTTTGACCAAAGTTGACTTTTTGGTCAGAGATTGACTTATTGGGTCAATAATTGGTCATTTTTTTAAAAATTGAATATTTTGACCAAAATTGACTTTTTGGTCAAAAGTTGACCTATTAGACCACTAGGTTGGTCATTGGTTCAAGGATTGATCATTTTGACTAAAGTTGACATTTTAGTTAAAAGTTGACCTATTGGGTCAATGGGTTGTTCTTTGGGTCAAGGATTGACCATTTTGAACAAACTTGACTTTTTGGTCAGGGATTAGCTTACTGGGTCAACAATTGGTCATTAGGTCAAAAATTGACTATTTTACCAAAATTAACTTTTTGGTTAAAAGTTGATCTATTGGGTCAATGGGTTGGTCATTTGGTCAAGGATTGACAATTTTGACCAAAGTCGACTTTTTGGTCAAAAGTCAATTTATCGGGTCAATGGTGTCGATTATCGGGTCAAGGATCGACTATTTTGACCAAAGTTGACTTTTGGTCGAGATCGACTTATTGGGTCAATAATTGGTCATTAGTTAAAAGATTTATTATTTTGACAAAAATTAAATTTTGTTCAAAAGTTGACCTATTGGGTCAACGGGGTGGTCATTGTGTCAGAATTTAACCATTTTGACTAAAGTTGACTTTTTGGTCAGAAGTTGACCTTTTGGTCAAAAGTTGACCTTTTGGTCAATAAGTTGGTAATTAGGTCAAGAATTATCCATTTCGACCGAAGAAGACTTCTGGTAAAAATTTGATATATTGGGTCAATGGGTTGGTCATTGGATTAGAAATTGACCATTTTAACCAAAGTTGACTTTTTGGTCAAAAGTTGACCTATTAGGTCAATGGGTGGTCATTATGTCAAAAATTGACTAATTTGAGCAAAATTAACTTTTTGGACAAAAGTCGACCTATTGGGTCAATGGGCTTTCATTCGGGTCAAGGATCGATCATTTTGACCTTAGTCGACTTTTGGTCAAATATCGACTTATCGGGTCAATAATCGGTCATTAGGTCAAAAATTAACTACTTCGACTAAAATCAATTTTTGGTCAAAAGTTAACTTATTGGGTCAATGGGGAGGTCATTGGGTCAGAAATTGACCATTTTGACCAAAGTTGACTTTTTAGTAAAAAGTTAACATATTTGGTCAATAAGTTCGTAAATGGGTCAAGAATTGACCATTTTGACCAAAGATGACTTTTTTAGTCAAACGTTGACCTATTGGATCAATGGGTCAGTCATCGAGTCAAAAATCGATCATTTCGACCAAAGTTTACTTTTTTGTCATAAGTTGACCTATTGGGTCAATGGGTGGCCATTAGGTCAAATATTGACTTTTTTACCGAAATTGACTTTTTGAT
Source organism: Papilionanthe hookeriana x Papilionanthe teres (assembly GCA_022702705.1). NCBI lineage: Eukaryota > Viridiplantae > Streptophyta > Magnoliopsida > Asparagales > Orchidaceae > Papilionanthe > Papilionanthe hookeriana x Papilionanthe teres. The sequence goes on from CM040426.1 coordinate 145,155,411, forward strand.
CAAAAGATGACCTATTGGGTCAATGGGTTTGTCATTGGGTCAAGGATTTGCAATTTTAACCAAAGTTGACTTTTTGGTCAAAGATTAACTTATTGGGTCAATAATTGATCATTAATTGAAAAATTACTTATTTTGATCAAAATTGACTTTTTGGTCAAAAATCGACCCATTAGACTCAATGGTTAGTCATCGGGTCAATGATTGATCATTTTGACCAAAGTCGACTTTTTAGTCAAGAGTTGACCTATTGGCTTAATGGGTTGGTCATTGGGTCAATTATTGACCATCTTGACCAAAGTTGACTTTTTGGTCAGAGATTAGCTTATTGGATCAATAATTGGTTATTAGGTCAAAAATTAACTATTTTGACAGAAATCGACTTTTTTGTCAAAAGTCAATCTATCGGGTCAATGGGTTCGTGATCGAGTCGAAATTTACCATTTTAACAAAGTCGACTTTTTGGTCAAAAGTCGACCAATCTCAACATCATGGAAATTTGGTTAAAAATTACGATTTTAACCAAAATTGATTATTTGATCAAAAGTCGACCTATCAGGCCAATGATATGGTCATTATGGCAAAATTAACTATTTTGACCAAAATTAATTTTTTCGTGAAAAGTTAACTTATCGGCTGTTAGTCAAAGATCGACCATTTTCGACTTTTTGTCGAAAGTTGACTCGATTGCGTCAATGGGTCAGGTCATCGGGTCAATGATCGACCATTTCGACCAAAGTCGACTTTTTGGTCACGAGATTAACTTATTGAATTAATAATTTGTCATTAGGTCAAAAATTAACTTTTTTTGACCAAAATCGAACATTTTGTCAAAAGTTGACCCATTGGGTCATTGGGATGGTCATTGGCTCAAAATTTGACCATTTTGACCAAAGTCAATTTTTGATTAAAAGTCGAGATATTGGGTTCAATGTGGTGGTCATTCGGTAAAAATCGACTATATCGACCAAGATTAACGTTAGCCAAAAGTCGACTCATTATGTCAATTGGTTTGTCATTGTATCAAGGATATACTATTTTGACTAAAGTTCACTTTTTCGCCAAATGTTGATCTATCGGGTAATGGCCAGTCATTTGGTCAAGGATCGAGCATATCGATTAAAGTTGACTTTATGGTCGTAGATCGACTTATCGAGTCAATAATCGGTCATTATATAAAAATTGATCTATTTTGGTCAAAAGTTGATCTATTGGGTCTATAGGTCGGTCATTGAGTCAAAGATTGTCCATTTTGACCAAAGTTGACTTTTTGGTCAAAAGTTGATCTTTTCGGGTTAATGGGTCAGTCATCGGGTCGAAATCGACCATTTTAACTAAACTTGACATTTTGGTCAAAAGTTGACACATTAGGTGAAAAATTAATAATTTTAACCAAAATTAACTTTTGGTCGAAAGTTGACCTATTAGAGTTAATTGGTCATTATCGGTCAAGGATCGACCATTTTGATTAAAGTTAACTTTCGTCAAAAGTCGAACTATCGGGTTAATGGGTTAGTCATCGAGCGTAAGATCGACAATTTTGACTAAAATTGACTTTTGGTCAAAAGTCGACTGATCGTTCAATCGGCTGGTCATTGTGTCAAGGATTGACCATTTTGACCAAAGTTGACTTTTTGGTCAGAGACTGTCTTATTTGGTCAATAATTAGTCATTATGTCAAAAATTGATTATTTTAACCAAAATTCAATTTTTTGATAAAAGTGGACCCATTGTGTCAATGGGGTGGTCATTGTGTCAGAAATTAACCATTTCGACCATCGCTGATTTTTTGGTCAAAAGTTTACCTATTTGGTCATCGAGGTCGGTAATTGGGTCAAAAATCGACCATTTTGATCGAAGATGAATTTTTGGTTAAAAATTCATATTTTGGTCAATGAGTCGACATCGAGTCAAAAATCGACCATCTTGACCAACGTTGACTTTTTGGTCAACATTCGACCTATCAAGTCAATGGTTTGTTCATCGAGTCAAGGATCGACCATTTTGACCAAAGTCAATTTTTCGGTCAAAGATCAGCTTGTCAGGTCAATATCGCTCATTACGCTAAAATTGACTTTTTTGACTAAAATCGACTTTTTGGTCAAAGGTCGATCTATTGGGTCAATGGGTTGTCATTAAGTCAAAAATTGACTATTTTGATAAAAAAATAACTTTTTGGATAAAAGTTGATCAATTAGGTTAATGGGTTTGTCATTGGGTCAATGATTGATCATTTTGACCAAATCTGACTATTTGGTCACAGATTAACTTTTTTAGTCAAAAATTGGTGATTTGGTCAAAAATTAACTATTTTGACCAAATTAAATATTTGTTTAAAAGTTAACCCATTGGGTCAACAGGTTGGTCATTGGGTCAGAATGTGACCATTTTGATCGAAGATGATTTTTTGGTCAAAAGTTGACCTATTTTAACCAAAATTGAATTTTTAGTCAAAAGTCAACCTATTGGGTCAACGGGGTAGTCATTGGGTTATAAATTGACCATTTTGACCAAAGTTGACTTTTTGGTCAAAAGTTGATCTATTTTATCAATGCGTTGGTAATTAGGTCAAGAATTGATCATTTAGACCAAAGATAACTTTTTGTTCATAAGTTGAATCTACTCAAGCTAATAGGTCGTCATCGAGTCAAAATCGACCATTTTGACCAAAGTTAATTTTTGGTCAAAAGTTGACCTATTGGGTCAAGGGGTGGTCATTAAGTCAAAAATAGATTATTTTAACCAAAATTGACTGTTTGACCAAAAGTTGACCTATTGGGTCAATGAGATTGTCATTAGGTCAAGGATTGACCATTTTGACCAAAGAAGACTTTTTTATCAGAGATTTACTTATTGGGTTAATAATTTGTCATTAATTCAAAAATTGACTATTTTGGCCAAAATTAACTTTTTGGTCAAAAGTTGACTTATTAGGCCAATGGGTTGGTCATTGGGTCAAGGATTAACCATTTTGACCAAAGTTGACTTTTTGGTCAGAGATTGGCTTACTAGGTCAATAATAGGTCATTAGGGCAAAAATTGACTATTTTCACCAAAATTAAATTTTTAGTCAAAAGTTAACCCTTTCGGTCAACGGGGTAGTCATTGGGTTAGAAATTGACCATTTTGACCAAAGTTGACTTTTGGGTCAAAAGTTGACCTATGTGGTCAATGAGTTGGTAATTGGGTCAAGAATTGACCCTTTTGACCAAAGATAACTTTTTAGTCAAAAGTCGATCTATTGGATTAATTGGTCGGTCATCGGTCAAAATCGACCATTTTGACTAAAGTCGACTTTTTTGTCAAAAGTTGACCTATTGGTTCAATGGGTGGTCATTACCTCAAAAATTGTCTATTTTGACCCAAATTGACTTCTTGGTCAAAAGTTCACCTATTGGGTCCATGAGTTTGTCATTCGGTCAAGGATTGACCATTTTAACCAAAGTTGACTTTTTGGTGAGATTGACTTATAGGGTCAATAATTGGTCATTAAATATAAATTGACTATTTTGGTCATTACTTCAAAAATTGATTATTTTGACCAACAGGGTGGCCATTTGGTCAGAAACTGACCATATTGACTAAGGTGACTTTTTGGTCAAAAGTTGACCTATGTGGTCAATAAGTCGGTAAGTGGGTCAAGAATTGAACATTTTGAACGAGGATGACTATTTAGTCAAAATTTGATCTATTGGGTCAATGGGTTGGTCATTATGTCAAAAGTAACCATTTTGACCAAAGTTGACTTTTTGGTCAAAAGTTTTCATATTGTGTTCATGGGTGGTCATTAGGTCAAAAATTGACTATCTTGACCAAAATTAACTTTTGGTCAAAAGTTGACATATTGGGTCAATCTGTTTGTTATTGGGTCAACAATTGGCCATTTTTACCAAAGTTGACTTTTTGGTCAGAGATTGACTTATTGGGTTAATAATAGGTCATTAGGTCAAAAATTCACTATTTTGAAGAAAATGGAATTTTTTGTCAAAAGTTAACTCATTGGGTCAACGGGGAGGTCATTGGATTAGAAATTGACCATTTTGACCAAAGTTGACTTTTTGGTCAAAATTTGACCTTTTTGGTCAAAATTTGACATTTTTGTGTCTTGAATTGACCTTTTTTACCAAAGATGATTTTTTTGGACAAAAGTTGACTCGCTGGGTCAATGGGTTGGACATTGGGTTAAAAATTAACCATTTTGAACAAAGTTGACTTTTTGGTCGAAAGTTAACTTATTGGCCCAATTGGTGGTCATAGGTAAAAAATTGACTATTTTGACCAAAATTGACTTTTTGGTCATAAATAATTCAACTGGGTCATGGGTTTATTATCGGGTCAAGGATTGATTCATTTTGATCTAAGATGACTTTTTGGTCAGAGATTGACATATTGGGGCAATAATTGGTCATTAATTAAAAAATTGACAATTTTGTCTAAAATTGACTTTTTGCTCAAAAGTTGACATATTAGGCCAATGCGATGGTCATTGGGTCTAAGAATGATCATTTTGTCCAAAGTTGTTTTTTGGTCAAAAGTTGACCTATTGGATCAATGGGCTGGTCATTTAGCTCAAGGATCGACTCAAAGTCGATCTTCGGTCAATGATTGACATTAGGTCAAAAATTGATAATTTTAACCAAAATTGACTTTTTGGTCAAAAGTTCATATTTTGAGCCAATGGGTTTGTCATTGGGTCAAAGATTGACCATTTTGACTAAAGTTGACTTTTTGCTCTGAGATTAACTTATTGGGTCAATAATCGGTCATTATTTCAAAAATTAACTATTTTGGTCATTAGGACAAAAAATAAACTATTTTGACCAAAATTAAATTTTTTGTTAAAAGTTTACCCATTGGGTCAACGGGGAGGTCATTAGGTCAGAAATTGACCATTTTTTACAAAAGTTGACTTTTTGGTCAAAAGTCGACCTATTCGGTCGAAGAGTCGGTAATCGGGTCAAGAATCGACCATTTCGACCAAGGATGGCTTTTGGTCAAAAGTCGATCTAATGGGTCAATGGGTCGGTCATTAGGTCAAAAATCGACAATTCGACCAAAGTTGACTTTTTTGGTCAAAAGTTGACCTATTGGGTCAATGGGTGGTCATTTAGTCAAAAATTGACTATTTTGACCAAAATTAACTATTTGGACAAAATGTGACTTATTGGGTTAATGTGTTTGTCATTGGGTCAAGGATTGACCATTTTGATCTAAATTGACTTTTTGGTCAGAGATTGACTTATTGGTCAATAATTGGTCATTAGGTAAAAACTGACTTTTTTTACCAAAACTGGATTTTTTGGTCAAAAGCTAACCCAATGGTTCAACGGGGTGGTCATTGGGTTAGAAATTGATCATTTTGACAAAAGTTGATTTTTTGGTCAAAGTCGACCTCATTCGGTCAATGTGTATGTCATTGGGTAAAGGATTGACCATTTTGACCAAAGTTGACTTTTTGGTCAGAGATTGACTTATTGGGTCAATAATTGGTCATTTATTTAAAAATTGACTATTTTGACCAAAATTGACTATTTGGTCAAAAGTTGAACTATTAGACCACTGGGTTGGTCATTGGTTCAAGGATTAATCATTTTAACTAAAGTTGACATTTTAGTTAAAAGTTGGCCTATTGGGTCAATGGGTTGTTTTTTGGGTCAAGGATTGACCATTTTGACCAAAGTTGACTTTTTGGTCAGGGATTAGCTTAGTGGGTCAACAATTGGTCATTAGGTCAAAAATTGAATATTATACCAAAATTAACTTTTTGGTTAAAAGTTGATCTATTGGGTCAATGGGTTGGTCATTTTGTCAAGGATTGACAATTTTGACCAAAGTTGACTTTTGGTCAAAAGTTGACCTATTGGGTCAATGGGTTGGTCATTGGGTCAAGGATTGACCATTTTGACCAAAGTTGACTTTTTGTTCAGAGATTTACTTATTGGGTCAATAATTGGTCATTAGTTAAAAAATTTATTATTTTGACAAAAATTAAATTTTGTTCAAAAGTTGACCCATTAGGTCAACGGGGTGCACATTGTTTCAGAATTTGGGTCAACGGGGGGGAGGTCATTGGATTAGAAATTGAGCATTTTGACCAAAGTTGACTTTTTGGTCACAATTTGACCTTTTTGGTCAATGAGTTTGTTATTGTGTCTTGAATTAACCTTTTTGACCAAAGATGATTTTTTTGGACAAAAGTTGACCTGTTAGGTCAATGGGTTGGACATTGGGTTAAAAATTGCCATTTTGAACAAAGTTGACTTTATGGTCAAAAGTTAACTTATTGGCTCAATTGGTGGTCATAGGTAAAAAATTGACTATTTTGACAAAAATTGACTTTTTGGTCAAAGTAGACCTATTGGGTCAATGGGTTTGTCATTGGGTCAAGGATTGACCATTTTGATCGAAGATGACTTTTTGGTCAGAGATTGACATATTGGGGCAATAATTGGTCATTAATTCCAAAATTGACAATTTTGTCTAAAATTGACTTTTTGCTCAAAAGTTAAAATATTAGGCCAATGGGATGGTCATTGGGTCTAAGATTGATCATTTGGTCAGAGATTGACTTATTGGTTCAATATTTGGTTATTAATTCAAAATTTGACTATTTTGGCCATTGGGTCAAAATTTGACTGTTTTAGCCAAAATTAAATTTTTGGTCAAAAGTTGACTCATTTGGTTAACGGGGAGGACATTGTGTCAGAAATTGACCATTTTGACGAAAGTTGACTTTATGGTTAAAAGTTGACCTATTTAGTCAATGAGTTGGTAATTTGGTCAAGAATTGACCATTTTGACCAAAGATGACTTTTTGGTCAAAAGTTGATCTAATGGGTCAATGGGTTGGTCATTGGGTCAAAAATTGATCATTTTGACCAAAGTTGACTTTTTGGTCAAAAGTTGACCCATTAGGTCAATAGGTGGTCATTTAGTAAAAAATTGACTATTTTAACCAAACTGACTATTTGGTCAAATGTTGACATATTGGGTTAATGGGTTTATCTTTGAGTCAATGATTGACCATTTTGATCAAAATTGACTTTTTTGGTCAGAGATTGACATATTGGGTCAATAATTGGTAATTAGGTAAAAAACTAACTACTTATACCTAAATTGAATCTTTATTTAAAAGTTAACCCATTGGGTCGACGGGGTGGTCATTGGCTCAGAAATTGATTATTTTGACCAAAGTTGACTTGTTGGTTAAAAGTTGACCTATTTGGTCAAAGGGTTTGTCATTAAGTCAAGGATTGACCATTTAGACCAAAGTTGACTTTTTGGCAGAGATTGCTGACCCACAAATTTATCTTATGATATTTTAATTTGACTGCAACGAAGCCAAAAACTTGACCCCGCTATATTATATGTATAGAATTGTAATTGTTTATGTTGTGGATGCTACGCAAGTATACATATCGTATCAAGTAATACAGGCTCTAGTGGAGTCCTCGGTTATCGATCCCACTAGGAAAGAGAAAATTAATAATAGCTAATTTTAAAATAATAATAATAATAATAATAATAATAATAATATACGAAAATTTGGAATTCTAAATTTAAGCGCAATAAAGTAGCACTAAGTATTTTAATTAGGTAACTTAAGTAGAAAATTAATACGTATCGAAAGTGCAGGAAATTAAACTAATTGCTAAATAAGTCTTAATTATTCGTAAAAAGTATCTTTCCCCTCGTTTAGAAATTTAAGCTATCGATGAATTTAAATCGTATAATTTCAAGGTATTGTGACAAATAGGAGCATTCCTATTCTTTACCCTTTGGTCCAGGTGTATAGAATATTAACTAATCCTATGTTCGATTACCGAATCCGCGGCTAGGCCGGGAGGATACCGACCGCCACTTCGTAGCTCCCACGTTCCCTCGCCCGAGGGCTAACATCTACACTTCAGCTCTCAAACAATAGACCAAATTGAATATTTTAGTCTCGTCATACTAAAATGCTCAATTCTACGCCCAAGGATATTATTTCCTATTTATTTGCACTCTCCTTCCAAGGCTTTTGAATTCCCGAATATCGATGTAATTTTTACTATAGTTGATAATCAACATATTTTAACAAATCAAATGGCCAGTTGAAAAGTAAATTAAGTTTTTAAGTAAAAATTATCACAATTTATTAATATATAAATGTATCTCTATTTTAATTTCATCAAGTCACTTAATTTCATAAACGAGGAGAAAGACTAAATAAACTACTCGTAATGCATGGAAACTAAATTAAGCATGGATTTCATTTAAAGTTAAAAACAATAAATACAAATACTTATCTTAATTTTTCTCCAAGCAGTACTCCTCGGCAGCCTTTTCGACTCTTCTTTACAGTAAAGCAAAACTCACTAAAAACTCACTAACTAACTCAAGGACACACTAAGACACAAAACTCGACTTAACACACTTAGAACACACAAAATAATACACTAAAAACTTAATTTCGGCTTCTATATATAGAGTTGAGCAAAGGACCAAGAGGTGTGTAAGCATCCCTTCAAAAAGTGTCCAGGTTCAATGTATCTGCACCATTTGAACTAGCTCGCCAGTCGGCGACGAACTACCTCGCCGTCGTCGAGGCTTCTAGAAGATCTTCAAACCGCTCTAGCTCGCTATCGCTGGCTCGAGCCGCTCGTCGGCCGAGATGGCTTATGAATTATTCGAATTTTCTTCTCGTAACCTCGCTCGTCGGCGACTCAAGATAAATTGCATGATTTTGCTCCAAATTCGCTCCTTTTTATGATTTTTGCTTTTATCACCTAAATTCTTCCTTCCTGCAATAAAATAAAGAAAATACCCTTCTTTAAAGTGCAAATTCATCAAAAATATGTATGAATTTCTTAATAAATTTTTCAGCGATCAAAATCCCCTAAACTTACTTATTACTTGTCCTCAAGTAATTTTAGTACTACATAAAAATAATGAGTTTTATCATAAGATTTTTCAATTTAAATAACTATGAATTAGATTAACTAATATCATAATAAAGTTAAACAAAAATAATTCATGTAATTTAATTAATCTTATAGAAATAAATTATTTAGTCATTAGGTCTAAGATTTCTAGCTTACTATTCATTTCAGAAATGACTATATTTAAAAGAATAACTACTTAAGATATTCATATGATAAGAAATTCAAGAAAATACTATTAGGTAAAATTCTAATCCATAAACATAAGTTTGGAAACATCTAAGTTTTTCCCTTTAGGTTAAATCAAATGAAGCCAAGTTTTGATAAGGCATCTCCTCAAGCTTCTCATTTTTCTTTTTTTCTTTTTCTTTCTTTTTTTTTTAATGAGGATTACCGTTTCCGGAGAGCCCGTTAATAATTTTGAACTTCATTTTCATCTTCCTAAATTTGAAACTTAGGAATATTTCTTACCTTATATATACTTCATAGCTTTTACTTCATCGATTTTCACTCTTTTCTTTTTCACTCGAATACTTAAGAATTTTAATTTTAGAATATAGTTTTCCTTACTAAAAATAGTTTACTATATTCTTATTCCCTTTAACCAAATATTTTATTCTATTTAATTAATTAAAGTACTAGAAATATTTCATTTAACCTTTTATAATAATTAAATAAAATAATTTATATTAAATCAAATTGAAAAATTTGCTATAAAAATCATTTTTATAATAATTTGAAAATAGAAATTGAGAACAAGTTAATAACTAAATTTGTATTTTACTCTCCCCCCAAACATAAATTTTTATATCTATTCTAAATAATGAAAAAGGGAAACTAAATAAATCATACCTTTGAAGTTTAGGTATTTCTTTTTTTTTCTTTTTTTTTGAAATTTTAGCAGGCTTTTTCATTTTTCATTGAACCTGTACTGTTAGTATTCTCCATATATATATAACAATTTAAAGAAAATGCAGGGATAAAACCTAAGATAAGTATTAAACACAACAATTAAAATAACTCTACACTACACATATGAATTACTAACATATTAAAAACAATTGAACTAACAGATTAACAATTTTGAAAACATAAAACAATACAAAATAAAATAAAAACATATTAAAGAAAAACTAACATCTTATTTAACATAAAAACAAATGCAATTAACTAACACAAAAACAAAAACTAACTATTATAACAATCCAAGCAGATTAATCTAACTAACATCCAATGTCTCAAAATATAAAGTACTGAATATTACAAACATTACAGTCCTCAAAATAACTTACATCAAACAAATAAAACACATCAAGTCCTAATCTTCAGCATCAAAGTCCCAAACTATATCATCCCCTCGTTGATCTGTAGGCTGCTGAGAAGACTGAGCAGGGTGATACTGAGTGTACCTAGGGCATTCTGGAATGACAATATCTAAATCTCCACTCCTATAACGACGTTCAGCTTCATAATATGCAATCTCGTATTCCGAATGTCGCTGGAGGTATTCACTATCATAATCATGTCTCCTCTCCGGATTATCAATCCTTTCGATCAAAATGATCAAACCTTCTCCCCATGGTCTCTCTAAACCGCTTCAAAACTCCTCCTATGCGAGTCAATTCATTCATCGATCTCGTAGGGAGGGGTGGTAGCTTTGGAGGTCCATAGCTAAGTAGAGGGTATATCTCTACTCGACCGAGTAAAATAACTTCTTACTCCTCGCTCTCCACTCTTCATGGGACTCATACTTCTTAATGTTAGCACCGTAAGTGGTTTCATAGGTTCCACCCATTCTTCATCATCTCTAGCCTCAACTCCGAGAGTCAGCGGAGTGCAAAAATCAATCCAGTGGTGGCCCAATCCAGCTCCACTCTCATTTCGAGGAGTCGCCAGATATTTTGATAAATAACTCTCCCGATGTCGATGCTTCCGTTATTCCGAATGCAAATTCAGAATTGCTCTATCTCGTGTTACCTCACCGTGGTGATATGTGGGAAACGAGTAGAACAAATAAAGTAATGCCAGTGCTTTGGAGATCGCATTTAATTTGGAAAGAGGAAAATTCACTCTTTCATGCCGCTTAATTTTCCATACTCCGGTCTCATCGCTGAGAAAGTTAATGACTTCCTCCAAGTGGTCCTTCCATCGTTCCAAAAGTTTCATACTCGCTAAAGTGCGAGTCATGAACTTCATAGAACGCGTTAATTTCGCAAAGATTGAAATCTACAAAAAACCCTCGTACCTTTATCGGTGCATCTTCAGCTAGCAACAAATTGGCATAAAATTCTTTCACCACTTCTACAAATTGCTCTATACTGAACATAACAGAAATTTTTCCAGCCTCGTTCCTTTATAATCCGCTCTACTTCTCCTCCCGGATTTTTGAATACCCGATCCGCAATGCACTTTCTTCCTTGTATATTTTCAAAATATTTTGCCTGTGCTCGTGCATTGATGAATCGGTTTTCGTCAAATTCTACTCGAAATTTCTATCGTGGAGCCATACGATCGATCTGTGAAAATCGTGAAAATTTTCACTAAACTTAAAAATAATCCTAAGAAGGCTTCCTACAACATTTATAAGCAATTTAAATCAAATTCCATGGATTTCCACCGAATATTTCTTCCACATTTTGATTTTTTCCAAAATTTGCAATGTGGTGAAAATAAAAAATTTTTGCATAGGAGTGAAGCTCTTACCAAGAGAAGATGAAATCCAGTGTTTTTGAGTGATGAAATTGCTTCAAATCCAAGATCTCTCAAGCCCTAGGTCGGTTTTTGCGAAAATTGGAGGTTGAGGATGATGAATAGTGTTTTTGATCGGTCAATTAAAGTGTTTTTCGTGACTCGCTGTCAGCGAGATTTATCTCGCCGTCGGCCAGCTAATATTTTTCAGAACCAAAAACTCTCGGGAAAAATCCACTGTCGGCGAGAAATTCTTCGCTGTCAGCGAGATCGATCTCGCTGTCGGCGGGATTTTTCTTGCCGTAGGCGAGATTCCAAAATTTTAAAATTTTTGAAATTTTGTCACTCATTTTCGTCCTTGATTTTTCTTATATTATATTTCCGATCATATCATTTATTACTTTAATATGAAGATTAGCTACCTAAACACAAACAAATTCACACAACACAACAAATTAACTTTAATATTGAAATCCATGAGACATACAAACTAACATAATTTAAAACTCTATAATCAAACTTCAAACTTCAATCCTTACTACTAATCAGGCATCGCAAACCAATCCACGACACACTAAATGCCGATACAAAACTATGACGCATATCTCAATTAAGTTCGAGATATTCAAATCATCACTCCACACATAATAAAATCTAAATCAAATCAAATAACATAAATACAAACATACTATGGAAATCTTTACTACTACTCTTCAAGGTCGAATCTTCATCTTCTCCGATATTTCCTATATGACGATGATGCACAAATAAGTTATAGTAAAGGCTCGAAGGGAAATTCCGGCGCATTCTTCAATGATCCAACCCTTCGTCTCGCAAATGAAGAAAGCTAGCTTCCAAGTGTCCGTAATGATCGATGTGTTCCTTCATCCTCCAGATCAATGTGACCAAATAAATCGGATATATTGTCGATTAAATCTCTCACATTCCGTAGTTCTTTCTCCATTCCATTAATTTTCTTCATAAGTAACTCCGTTTTTATCTGAAATAGGCCTTGCTATAGGATTATTCTGTGAAGCTCTATCAGAGATAAATGTAATGTCTTCATTATTGTCCAAAGTAGGGAACATATCTGTACGATCAAGCGGCTTCTAAGGTAACATAACCTTTTCCCAAGCTTCATAAGAAACCTGATACTTACAGCATAATGCAAAAATAGTAGATGGGTGTCCTAGTCCGTGAACTGACCCATGCACAATTAAACCCAATCGTACTTAACAATTATTGATCCCACATCAATAGGCAATCCAATTTGAATACAATAATTCAATATAACGCATTCTTTCGAGACTTTGTTTACCCTCATAAGTAGGTAACAATTTAGATGAGATGAAAAATGCCGTTGCTTCGAGACAGATTCAAAAGTGATGCAGAGAAACTAACATACCCGTCTTCACGCATTTCCCAATCTTCCGGTTCATCGCCGATATCGAAATATCTCTTTCATATTATATCGAGAAGGCACAAAATTTGAATAGCTGACATACCGGGTGTTTTCTATAGAGAATAACTCATTTACTCTTGATGGAGTAAATGTCACCCATCTTCCTCGGACGTAGATATTCCCATTGTTGATCACATGTAAGTTAGAGTAGAACTCTTTCACAATCGGAATAACAACAGCAGACGTCGTGTAACAAAATACCTCCCAGTGCCGCTGTGCGATCATTTCTTCTATCTTCGTAGTGGAATTCTCTAATCCTCGATCGACAAATCCCCGTTCCTCGATAACTCTTTTCTTTACCAAAACCTTGTCGAAGATCCGTCGCGCTTCCGCACTCACAAATTTCCTCCGATTAAACACTCCGCATTTAGAAGAATCTAAGAATTGGAGGCTATTATGGTGAATGGAATGAATTTTAGTGAAGAAGGCAGCACTTAGAATGGTTTAAAAATGGGTTTTCATAAAGGAATTGGTGTTGAAACCGTCCGTATCAGCATTTAAAGTATATATAACTCATTTTTATAACTTCCGTCGTCTGTCGGCGGGAGGTTTCTCATCGTCGGCGACTTAGTTATAAAACCGCCTTCAGTGTCTCGCCGTCGACGGGCTCGTTTTTCTCTCGTCGGCCGAGCTTATAAATAAACTGAATTAAATTAGGCGCGAACCTCGCTGTCGGCGAGTATCGACCTCGTCGTTGGTGAGATTTCAAAATAATGTCCAATTTCGCTCTAAATCGAATAATTTTTTTTTTCACATCATAATGGTTTGAATATGTGATGATTCTTAATAATAATTGAGTAGTAAAGTTTCAATAATATAGAGTAACTATTAAGATACAATAAAACAGATAACTAATATGGGTTGCCTAACATAAAGCGCTTGGTTTAACGTCGTCAGCCGGACCTAATTTCAATTATTAATCAGGTCGACTAAGCATTAAAACCTCTTTATAGTTAGGTCTTATACCTTCGAAATATGGTTTTAATCTATGTCCATTAACTTTAAATTTGTGTCCAGTTTTTGGATCTTTGATTTCTATAGTTCCGTATGAAAATATTTGAGTTATGGTGAAAGGTCCTAACCATCGAGACTTCAATTATCCAGGAAATAATTTCAATCTAGTATTATATAACAAAACTTCCTGTCCTGGTTCAAAATTTCTCTGATTAATCTTTCGATCATGCCATAATTTCATCTTTTCTTTATAATTCTGATCATTATCATACGATTCATTTCTTAATTCTTCCAATTCATTTAATTGCAAGAATCTTTTCTCACCAAACTTTCCTTCATATTATAATTAAATTCTTTAATCGCCCAATATGCTTTATATTCTAAGTCAATCGGTAAGCGGCATGTTTTTCCATATATAAGCCCGTAAGGAGTCATTCCAATCGGAGTTTTATAAGCAGATCCTATAAGCCCATAATGCAAGTGTCTAATCTAATAGACCAATCTAACCTATTTGGGTTTACAGATTTTTCTAAAATACATTTAATCTCACGATTGGATACTTCAGCTAATCCGCTAGTCTGTGGATGATAAGCAGTGGATATCTTATGAGTAATATTGTATTTTTCTACTAGTTTGTGAATGTATTTATTTCTAAAATGAGTTCCTCCGTCGATGATAATCACTCTCGGCATTCCAAATCTAGTAAAAATATTTTTCATCGTAAATTTTGAAACACTCTTCGCATCACACTTAGGTAAAGCTTGTGCCTCAATCCATTTGGAAACATAATCAACAGACTTACTAATATATATGAGTTTCCAAATGAAGGAATAAAAGGTCCCATAAAATCTAATCCCCAAACATAAAAAATTTCAACTTCTAATATAAAGTTTAGAGGCATTTCGTTTCTTCTAGATATATTTCCTACTCTTTGGCATTTATCGCAATTTTTAATATATCTGTATACATCTCTAAAAAGAATAGGCCAGTAAAATCCAGATTGTAGAATCTTATAAGCAGTTTTATCAGTCCCAAAATATCCTCCAAAATCAGAATCATGACATTTTTGAATAATTGGTTCAGTTTCTTCATAAGGTACAAATCTTCTAATAATTAAATCCTTACATTTCTTATATAAATATGGTTCATCCCAAAAATAGGTTTTCGTATCATGGATGAATTTTTTTCGTTGTTGCAAAGTTAGCATAGGTGGTAAAATATTACTAACTATATAGTTTACTATATCAAGCATACCATGGTATTTTCCACTCATTGATATTATATAGTTGTTCATCGGAGAAAACTCGTCTATAATTTCATTTTCAATATCAAATAATTCATGATTTTCTAATCTTGATAAATGATCCGCAATTTGATTATCGGTTCCTTTCTTATTAACGATCTCAAAATCGAATTCTTGCATTAATAGCATCCATCTAATTAATCTTGGTTTGGAATCTTTCTTTTGCATTAAATATTTGATAGCAGTAATGATCGCATGCATGATACATTTTGTTCCAATCGATAAGGTCTAAATTTATTAAAACCATATACTACCGCTAATAATTCTCTTTCCGTAATCGTATAATTTATTTCAAGCATTATTTAGAGTTTTACTAAGATAAGTATATAACTTTAAAAATCTTTTCATATCTTTGCCCAAGAACTCGCTCCTACAAGATAATCACTAGCATCACACATAAGCTCAAATGGTTTCTCCCAGCTAGGTGAAACTATTATAGGTGCTATAATTAATTTTTCTTTTAAGAGTTCAAAAGCATTCAGCATTCGATTGTAAATTCAAATTTCTCGTCCTTTTCGAGAAGTTGGCATAGAGGTTTAGTAATTTTTGAAAAATCTTTTATATAGCGTCCGTAGAATCCAAAGATGTCCAAGAAAACTTCTTACCCCTTTTACCGTAGTCAGAGGTGGTAATTTAGCTATAACTTGAATTTTTGGCAGTGGTCCACTTCCATGCCTTTTTCCGAAATTTTATGCCCTAATACAATGCCGCCCGGAACCATAAATTGACATTTCTCCCAATTTAGAACTAAATTTGTTTTCTCACAAACTTCTAATACTTTTTCAAGATGAGTTAAGCATGTGTCAAATGATGTTCCAAATACGTAAAAATCATCCATAAATACTTCTATTCCATTGTCAATTAACTTACTAAATATAGACATCATACATCTCCGGAATGTTGTCGGTGCATTACATAATCCAAAAGGCATTCTTCGAAAAGCGAAAGTTCCATAAGGACTAAGTAAATGTAGTTTTCTCTTGATCCTCGTGAGTAATTTGTATTCGATGATAACCGGTGTATCCATCTAGAAAACAAAAATACTTATGTCCGGCTAATCTATCTAACATCCGGTCTAGAAATGGTAAAGGGAAGTGATCTTTCCCGGTGGCGGTATTTAATTTCCTATAATCAATACATATACGCCAACCAAGTAACTTGTCTTATAGAAATAAGATCGTTATTTTCATCGATAATGACGGTCACTCCTCCCTTCTTAGGAACACAGTGAATCGGGCTTACTCAAGCACTGTCAGAAATAGGATATATAATACCATTATCTAAACATTTTAAAATTTCTTTCTTAACTACTTCTTTCATTATCGGGTTTAATCTCCTTTGGGGATCTGCTTTAGGTTTAAGTTCATCATCTAAAATAATTCTATGCATACAGATTGAAGGACTAATTCCTTTAATATCTGCTAAAGTCCAACCAAAAGTTTTCTTATATTTTTTTAAAGTTTCTAAAAGTTTTTGTTCTTGAGATTCGTTTAATGCGTATGAAATAATAACCGGTAAAGTTGAAGAATTGCCTAAATAAGCATATTTCAAATGATCATGTAATATTTTTAGCTCAAGTTCAAGAGGTTTAATAATTGATGGAACTATATTCTTGTCGTTGTTTTCGCATTATCCAAAAATTCAAATCTTTCCTGAATATAATCTAGTTCTTCATTATTATCTTCAATTAATTCAGTGTTTTCTTTTTCTAATTTATCTTCGTAATATTCCTTAAAATGTTCTTGTTGTAAATGTTCAAGTATTTCATCATCTTTTTCTAGCGCAAGATATTTCATTGTTGTAAATTTATCCACCTTTACTAACACATCTTCAATAACTCCCTTAGGATAGGTAACCGAACGATCAGCTAATTGATGGGTTACTGAAGTAGGTGTAATTTTTCCTAATCCTAATCTCTTAAAAATTGATAGAGGCATTAGATTGATGCTTGCTCCTAAGTCACACAAAGCTTTTCCATAAAATTTTTCTTCTATAGCGCAGGGTATAGTGAAACTACCGAGATCTTTCAATTTTTTAGGAAGCTACTTCGAATAATAAGCACTACACTCTTCACTAAGTGCAACTCGTTTCATTATCGTTGAATTTTCTTTTCTTATTTAGAATATCTTTCATAAATTTTACATAATTTGGCATCTCGATCTAAAGCTTCGACAAAAGGTATATTGATTGTTAATTTCTTTAGTATTTCGATGAATTTAGCAAATTGTTTATCTTTTTTATGTTGAGCTAGTCGTTGAGGAAATGGTGGTGGAGGTGTTTCAACAGAAATTTTCATAGGTATTAAAGGAAGTTCCAAGTTTGAATCTTGTTGAATTGTTTCCTTTTCAATTTCCACTTCCTCATTTTGGCTTTTAAGTTCTTTTTGAATTTGAGATTCTAATTCTTTTCCACTCCTTATTTGTATTGCTTTAATTCGTTCTTTTCCTTGATCTTTAGGAGTTCCAGGTATTCTATTATTTAGCGCAGTAGCAATATGTTTAAGTTGAGTTTGTAATTGATTTCCTTGAATTTGTAGTTGATTTCCTTGATTTTGTAGTTGATGACCCATATTCAAAATTAATTCATCCATAGATAATTTCTTATCTTTGAATTGAGGGTTATTGTTATTAAATCCAAGTGGGTAATTAGGTTTATAGTTTGGATTTTCTGATTAGGTTGATTCATCCATTGTTGATTAGATGTGTTACTCCAATTAAAAATTGGATGAAGTTTTCCAACCAGGATTATAATAGTTTGAATAAGGGTTATTAGTTCTATTATTAATAACATTTAAAGTTTCATAATTAGATTGAGATTCTATGATTTGTCCAGATGAGTGTTCTTCTAAAGTAGGAGAGTAGTTCATTCCAAAATGATCTAATTTCTTAGATATAGCAGCAATTTGAGAAGCTAACATAGATATTGCATCGTTTTCATGAATGCTCGGCTATTTTTTTCGATTTACTCTATCAAGCAGTGCCATCGGAAATTATTTGTTGCCATTTCTTCGATTATCGCGTAAGCTTCATCAAATGGTTTAGACATTAATGAACCTCCAAAGAAGAAGCATCGATGATCGATCTTAAAGATCCTACTAATCCATTATAAAAGGTTTGAATAATCAACCAATCTGGTAGCACATGATGTGGGCATTTCCTAAGAAGTTCCTTAAATCTCTCCCAAGATTCATATATTGATTCTCCATCTATCTGACAAAAAGAATTTTTGTGATAATTCTCCCCAAGTTTTAATAGATCCAGGTGCTAACGAATTCAACCACATTTTAGCCTTATCCCTTAATGAAAAAGGAAAAAGTCTAAGTCTTATAAGCATCGTCAGATACTCCTCGATATTTAAAAGTAGCACAAAGTTCTAGAAAACTAGCAAGATGTAAGTTAGGATCTTCAGTAGGTGAACCACTAAATTGATTGTTTTGTACCATTTGGATAATTGCAGGTTTAAGTTCATATGAATTAGCAGCTACATCAGGGTTTTGAATAGTTAAATGAATTTCATCTGATGTAGGGTTAGCATAATCTCTTAATGGTCTTTGTTGGTTCATATTTTGAATTTCAGGAATATTCGCCTTTTGTGTTAAATTTATAATTTGTTTCTTTTGTTTTCTAATTCTTTTAATTGTACGCTCTAATTCAGAATCGTAAGGTATTAATTTTTCATTTCCAAATTTGCGCATACAATTTTTGAATAGATATTATTTTATTTATTATGATTATTTTAAAATAGTCTGTTACTTTAGTAAATTTTTCTTACCCTCCCCGGCGACGGCGCCAAAAACTTGACCCACAAATTTATCTTATGATATTTTAATTTGATTGCAACGAAGCCAAAAACATGACCCCGCTATATTATATGTATAGAATTGTAATTGTCTATGTTGTGGATGCTACGCAAGTATACATATCGTATCAAGTAATACAGGGCTTTAGTGGAGTCCTGGTTATCGATCCCACAGGAAAGAGAAAATTAATAACAACTAATTTTTAAATAATAATAATAATAATAATAATAATAATAATATACAAAAATTTGGAATTTTAAATTTAAGTGCAATAAAGTAGACTAAGTATTTTAATTAGGTAACTTAAGTAGAAAATTAATACGTATTGAAAGTGCAGGAAATTAAACTAATTGCTAAAGAAGTCTTAACTATTCAGAAAAAGTATCTTTCCCCTTGTTTAGAAATTTAAGTGATTGATGAATTTAAATAGATAATTTCAAGGTATTGTGACAAATAGAAGCATTCCTATTCTTTACCCTTTGGTCCAGTGTAAAAATATCGACTAATCCTATGTTTGATTACTCGAATCTCATGGCTAGGCCGGAGGATACCGACCGCCACTTCGTAGCTCCCACGTTCCCCTCGCCCGAGGGCTAACATCTACACTTCAGCTCTCAAACAATAGGACCAAATTGAATATTTTAGTCCGTCACACTAAAATGCTCAATTCTACGCCCAAAGGATATTATTTTCCTATTTATTTGCACCCTCCTTCCAAGGCTTTTGAATTCCCGAATATCGGATGTAATTTTTACTATAGTTGATAATCAACATATTTTAACAAATCAAATGGCCAGTTTGAAAAGTAAATTAAGTTTTAAGTAAAAATTATCACAATTTATTAATATATAAAAGTTTCTCTATTTAAATTTCATCAAGTCACTTAATTTCATAAACAGGGAGAAAGACTAAATAAACTACTCAGAATGCATGGAAACTAAACTAAGCATGGATTTCATTTAAAGTTAAAAACAATAAATACAAATACTTATCTTAATTTTTCTCCAAGCAGACTCCTCGCAGCTCCTTTCGACTCTTCCTTCCAAGACAACAGAAACTCACTAAAAACTCACTAACTAACTCAAGGACACACTAAGACACAAAAATCGACTTAACACTCTTAGAACACACAAAATAATACACTAAAGACTTAATTTCGGCTTCTATATATAGAGGTGAGCAAAGGACCAAGAGGTGTGTAAGCGTCCCTTCAAAAGTGTCCAGTGTTCAATGTATCCGCACCATTCGAACTAGCTCGCTCGTCCGCGACGAACTACCTCGGCTGTCGGCGAGGCTTCTGAAGATCTTCAAACCGCTCTAGCTCGCTGTCAGCTGGCTCTGGGCTCACTGTCACGCGAGACAGCTTATGAATTCTTCAGAATTTTCTTCTCGTAACCTCGCCGTCGGCGGGCCCGATCTCGCCGTCGATGACTCAGCACAAATTGCATGATTTTGCTCCAAATTCGCTCCTTTCTATGATTTTTGCTTTTATCACCTAAATTCTTCATTCCTGCAATAAAAGAAAGAAAATACCCTTCTTTAAAGTGCAATTTCATCAAAAATAGGTATGAATTTCTTAATAAATTTTTCAGCGATCAATTGCCTTAGTGGGTCAATAATTAGTCATTAATTTAACATTTTAATATTTTGACCAAAATTGAGTTTTTGGTTAAAAGTTAACCAATTAGGCAACAAGGTTGGTCATTGGTTCAAGGATTGATCATTTTTACCAAAGTAGACTTTTTGGTCAAAAGTTGACCTATTGGGTCAATGTGTTGGTCGTTGGGTCAAGGATTGACCATTTGACCAAAGTTGACTTTTTGGTGAAATGTTTACCTATTGGGTCAATGGGTTGGTCATTGGGTCAAGGATTGACCATAGGTCAACTTTTGACACAACTTTGGTCAAATTGGTCAATTTTTGACCCAATGACCAACCCATTGACCCAATATGTCTACTTCTGACTAAAAAGTCATCTTTGTCAAAATGGTCAATTGTTGACTTAATTACTAACCGATCGACCAAATATGTCAACTTTTGACCAAAAAGTCAACTTTGGTCAAAATGGTAAATTTCTGACCTAATGACCACTCCATTGACCCGATGGGCAAATTTTTTACTAAAAATTTAATCCTGGTCAAAATATTCAATTTTTAACCTAATGACTAATTATTGACCCAATAGGTCAATTTATGTCCAAAAAGTCAACTTTGGTCAAAATGGTCAATCCTTAACCCAATGACAAACCCATTGACCCAACATGTCAACTTTTGCCCAAAAAGTCAATTTTGGTCAAAATAGTCATTTTTTGACCTAATGACCACTCATTGACCCAATCGGTCAACTTTTAACAAAAAAGTTAACCTTGGTCAAAATGGTCAATTTTTTACCCAATTACCAACCCATTGAACCATTACATCAACTTTTGACCAAAAAGTCATATTCGGTCAAAATGTTCAATTCTTGACCCAATTACCAACTCATTGACTAAATTGGTCAACTTTTGACTAAAAAGTCAACATTAGCTAAAATGGTCAATTTCTGACCCAATGATCACCTTGTTACCCAATGGGTCAACTTTTCAAAAAAAAATTATTTTTGGTTAAAATAATAAATTGTTGACCTAATGACCAATTATTGACCCAGTAAGCCAATCTCTGACCAAAAAGTCAAATTTGGTCAAAATGGTGAATCCTTGACCCAATGACCAACCCATTGGCTAAATACGTCAACTTTTGACCAAAAAGTTAACTTTGGTCAAAATTGTTAATTTTTGAATTAATGACCATTCATTGACCCAATAAGTCAATCTCAGACCAAAAAATCAACTTTGGTCAAAATGGTCAATCCTTGACCCAATGATAAGCCCATTGACCCAAAAGGACAATTTTTGACCAAAAAGTCAGTTTTTGTTAAAATAGTCAATTTTTAACCTAAAGACCACCCATTGAACCAATAGATTAACTTTTGACTAAAAACTCAACTTTGACCAAAATAGTCAATTATTAACACAATGACCAACCCATTGACCCAATAAATCAAATTTTGACCAAAAGGTCATCTTCAGTCAAAATGGTCAATTATTGACCCATTAACCAACTCATTAACCAAATAGGTCAACTTTTGACCAAAAAATCAACTTTGTTTAAAGTGGTTAATTTTTTACCCAATGACCACCCCGTTGACCTAACCAAAAATTTAATTTTTGAAAATATAATCAATTTTTTACCTAATGACCATTTTTTGTCCCAATAAGTCATTCGCTTACCAAAAAGTCAACTTTGGTCAAAATAGTCAATCCTTGACCCAATGTCCAACCCATTGACCCAAAAGGTCAATTTTTGACAAAAAAGTCAACTTTCTTCACAAAGCTCAATCCTTGAACCAATGACCAGCCCAGTGACCCAATATTTCGACTTTTGACCAAAAAGTAAATTTTGTTCAAAATAGTAAATTTTTGTTTTAATGACCAATTATTAACCCAATAGTACAACTTTTTACCAAAAAGTTGACTTTTGACCAAAGAGTCAATTTTGGTCAAAATAGTAAATTTGACTTAATGACCAATTATTGACCCAATAGGTCAAATTTTGACCAAAAAGTAAACTTTGGTAAAAATGGTCAATCCTTGACCCAATGACCAACACATCGACCCAATAGCTCAACTTTTGACCAAAAAGTCAACTTTAGTCAAAATGGTCAATCTTTAACCCAATGACCAACTCATTGACCCAAAAGGATAACTTTTGACCAAAAAGTCAATTTTGGTCAAAATTGTCATTTTTTGACCTAATGACCACCTCATTGACCCAAAGGTCAACTTTTGACCAAAAAGTCAACTTTGGTCAAAATGGTCAATTTTTGACCCAATAACCAACCCACTGACCCAATATATCAAATTTTGACAAAAAAGTCATTTTCGGTCAAAATAGTTAATTTTTAGCCTAATTGTCAACTCATTAACCAAATAGGTCAAGTTTTAGCATAAAAGTCAACTTTGGTCAAAATTGACAATTTCTGACCCAATGGCAACCGCGTTGACCCAATGGGTCAACTTTTGACCGAAAATTTAATTTTGGCCAAAATAATCAATTTTGGACTTAATGACTAATTATTGACACAATAAGTCAATCTCTGACAAAAAAGTCAACTTCAATAAAAATGGTCAATTCTTAACCCAATGACCAACCCATTGACCCAATAGGTCCACTTTTGACAAAAAAAATCAATTTTGGTCAAAATAGTCAATTTTTGACCTAGTGACCAAGAATGACCCAGTAAGCCAATTTCTGACCAAAATGTCAACTTTGGTCAAAATGATCAATCCTTGACCCAATGACTAACCCATTGACCTTATAGGGCAACTTTTGACCAAAAAGTCAATTTTGGTAAATATATTTAATTTTTTATTTAATGAGTTAGTCAATTTTTGACTTAATGATAACCTATTGACCCAATAGGTCAACCTTCGACCAAATAGCCAATTTTGGTCATAATAGTCAATTTTAACCTAAGGACCTATTATTGACCCAGCAAGCCAATCTCTGACAAAAAAGTCAACTTTGGTCAAGATGGTCAATCCTTGCCACAATGACCAATCCATCGACCAAATAGGTCAACTTTTGACCTAAAAATCAACTTTGGTCAAAATGATCAATCCTTGACCCAATGTGCAACCCATTGGCCTAATATGTAAACTTTCGACCAAAAAGTCAATTTTGGTCAAAATAGTCAACTTTTGAATTAATGACGAATTATTGACTGAATAAGTCAATCTCTGGCAAAAAATCATCTTTGGTCAAAATGGTCAATCCTTGACCCAATGACAATCCCATTGACCCAACAGTTCTACTTTTGACTAAAAAGTTAATTTTGGTCAAAATAGTCAATTTTTGACTTAATGACCACCTATTGACCCAATAGGTTAACTTTTAACCAAAAAGTCAACTTTTGTAAAAATGATCAATTTTTAACCCAATGACCAACCCATTGACCCAATAGGTCACCCTTTGACAAAAAAATCATCATTGGTCAAAATGTTCTATTCTTGACCCACCCAATTACAACCTCATTGACCAAAAAGGTCAAATTTTGAGTAAAAAGTTAACTTTGGTCAAAATGGTCAATTTCTTACCCAACGACCTCCCCGTTGGCCCAATG
Organism: Papilionanthe hookeriana x Papilionanthe teres; assembly: GCA_022702705.1. Taxonomy (NCBI): domain Eukaryota; kingdom Viridiplantae; phylum Streptophyta; class Magnoliopsida; order Asparagales; family Orchidaceae; genus Papilionanthe; species Papilionanthe hookeriana x Papilionanthe teres. The sequence goes on from CM040426.1 coordinate 145,179,695, forward strand.
AGTTAACTTTTGACCAAAAATTTATTTTTTGTCAAAATAGACAATTTTTGACATACTGACCGGTTATTGACCGAATAAGTCAATCTCTGACCAGAAAGTTAACTTTGGTCAAAATGATTAATCCCTGACCGAATGACAAACCCATTGACCCTATTGGTTGACTTTTGACAAAAAAAGTAAATTTTAGTTAAAATAGTAAATTTTTGATCTAATGACCACCCAATGACCCAGTAGGTCAACTTTTGTCCAAAAAGTCAACTTTGGTCAAAATGATTAATTTTTGACCCAATGACCATCACATTGACCTAATAGGTCAACTTTTAACTAAAAAGCCATCTTTCGTCAAAATGGTCAATTCTTGACCCAATTACCAGCTCATTAACCAAATAAGTCAACTTTTAACCAAAAAGTCAACTTTAGTCAAAATGGTCAATTTCTGACCTAATCACCACCTATTTGACCCGATGGGTTAACTTTTGACAAAAATTCAAATTTAGTAAAAATAATCAATTTTTAAACTAATGACAAATTATAAACCCAATAAGTCAATCTCTGACCAAAAAGTAAACTTTGTTCAAAATGGTCAACCCTTGACCCAATGACAATCCCATGGACCCAACATGTCAACTTTTGCCGAAAAAAGCCAATTTTGGTCAAAATAGTCAATTTTTGACCTAATGACAATAGATTGACCCAATAGGTCAACTTTTGACAAAAAAAGTCAACTTTGGTCAAAATTGTCAATTTTTGACCCGATGACCAACTCATTTACCCAATAGATCTACTTTAGACCCAAAAGTCATCTTCGATCAAAATGCTTAATTCTTAACTCAATCACCTTCTCATTGACCAAATAAGTCAACTTTTGACCAAAAAGTTAACTTTAGTCAAAATGGTCAATTTCTCACAATGACCACCGTGTTTTCCTAATGGGTCAAATTTTGACAAAATTTTTTTTTTTGGTCAAAATAATTAGTTTTTCACCAAATGACCAATTTTTTATCCAATAAATCAATCTCTAACAAAAAAAGTCAACTTTGGTCAAAATGCTCAATCCTTTGGTCAAAATGCTCAATCCTTAACCCATTGACCAAAAAGGTTAACCTTTGACCAAAAAATCAACAAAGTTCAAAATGGTCAATCTTCGACCTAATGACCCAATAGGTCAACTTTTGACCAAAAAGTCAATTTTTGTCAAAAAAGTCAATTTTTTCGTAATGACCAATTCATTGGCCCAATAGGTCAACTTTTGACCAAAGAGTCGATTTTGGTCAAAAAGTCAATTTTTGACATAGTGACCACTCAATGGACCCAATAGGTCAACTTTTGCCCAAAAAGTCAAGTTTTGTCAAAATGGCCAAATTCTAACCCAATGACTAATCCACTATCTCAATAGGTCAACTTCTGACCAAAAAGTCAATTTTGGTCAAATAGTCAATTTTTGACCTAGTGACTAATTATTGACCAACTAAGCCAATCGCTGACCAAAAAGTCAACTTTGGTCAAAATGGTTAATCCTTGACCCAATGACCAACACATTGTCCCAATAGGTCAACTTTTGACAAAAAAGTCAACTTTAGTCAAAATGATCAATCCTTGACCCAATGACCAACCCACTGGTCTAGTAGGTCAACTTTTGACCAAAAAGTCAATTTTTGTCAAAATAGTCAATTTTTGAATTAATGACCAATTATTGACCCAATAAGTCAATCTCTAACCAAAAAGTCATCTTCGGACAAAATGGTCAACCCTTAACCCAATGACAAACCCATTGACCCAACATGTTAACTTTGGCAAAAAAAATTCAATTTTAGTCAAAATAGTTAATTTTTGACCTAATGACCACACATTGACCCAATAGGTCAACTTTTGATCAAAAAGATAACTTTGGTCAATATGATCAATATTCGACCCAATGTTCAACCCATTGAGCCAATAGGTCAACAATAGACCCAAAAAAATTATATTTGGTCAAAATGGTCAATTCACGACACAATTACCAACTCATTGACCAAAAAGATCAAATTTTTACCAAAAAGTCAACTTTGGTCAAAATGGTCAATTTCTAACTCAATGACCTCCATGTTGACCCAATGAGTTAACTTTTGACTAAAAAAATTCAATTTTGGCAAAACTAATCAATTTTGGCCAAAATAGTCAATTTTGGACCTAATAAACAATTATCGACCCATTAGATCAACTTTCGACCAAAATTCAACTTTGGTCAAAGTGGTCAATTTTCGACCCAATGACCAACCTATCGACCTATCAGATCAAATTTCGACCAAAAAGTCATCTTCGGTCAAAATGGTCAATTGTCGACCCAATTACCAACTCATCGTCAAACAGTCAACTTTCGACCAAAAAGTCAACTTTTTCAAAATGATCAATTTATGACCTAATGACCTCGTCAATCTAATCGGGCAACTTTCGACCAAAAATTTAATTTTTAAAAAAGAATCAATATTTTACCTAATGACAAATTATCGATCCAATAAGCCAATCTCTCGACCAAAAGTCAACATTGGTAAAAATGGTGAATCCTCGACCAAATGTTAAAACAATTAACCTAACAGGTCAACTTTCACCAAAATGTCAATTTTGGACAAAATAGTCAATTTTCGACAAGATAGCCTAACTTTCGACATAAAGACTACCAATCGACCCAATAGGTCAACTTTTCGACCAAAAAGTCAACTTTTGTCGAGATGGTCAATTTTGACGCAATGACTAACTCATTTACCCAATAAGCCAACTTTCGACCAAAAAGTTATCCTCGGTCAAAATGGTTAATTTTTTACCCAATAACCAACTCATCAAAAATATAGGCCCACTTTCGACCAAAAAGTAAACTTCTACTAAAATGGTCGATTTCTCACCCACGACCTCCCTTTTCGACTCCAAAGGGCTAACTTTCGACCAAAAATTCAATCTTGGTCAAAATAGTACATTTCGACCTAATGACCAATTATCGACCCAATAAGTCAATTTCTGACCAAAAAGTCAACTTTGGTCAAAATGATCAATCCCTGACCCAATGACAAACCCAGTGACTCAATAGGTCAACATTTAACAAAAAAGTCAATTTTGGTTAAAGTAATTTATTTTTGACCTAATGCCCACCCATTAACCCACTAAGTCAATTTCGACCAAAAAGTCAACTTCTGTCAAAATGGTATTTTCGACCCAATGACCATCCCATCAATCTAATAGATCAAATTTCGACTTAAAAGTCATCTTCACCAAAATGGTCAATTTCGACCCAATTATCAACTCATCGACCAAACAGTCAACTCTTCGCTAAAAAGTCATCTTTGGTCAAAATGGTCAATTCTCGACTCAGCTTATCAACTCATCGACCAAATGGGATCAACTTTTCACCAAAAATTTAATTTTGGTCAAAATAATCAATTTCTAACCTAATGACCAATTATTCACCCAATAAGTCAATCTCTGACCAAAAAGTCAACTTTTGTCAAAATGGTCAATCCTTGACCCAATGACCAACCCATCGACCTAACAGTTAACTTTCGACAAAAAGTCAATATCGGTCAAAATCAGCAATCCTCGACCTAATGACCAACCCATCAATCTAATAACAACTCTCGACCAAAAAATTAATTTTGGTCAAAATAGTAATTTTTGACCTAAAGACCAATTATTAACCCAGTAAGCCAATCTCTGACCAAAAACTTAACTTTAGCCAAATGGTCAATCCTTGACCCAATGACCAACCTATTGACCCAATAGATCAAATTTTGACCAAAAAGTCATCTTCGGTCAAAATGGTCAATTGTTGACCCAATTACCAACTCATCGACAACAGTCAACTTTCGACCAAAAAGTTAACTTTTTCAAAATGATCAATTTATGACCCAATGACCTCGTTGACCCAATGGGGCAACTTTTGACAAAAAATTTAATTTTTTAAAAAAGAATCAATATTTTACCTAATGACAAATTATTTTCCCAATAAGCCAATCTTTGACCAAAAAGTCAACATTGGTCAAAAATGGTGAATCCTTGACCAAATGTTAAAACAATTAACCCAATAGGTCAACTTTTGACCAAAATGTCAATTTTGCACAAAATAGTCAATTTTTGACAAAATAGCCAACTTTTGACATAAAGACTACCAATTGACCCAATAGGTCAACTTTCGACCAAAAAGTCAACTTTTGTCGAGATGGTCAATTTTCGACGCAATGACTAACTCATTTACCCAATAGCCAACTTTCGACCAAAAAGTTATCCTCGGTCAAAATGGTTAATTTTTTACCCAATAACCAACTCAATCAAAAATATAGCCCACTTTCGACTAAAAAGTAAACTTCCGCCAAAATTGTCGATTTCTCACCCACGACCTCCCTTTTCGATCTAAAGAGCTAACTTTCGACCAAAAATTCAATTTTGGTCAAAATAAGTACATTTTGGACCTAATGACCAATTATTGACCCAATAAGTCAATTTCTGACCAAAAAGTCAACTTTGGACAAAATGATCAATCCCTGACCCAATGACATACCCAGTGACCCAATAGGTCAACATTTAACAAAAAAGTCAATTTTGGTTAAAGTAATTTATTTTTGACCTAATGCCCACCCATTAACCCACTAAGTCAACTTTCGACTAAAAAGTCAACTTTGGTCAAAATGGTCATTTTCGACCCAATGACCATCCCATCGACTCAATAGATCAAATTTCGATCTAAAAAGTCATCTTCGGCCAAAATGGTCAATTTTCGACCTAATTATCAACTCATCGACCAAATAGGTCAACTTTCGCTAAAAAGTCATCTTCTGACTAAAATGGTCAATCTCGACTCAATATCAACTCATCGACTAAATAGTCAACTTTTAACTAAAAATTTAATTTTGGTCAAAATAATCAATTTCTGACGTAATGACCAATTATTGACCCAATAAGTAAATCTCTGACCAAAAAGTTAACTTTGGTCAAAATGGTCAATCATTAACCCAATGACCAACCCATCAATCTAACAAAGTTAACTTTCGACCAAAAAGTCAATATCGTCAAAATGGTCAATCTGATCTAATGACCAACCCATCAATCTATAGAACAACTTTTGACTCAAAAATTAATTTTGGTCAAAATAAGAATTTTCGACCTAAAGACCAACTTATTAACCCAAATAGCTCAATCTCTCACCAAAAACTTAACTTTAGCCAAAATGGTCAATCTCGAATCTAACGATCAACTTATCAATCTAACAGTCAACTTTTGATTAAAACATCAACTTTGGTCAAAATGGCCAATCCTTGACAATTGACCGACCCATTGACCCAATACGTCAACTTTTAACAAAAAAATTAATTTTTGTCAAAATAGTCAATTTTTGACCTGAAGACCAATTTTTGACCCAGTAAGCCAATATCTGACCAAAAAGACAACTTTGGTCGAAATGGTTAATCTCGACCCAATGACAAACCCATTAATCAATATGTCAACTTTCGACCAAATAAGTCAATATCAGTTAAAATAATCAATTCTTAACTAATGACCAACCTATCGACCTAATAAAGTCAACTTGCGATAAAAACTCAACTTTGGCATAAATGGTCAATTTTTGACCTAATGACCAACCCATTGGTCAATAGGTCAACTTTTGACCAAAAAGTCAACCTTGGTCAAAATTATCAATTTTTGACCCAATGACCAACCCATTGACCTAATAGATCAAATTTTGACCAAAAATTCATCTTCAGACAAAATAGTCAATTCTTAACCCAATTACCAACTCATTGACCAAATAGTGACACTTTTGGCCAAAAAGTCATCTTTATTCAAAATGGTTAATTTCTGACCCAATGACCACTCAATGATCTAACGGGTCAACTTTCGATAAAAATTTAATTTTGGTCAAAAATCAAAATTCGACTCCAATGACCAATTATCGACGAGTAAGCCAATCTCTAACCAAAAGTCAACTTTCGTCAAAATGGTCAATCCTTGATCCAATGACCAACCCATTACCTAATAGGTCAACTCTTGATCTAAAAAGTCAATTTTGCTAAAAAATAGTCAATTTTCTGACTGGTTGACCACCCATCAATCTAATAGTCAACTTTTCACCAAAAAGTCAACTTTGGTCAAGATGGTCAATTTTTAACTCATCGACTAACCCATCAATCTAACAGTCGTGTTTTCGACCAAAGTTATCTTCGGTCAAAATGGTTAATTCTTGACCTAATTACTCAACTCATCGATCAAAAAGGTCAACTTTTAGAAAAAAGTCAACTTTAGTCAAAATGGTCAATTCTCGACCCAATAACCAACTTATCGATCAAATGATTAACTTTTAACCAAAAAGTCATCTTCGGTCAAAATGGTCGATTTCGACCTAATTAACAATGCATCGACCAAAAAGGTCAACTTTCGAGCAAAAAGGTCAACTTTCGACCAAAAAGTCAACTTTTGTCAAAATGGGCAACTTCGACCCAATAACAAACTCGTTGACCCAAAAGAACAACCTTTGACCAAAAAGTCAATTTTAGTTAAAATTGTCAATTTTTGACCTAATGATCGCCCGTTGACCCAATAAGCCAATCTCTGATCAAAGTCAACTTTGGTCAAAATGGTACTCATCCTCGACCCAACGACGAACCCATCGATCCAAAAGGTCAACTTCGACCAAAAAGTCAACTTCGTAAAGATGGTCAATTATCGACCCAATAACCAACCCTTTCAATCTAATAGTTAACTTTCGACCAAAAAGTCATCTATAGTCAAAATGGTCAATCTCGACTTAATTACCAACTCTATCGAGCAAAAGGTTAACTTTCGACCAAAAAGTCAACTTCTGGTCAAAATGATGAATTTCCGACCCAATCACCACCCCGTCAATCTACACTGGTTAACTCTCGACCAATTCAATTTTTTGTCAAAATAGTCAACTTTCGACCAAAATGTGATCTTTCGTCAAAACTAGCCAATTTCTGACCCAATGACCACCCCGTTCACCGAAAGGGTAAACTTTTGACAAAAATTCAATTTGTGTTAAAATAATCAATTTTTGACCTAATGACCAATTATTAACCCAATAAGTCAATCTCAGACCAAAAATTCAATTTTGGTCAAAATGTTAAATCCTTAATCCAATGACAAACCCATTGACCTAATATTTCAACTTTTGACCAAAAAGTCAATCTTTTACCTAATAACCACCCCTTTGACCCATTATGTCAACTTTTGACCAAAACGTCAACTTTGGTTAAAATGGTCAATTTCTCGACCCAATGACCAACCCATTCACCCAATCGGTTAACTTTCGACCAAAAAGTCAACTACTCGGCCAAAATGTTCAATGCTCGACCCAATGACTCAATAGGTCAACTTTTAACCAAAAAGTCAATTTTGGTCAAAATAGTCAAATTTGTCATAATGACCAACTCATTGGCGCAATGGGTCAACTTTTGACCAAAAAGTCAATTTTGGCAAAAATAGTATATTTTTTACTTAATGACCACCCAACTGACTCAATAGGTCAACTTTTGACAAAAAAGTCAACATTTGTCAAAATGGTCAATTTTTGACCCAATGACAAACCCATTGACCCAATAGGATAACTTTTGACCAAAAAGTCAATTTTGTCAATTTTTGACCTAATGAACAATTATTGACTCAGTAAGCCAATCTCTGACCAAAAAGTTAAATTTGGTCAAAATGGTGAGTCATTGACCCAATGACCAACCCATTGACCTAATAGATAATTTTTGACCAAAAAGTCATCATTAGTCAAAATGATAAATTTCTGACGCAATGACCTCCCCGTTGACCTAATGGGTTAACTTTTGACAAAAAATTCAATTTTGGTCAAAATAGTCATTTTTGACCTAATGTCCAATTATTGACCTAATAAGTCAATCTCTGACCAAAAAGTCAACTTTGGTAAAATAGACAATCCTTAACCCAATGACAAACACATTGACCCAATAGGTCAACTTTTGACCAAAAAGTCAATTTTGGTCAAAACAGTCAATTTTTAACCTAAGCACAACCCATTGACCCAATAGGTCATCTTTTGACTTAAAAGTCAACTTTGATCAAAATGGTCAATTTTCTATCCAATGACTAACCCATTGACCCAAAAGTCATCTTCAGTCAAAAGGGTCAATTCTTGACTTAAAATTACCAACTCATTGACTATATAGGTCAACTTTTGACCAAAAAGTCAACTTTAGTCAAGATGGTCAATTTTTGACCCAATGAACAACCCATTGACCCAATAGATCAACTTTTGAACAAAAAGTCATATTTGGTCAAAATAGACAATTTTCAAAATAGACAATTTTTGTCCCAATTTCCAACACATTGAGCAAATAGGTCAACTTTTGACCAAAAAGTCAACTTTGATCAAAATGGTCAATTACTGACCCAATGACCACCCAGTTGACCTAATGGGTCAACTATTGACCAAAAATTTAATTTTGGTCAAAAAGGACAATGTTTTACCTAATGACCACCCATTGACCCAATAGGTCAACTTTGACCAAAAGGTCAACTTTGGTCAAAATGGTCCATTTTTCACTCACAGACCAACGCATTGACCCAATAAGTCAACTTTTGACCAAAAATTTACTATTGGTCCAAATGTTCAATTCTTGGCTCAATTTCCAACTCATAGACCAAATATGTCAACTTTTTACAAAAAAGTCAACATTGGTCAAAATGGTAAATTTTTGACCCAATGACAGCCCCGTTGACCCAATGGGTTTACTTTTGACCAAAAATTCAATTTTGGTCAAAATACTCAATTTTTGACCTAATGACTAATTATTGACCCAATAAGTCAATCTCTAACCAAAAAGTCAACTTCGGTCAAACTGGACGATCCTTTACCCAATAGGTCAACTTTAGAAAAAAAAGTCAATTTTGTTCAAAATAGTCAATTTTTGACCTATTTACCACCCATTGACCTTTTAGGTCAACTTTTGACCAAAAAGTCAACTTTGGTCAAAATGGTCAATTTTTTACCCAAATACTACCCCATCGACCAAATAGATCAAATTTTGACTAAAAAGTCATCTTCGTTTAAAATGGTCAATTCTAGACCCAATTACCAAGTCATTGACTGAATAGGTTAACTTTTGACCAAAAAGTCAAATATGATCAAGATGGTCAATTTCTGACCTAATGCCACCCCATTGACCCAACGGTTCAACTTTTGACCAAAAATTTAATTTTTGTCAAAATAATCAAATTTTGACCTAATGACCAATTATTGACCCAATAAGTTAATCTTTGATCAAAGTCAACTTTGGTTTAAATGGTCAATCCTTGACCTAATGACTAACCCATTGACCCAACAGGTCAACTTTTGATCAAACAGTCAACTTTGGTCAAAGTGGTCAATCCTTGACACAATTACCAACCCATTGACCCAATAGTTTAACTTTTAATCAAAAAATCAATTTTGGTCATAATAGTCAATTTTTGACCTAATGACCAATTATTGACACAGTAAGCTAATCTCTGACCGAAAAGTCAACCTTGGTCGAAATGGTCAATCCTCGACCAATGACCAACCCATTGACCCAATAGGTCAACTTTTGACAAAAAGTCAAATTTGGTCAAAATTGTTAATCTTTTAGTTAATTACTAAACTATTGATCTAATAGGTTAAATTTTGACCAAAAAATCAACTTTGGTCAAAATGGTCAATCCTTGTCCCAATGACCAACCCTTTGACTCAATGGGTCAACTTTTGACCAAAAAGTTAAGTTTGGTCAAAATCATCAATTTTGACCTAATGACCACCCCATTAACCCAATATGTCAACTTTCGACCAAAAAGTTAAGCTCAAGTTAAATGGACAATTTCGACCTATTACCAACCCATTAACCCAACAGTCAACTCTCGACCAAAAGTTAACTTTGTCAAAATGGTCAATCCTCGACCCCATGACCAACCTCATGACCCAACAGTCAACTTTCGACCAAAACAATCAATTTTCGACATAATGACCAATTATTTACCCAATAAGTCAATCTACGACCAAAAGGTCAACTCTCGTCAATATGTTCAATCCTCGACCCAATGACCAATCCATCGATCTAATAGTCAACTTCGGCCAAAAAGTGAACTCGAGTCAAAATAATCAATCCTCGACACAATGACCAACTCATCAATCTAACAGTATCAACTTTTGACCAAAAAGTTAATTTTGGTCAATATAGTCAATATTTTATATAATGACCACCCCATTGACCCAAAAAGTCAACTTTTGACTAAAAAGGAAACTTTAGTCAAAATGGTCAATATCTGAGCCAATGAACACCTCAATGACCCAATGGGTCAACTTTTGACCAAAAATTTAATTTTGGTCAAAATTGTCAATTGTTTACCCAATGAGCAATTATTAACCCAATAGTGAATCTCTCGACCAAAAAGTCAATAATGGTCAAAATGGACAATCTTCGATCTAATGACCCAATAGGTCAACTTTCGACCAAAAAGTCAATTTCGTCAAAATAAATCAATTTCGACATAATCACCAAATCATCGCCCCAAGCAGTCAACTTTCGATAAAAAGTCAATTTTGGTCAAATTAGTCAATTTTCGACCTAAAGACCACCCAATCGACTAAATAGATAACTTTCGACCAAAAGCTCAACTTTGTAAAAATGGTCAATTTTCGACCCAATGACCAACCCATCGACCCAATCGGTTAACTTTCGACCAAAAAGTCAATTTTGGTTAAAATAGTCAATTTTTGATCTAATGACTAATTATTGACCTAGTAAGCCAATCTCTGACCAAAAAATCAACTTTGGTCAAAATGGTCAATCCTTGTCCGAATGACCAACCCATTAACCAAATAGATCAACTTTTGATTAAAAAGTCAACTTTGGTCAAAATGATCAATCCTTGACCTAATGACCAACCCAATGGTCTAATAGGTCAACTTTTGACCAAGAAGTCAATTTTGGTTAAAATAATCAATTTTAAAATTAATGACCAATTATTGACCCAATAAGTCAATCACTGACCAATAAGTCAATCACTGACCAAAAAGTCAACTTTTGTCAAAATGTTAAATCATTGAACCAAAGACAAACTCATCGACTCAAAGAGGTTAACGTTCAATCAAAAAGTCAATTTTGGTCAATATAGTTAATTTTCGACTTAAAGACCACCCATCGATCTAATAGGTCAAGTTTTGACAAAAAGTCAACTTTGGTCAAAATGGTCAATTTTCGACCTAATGACCAACCCATCGACGCAACAGTCAACTATCGACCAAAAAGTCATCTTTGTCAAAATGGTCAATTCTTGACCTAATTGCCAACACATTTACCAAACATGTCAACCTTTTACAAAAAAGTCAACCTTGGTCAAAATGGTCAATTTGTGACCCAATGACCTCACCGTTGACCCAGTGAGTTAAATTTGGACCAAAAATTTAATTTTGGTCAAAATAGCTAATTTTCGACCTAAAGACCAATTATCGATCTAATAAGTCAATCTGTGACCAAAAAATTAACTATGGTCAAAATGGTAAATCCTTAACCCAATGACAAACCCATTGACCCAATAGGTTAACTTTTGACAAAAAAGTCAATTGTGGTCAAAATAGTAAATTTTTGACCTCATGACCACCCATTGACACATAGGTCAACTTCTGACCAAAAAGTTAACTTTGGCCAAAATGGTTAATTTTTTACCAAATGACCAACCCATTGACCCAATAGATAAAATTTTGACAAAAAAAGTCATCTTTGGTCAAAATGATCAATTCTCTGCCTAATTACTAACTCATCGACCAACATGGTCAACTTTTCACCAAAAAGTCAACTTTGGTCAAAATGGTCAATTTCTCGATTCAATGACTACTCTATCGAATTCGATGCGTCAACTTTTGACAAAAAATTTAATTTTTGTCAAAATAATCAATTTTTTACCTAATGACCAATTATTGACCCAATAAGTCAATCTGTGACCAAAAACTCATCTTTGGTCAAAATGGTTAATCCTTGAACCAATGACCAACTCATTAACCCAATAGGTCAACTTTTGACCAAAAAGTCAACTTTTGTAAAAATGGTCAATCCTCGACCTAATGACCAACCCATCGACCCAATAAGTCAACTTTTTCCCAAAAAGTCAACTTTGGTCAAAATGATCAATCATCGACCTAATGACCAAACCAAGTTACCTAATAAGTCAACTTTCGACTAAAAAGTCAATTTGATCAAAATAGTCAATTTTTAAATTAATGACCAATTATCAACCCAATAAGTCAATCTCTGGTCAAAAAGTTAACTTTGGTCAAAATGGTCAATCTCTGATCTAATGAGAAACTCATCGACCTAATAGAGCCAACTTTTGACCAAAAAGTCAATTTTCGTCAAAATAACATTTATTGACCTAATGACCACCCATTAACCCAAAAGGACAACTTTTGACCAAAATTCAACTTTGATCAAAATGGTCAATTTTTGACCCTATGACCAACCCATTGATCAAATAGATCAAATTTTGACTAAAAAGTCATCTTAGTTCAAAATGGTCAATTTTTGACCAAATTACCAACTCATTGACCAAATAGGTCAACTTTGGTCAAAATGGTTAATTTCTGACCCAATGACCACCCCGTTCATCCATTAGGTTAACTTTTGACCAAAAAATTAATTTTTGTCAAAATAGTCAGTTTTTTACCTAAGACTAATTATTGACCCAATAAGTGAATTTCTGACCAAAAAGATAATTTGGTTCAAAATAGTCAATTTTGGTCAAAATGATCAATCCTTGACCAAAAAGTCAACTTTGACCAAAAAGTCAACTTTGGTCAAAGTTAATTTTGGTCAAAATAAGAATTTTTAACCAAAAAGTCAACTTTGGTCAAAAAGTCAATTTTGGTCTAAATAGTAAAACTTTTGACTTAATGACCACCCATGAACCCAATAGATCAACTTTTGACCAAAAAGTCAACTTTGGTCAAAATGGTCAATTTTTGACCCAATGACTAACACATTGACCCAATAGATCAAATTTTTACCAAAAAGTCATCTTCGTTCAAGAAGGACAATTCTTGACCAAATTTCCAACACATTGACCAAGTAGGTCAAATTTTGACCAAAAAGTCAACTTTGGTCAAGATGGTTACTTTCTAACCCAATGATCACCCTGTTGACCCAATGGGTCAACTTTTGAACAAAAATTTAATTTTGGTCAAAATAATCAATTTTTGACCTAATGACGAATTATTGACCAAATAAGTCAATCTCTGACCAAAAAGTCAACTTTGGCCTAAATGGTCAATCCCTGACCCAATGACCAACCCATTGACCCAATAGTTCAACTTTTGACCAAACAATCAACTTGGATGAAAATAGTCAATCCTTGACCCAACGACCAACCCATTGACCCAATTAATCAATTTTGGCCATAATAGTCAATTTTGGTACTAAAGACCAATTATCGACCCAGTAAGCCAATCTCTCGACAAAAGAGTCTACTTTCGGTCAAAATGGTCAATCCTTGATACAATGACCAACCCATTCACCCTATAAGTCAACTTTCGACCAAAATTCAACTTCGGTAAAAAGATTAATCTCGTACCTAACGACTAACATCGGCCTAATAAGTCAACGTTTAAAAAAGTCAATTTTCGTCAAAATAAGTCATTTTTTCGAATTGATGAGATATTATTCAACCAATAAGTCAATCTCTAACCAAAAGTCAACTTTGGTGAAAATGGTCAATCCTTGACCCAATGACAAACCCATTGACACAATATGTCAACTTTTGACCAAATAGTGAATTTTGGTCAAAATAGTCAATTTTTAACTAAAATAGTCAACTTTTAACTTAATGACCTCCCATCAACCCAATAGTCAAATTTCGACCAAAAAGTCAGCCTTTGGTCAAAATGGTAAATTTTGACCTAATGACCACCTATCGAATCAATAGATCAAATTTCGACCAAAAAGTCATTTTGGTTAAGATGGTCAATTTCGACAAAATTATCAACTCATTGACCAAATAGGTCAACTTTTGACCAAAAAGTCAAGTTTGGTCAAAACGTTCAATTTCTGACCGAATGACCACCTCGTTAACCTAATGGGCTAACTTGTGACCAAAAATTTACTTTTAGCCAAATTAGTAAATTTTTAAACTAATGACCAATTATTGACCCAATAAGGGAATTTCTGACCAAAAAGTCAACTTTGATAAAAATAGTAAATCCTTAACCCACCCATCGATCCAATAGGTAAGCTTTTGACTAAATAGTCAATTTTAGTCAAAATAGATATTTTTTTATGAATGACCACCCATTTACCCAATATGTTTACTTTTGACCTAATGACCAACCCATTGACCGAATAGATCAACTTTTGACGAAAAAGCCATCTTTGGTAAAAGAGGTCAATTATTGACCCAATTACAAATTATTGAACAAATAAGTAAACTTTTGACCAAATAGTCAACTTTGGTTAAAATGGTCAATTTCTTACCCAATGACCACCCCGTTGACCTAACAGTCAACTTTTGACCGAAAATTTAATTTTGGTCAAAATAGTCAATTTTTGACCTAATGACCAACGTAGTCAATTTTTGAATTAATGACTAATTATTGACCTAATAAGTCAATCTCTGACCAAAATGTCAACTTTGGTCAAAATGGTCATTCCTTGACCTAATGACAAACCCATAGACCCAAAAGGTCAACTTTTGATCAAAAGTCAATTTTGGTCAAAATAATCAACTTCGATCTAATGACTCACCCATCGACCCAATCAGTCAACTTTCGACCAAAAAGTCAACTTTGGTCAAATCGATCAATTTTAATCCAATCACCAACCCATCGATCTAACAGTCAACTTTCGACCAAATAGTCATCTATGGACAAAATGGTCAATTCTCGACTCAATTACCAACTCATCGAGCAAATAAGTCACCTCGATCAAAAAGTCAACTTAGGTCAAAATGGTAAATTTCTGACCCATCGACTCACCTCGTTGATCCAATGTGTTAACTTTCGACCAAAAAATCAATTTTCTCGTCAAAATTAGTTAACTTTCGACCAAAATGTCATCTTTGGTCAAAATGGCTGGATTTCGACCCAATGACTACCCCGTTGACTCTAATGGGTTAACTTTCGACTAAAAATTCAATTTCATTTAAAATAATCAATTTTTGACCTAATGAAGAAATCATTGACTCAAGAATCAATCTCTGACAAAAAAGTCAACTTTGGTCAAAATGATCAATCCTTGACCCAATGACAAACCCTTTGACCTAATAGTTCAACTTTTATCCAAAAAGTCAATTTTTTACCTAATGACCAAATATGTGTACTTTTGACCAAAACTTAAAATTTGGTTAAAATGGTTAATTTCTGTCCCAATGACTACCCCCATTGACCCAACGGGTTAACTTTTGACCAAAAATTTAATTTTGGTCAAAACTAGTCATTTTTTGACCTAATGACCAAATATTGATCCAATAAGTCAATCTCTGACTAAAAAGTCAAATTTGGTCTAACTGGTCAATCCTTGACCTAGTGACCAACCCATTGACCCAATCGGTCAACTTTTCACCAAAAAAGTTAACTATGGTCAAAATGGTCAATCGTTTTCCCATCGATCTAACAGTCAATTTTTGACAAAAAAGTCAATTTTGGTCAAAATAGTCAATTTTCTCATAATGACCAATACATTGGCCCAATGGTCAACTTTTGACCAAAAAGTTAATTTTTGTCAAAATAGTCAATTTTCGACTTAATGACAACTAAATTGACTCAATACGTCAACTTTTGACCAAAAAGTCAACTTTTATCAAAATGGACAATTTTTGACCCAAGGACCCAACCATTGACCAAATAAGTCAACCATTGACCAAAAAGTCAATTTAGATCAAAATAGTCAATTTTTGACCTAAAGACCAATTTTTGACCCAATAAGCCAATCTCTGACAAAAAAGTCAACTTTGGTCAAAATGGTCAATCCTTGACCCAATGACCAACCCATTGACCCAAAAGATCAACTTTTGACTAAAAAGTCATCTTTGGTCAAAATGATCAATTTCTGACCTAATGATCTTCCCGTTAACCCAATGGGTTAGCTTTTTACAAAATATTCAATTTTGGTCAAAATAATCAATTTTTGACCTATTAACCAATTATTCACCCAATAAGTCAATCTCTGACCAAAAAGTCAACTTTGGTCAAAATGAGCAATCCTTGACCCAATGACAAACTCATTGACACAATAAGTCAACTTTTGACCAAAATGTCAATTTTGGTCAAAACAGTCAAATTTTGACCTAATGACAACGCATTGACCCAATAAGTCATCTTTTGACCAAAAAGTCAACTTTAGTCAAAACTGTTAATTTTTTACCCAATGACCAACCCATTGACCCAAAAGATAAAATTTTTACCAAAAAGTGATCTTCGGTCAAAATGGTTAATTCTTGACCAAATTAGCAACTCATTGACCAAATAGGTCAACTTTTGACCAAAAAGTCAACTCTGGTCAAAATGTTTAATTTTTGACCCAAAGAAAAACCCATTAACCGAATAGATCAACTTTTTAACAAAATGTTGTCTTTGGTCAAAATAGTCAATTTTTGACGCAATTACCAACTCATTGAGCAAACAGGTCAACTTTTCGAGCAAAAGTCAACTTTCGCCAAAATGGTCAATTACTAACCCATTGACCACCCCGTCGACCCAATGGGTCAAATTCGACCAATAATTTAATTTTGGTCCAAATAATTAATTTTTGACTTAATGACCACCCATTGACCCAATAGGTGAGCTTTCGACCAAAATGTCAACTTTGGTAAAAATGGTCAATTTTTTACCTAATGACCAACCCATTGACCCAATAAGCCAACTTTTGACAAAAAAAGTCATTTTTGGTTAAAATCGTCAATTCTTTGCTTAATTCCCAACTCATTGACCAAATATGTCAACTTTTCACAAAAAAGTCAACTTTGGTCAAAATGGTCAATTTCGATCTAATGATAAGCTCTCGTCTGATCTAATGGGTTAACTTTTGACCAAAAATTCAATTTTGATCAAAATTGTCAATTTTTGACCTAATGACTAAATATTAACCCAATAAGTCAATCTATGACCAAAAAGTACTCTTTGGTTAAAATGGACAATCCTTGGCCCAATGACAAACCCATTGACCCAATAGGTTAACATTTGACCAAAAAGTCAATTTTGGTCAAAATACTCAATTTTTGACCTAATGACCAACCATTAACCCTATAGGTCAACTTTTGACCAAAAAGTCAACTTTGGTCAAAATGGTTAATTTTTTACCCAATGACTAACCCATTGATCTAATAGATAAATTATCGACCAAAAAGACATCTTTGTTTAAAATGGTCAATTCTCGGCCCAATTACTAACTCATTGATCGAAATAGGTCAACTTTTGACCAAAAAGTCAACTTTGGTCAAGATGGTCAATTTCGACCTAATGGCCACCCGTCGATCTAACTCAGTCAACTTTCGATCTAAAAATTTAATTTTGTACAAAATAAATTTTTGACCTAATGACCAATTATTTACCCAATAAGTCAACAATGGTTTAAATGGTCAATCCTTGACACAATGACCAACCCATTGACCCAATAGGTCAACTTTTGACCAAACAGTCAACTTTAGTCAAAATGGTCAATCCTTGACCGAATGACCAACCCATCGACCCAGTTGTTCATTTTTTACCAAAAAATCAATTTTTGTCATAATAGTCAATTTTTGACCTAATGACCAATTATTTACCCAGTAAGCCAAACTCTGACCAAAAAGTCAACTTTGGTCAAAATGTTAAATCCTCGACCCAATACCAACCCATTGACCCAAAAGGTCAACTTTCGACCAAAAAGTTAACTTCGGCCAAAATGATCAATCCTTGACCTAATGACCAACCAATTGGCTTAATAGGTCAACTTTTGACCACAAAGTCAATTTTGTTAAAAATAGTCAATTTTTGAATTAATGACAAATTATTCACCCAATAAGTCAATCTCTGACCAAAAAGTCAACTTTGGTTAAAATGGTCAATCCTTGATCCAATAGATTAACTTTTGACCAAATAGTAATGTTTGGTCAAAATTATCAATTTTTGACTTAATGGCCACCCATTGACCGAGTAGGTCAACTTTTGTCAAAATAGTCAATTTTTGACCCAATGACCACCCATTGACCCAATATGGCAACTTTTGACCAAAAAGTCATTTTTTTTAAAAATGCTCAATTCTTGACAAAATTAGCAACTCATTGACCAAAAAGGTCAACGTTTGACCAAAAAGTCAAGTTTGTTCAAAATGTTTGATTTCTGAACCAATGACCACCCCCGTTGAACCAATGGGCTAACTTTTGACAAAAAATTTACTTTCGGTCAAAATAGTCAATTTTCGACCTAATGACCAATTATTGACTCAATAAGTCAATTTTCGACCAAAAAGTCAACTTTAGTCAAAATAGTCAATCTTCGACCCAATGAAAAACCCATCGACCTAATAGTAAACTTTCGACCAAATAAGTCAATTTTTGCTTCAATGACCACCATTAATCCAATAAGTCAACTTTTGACCAAAAAGTTAACTTTATTAAAAATGGTCATTTTTTTACCAATTAACCAACCCATTGACCCAATAGATTAACTTTTGACCAAAAAGTCATCTTTGGTCAAAATGATTAATTTCGACCCAATTTCAAACTCATTGACCAAATAGGTCAACTTTTGACCAAAAAGTTAACTTTGGTCAAAATCGTCAATTTCTGACCCAATGACCACCCCGTTGACCAATGAGTCAAATTTTGACCAAAAATTTTATTTTGGTTAAAATAGTAAATTTTTGACCTAATGACCAAAATAGTCAATTTTTTAGTTAATGACCAATTATTGACTCAATAAGTCAATCTCTGACCAAAAAGACAACTTTGTTTAAAATGGTCAATCCTTGACCCAATGACAAACCCATTGACCTAATAGGTCAACTTTTGACCAAAAAGTCAATTTTTATCAAAATTGTCAATTTTTGACCTAATGACCATTGAACCAAAAGAACTTTTGACCAGAAAGTCAACTTTGGTCAAAATGGTCAATTTTTGACCCAATGACCAACCCAATCACCAGACAGGTCAACTTTTGACCAAAAAGTCATCATTATTCAAAATGGTCAATTCTCGAATCTAATTACCAACTCATCGACCAAATAAGTCAACTTTCGACCAAAAAGATAACTTTGGTCAAAATGGTCAATTTCTCAATCTAATGACCACCCCGCTCAATCTAATGGGTTAACTTTTGACCAAAAACTTAATTTTGCTCAAAGTAGGTCAACTTTTGACCAAAATATCATCTTTGGTCAATATGATCAATTTCTGACCCAATGACCAACCCGTTGACCCAATCCAATGGGTTAACTTTTGACCAAAAATTTAATTTTGGTCAAAATAGTCAATTTTTAACCAAAATACCAATTATTGAACTAACAAGTCAATCTCTGACAAAAAAGTCAACTTGGTCAAAATGGTCAATCCTTGACCCAATGACAAACCCATTGACCCTATAGGTCAACTTTTCATAAAAAAGTCAACTTTGGTCAAAATGATCAATTTTTGACCCAATGACTAACCCATCGACCTAATAGATAAAATTTTGACCAAAAAGTCATCTTCGTTCAAAATGGTCAATTCTTGACCCAATGACCACCCCGTTGACCTAATGGTTAACTTTTGACCAAAAATTTAATTTTGGTAAAAATAATCAATATTTGCTCTAATGACCAATTATCAATCTAATAAGTCAATCTCTCAAAGTCAACTTTAGTCTAAATGATCAACCTTGATCTAAATGACGACATTGACCTTAACTGCCAAATGACCAACCCATCGAATCTAATAAGTCTACTTTCGACCAAATAGTCAACTTTCATCAAAATGGTCAATCTTCGACACAATGACCAACCCGTCGACTCTAATAGTTCAACTTTTCACCAAAAAATCAATTTGGTCAAAATAATAATGTTTAACTCCGATGACTATTTATCGACTCAAGAAGCCAATCTCGACCAAAAAGTCAACTTTGATAAAATGGTTAATCATCGACCTAATGACCAACCCATTAACTCAATAGGTTAACTTTTGACTAAAAAGTCAACTTCGGTCAAAATGATCAATCCTTAATCCTATGACCAACCCATTGGCCTAATTGACAAATTATTGACCCAATAAGTCAATCTCTGACCAAAAAGTAAACTTTTCTTAAAATGGTCAATCCTTGACCCAATGACAAACCCATCGATCCAATAAGTCAACTTTTACTAAATAAGCTGATGTTCGATCAAAATAGTTAATTTTTTATTTAATGACCACCCATCGACTCTAATAGGTCAAATTTCACCAAAAGGTCAACTTTGGTCGAAAATGGTCAATTTTTCGACCCAATCACCACCCATCGACCCAATAGGTCAACTTTGTCCAAATGTCATTTTTGATCGAATTGCTTAATTCTCGACCAAATTACCAACTCATTAACTAAAAAGGTCAACTTTCGACCAAAAAGTCAAGTTTAGTCAAATGTTCAATTTCAGTACCTAATGATCCACCCCATTGAAATCTCAAAGGACCAACTTTCGACTCAAAAATTTACTTTGGTCAAAATAGCTTAATTTTCGACCTAATGACCAACTATCGACCACAATAAGTCAATTCTCTCGACAAAAAGACAACTTCGTCAAAAATAAATAATCCTTAACCCAATGACAAACCTATGATCCAATAAGTAACCGTTGACCAAATAATAATTTCGTCAAAATAAATAATTTTACAATGATGACTATCAACCTAATATGTCAATTTCACTAAAAAGCCAAATTTGTAAAAATACAATTCTTGACCTAATGACAACCCATCGACCTAATAGATCAACCTTTCGACCAAAAAGTCAACTTCGGTCAATATGTCAATTTTCGATCTAATTACGAACTCATCAACAAACAGTCAACTTTTCGACCAAAAAGTCAACTTTGTCAAAATGGTCAATTTCGACCCATCGACCACCCCGTTGACCCAATGAGTCAACTTTTAACCAAAAATTTAATTTTAGTTAAAATAGTCAATTTTTAACCAAATGACCAAAATAGTCAATTTTTGAATTAATGACACATTATTGACCCAATAAGTCAACCTCTGACTAAAAAGTCAACTTTAGTTAAAATGGTCAATCCTTGACCTATTTACAAACACATTGACCTAATAGGTCAACTTTTGACCAAAAAATCATTTTTTGTCAAAATTGTCAATTTTTGACCTAATAACCTCCCATTGACCCAATTGGTCAACTTTTGGCCAAGAAGTCATCTTTGATCAAAATGGTCATTTTTGACCCAATGACTAACCCATTGACCTAATTGGTCAACTTTTGACCAAAAAGCCATCTTTAATTAATTTTGGTCAAAATAGTCAATTTTTAACCTAATAACCAATTATTGACCTAATAAGTCTATCTCTGACAAAAAAGTTAACTTCGGTCAAAATTGTCAATCCTTGACCCAATGACAAACCCATTGACCCAATAGTTCAATTTTTGACCAAAAAGTAATTTTTGATCAAAATACTAATTTTCGAGCATAATGACCACTCATCAATCTCTATAGGTCAATTTTCGACCAAAAAGTCAACTTTGGTTAAAATGGTCAATTTTTGACCCAATGACTAACCCTTTGACCCAATAGATCAAATTTTGACCAAAAAGTCATCTTCATTCAAACTCGTCAATTCTTGACCCAATTGCCAACTCATTGACAAAATAGGTCAACTTTTAACCAAAAAATTAACTTTAGTCAAAAAGGTCAAATGCTCGCCTAATTCACCACTCGTTGACCTCAATAGTCAACTTTGATCAAAAATTTAATTTTGGTCAAAATAATCAAATTCGATCTAATGACCAATTATCAACCTAATAAGTCAATTTCGACCAAAACAATTAACTTTGGTCTAAATGGTCAATCCTTCGACCCAATGACCATCCTATCGACCCAATAGTTCAACTTTTGACCAAACAAGTCAACTTTGGTCAAAATGGTCAATCCTCGACCCAATGACCAACCCATCAACTCAATAGCTCAACTTTCGACCAAAAATCAATTTATGTCAAAATAATCAATTTTTGATCTAATGTCCAATTATCAACCCAAGAAGCCATTCTTCGACCACAAAGTCAACTTTTGTCAAAATGGTCAATCCTCGACCCAATGACCAACTCATTGTACCTTAATAGGTCAACTTTTCACCAAAAAGTCAACTTTAATCAAAATGATCAATCCTTGACCCAATGACCAACCCGTTGAGCTAATAGGTGAACTTTTCACCAAAAAGTCAACTTTGGTAAAAAATGATTAATTTTTGACCCAATGACCACCCATTGACCCAACAGGTCAACATTTGACCAAAAACCATTTTTGGTCAAAATGACTAATTCTTGACCAAATTACCAACTCATTGACCAAATAGTCAACTTTCGACCAAAAGGTCAAGTTTGGTCAAAATGTTCAATTTCGACTCAATGACCACTCAGTCGATCTAACTGAGCTAACTATTGATCAAAAATTTACTTTTGAGTCGAAATTAATCACTTTGACCTAATTATCAATTATCGACCCAATAAGTCAATCTTCGACAAAATAGTTAACTTTGTCAAAATGGTCAATCTTCGACCCAATGACAAACCTATTGATCCAATAGTTCAACTTTTGTCAAAAAAGTCAATTTTGGTCAAAAATGTCAATTATCGACATAATGACCACACATCAACTCTATAGTCAACTTTCGACCAAAAAGTCAACTTTGGTCAAAATGATCAATGTTCGACCCAATGACTAACCCATCGACCTAATAGATCAAATTTTGACCTAAAAGTCATCTTTGTTCAAAATGGTCAATTCTTGACCCAATTGCCAACTCATTCACCAAATAGCTCAATATTTGATCAAAAATTCAACTTTGGTCAAAATGATCAAATTCTGACCCAATGACCACCCCGTTGACCCAATGAGTTAACATTTGACCAAAAATTTAATTTTGGTCAAAATTATCATTTTTTTGTCCAAATGACAAATTATTGACCTAATAAGTCAATATCTGACAAAAAAGTCAACTTTGGTATAAATGGTCAATCATTGACCCAATGACCAACCCAATGACCAACCCATTGACCTAATTGGTCGACTTTTGACCAAACAGTCAAATTTGGTCAAAATGGTCAATCATGACCCAATGACCAACCATTGACCAAATAGGTCAACTTTTGACAAAACGTCGACTTCGGTCAAAATGATTAATCATCGATCCAATGACCAACCCATCGACCTATTGTGTTAACTTTCGACCAAAAAGTCAATTTTGGTGAAAATAGTCATTTTTTCGAATTTATGACAAATTATTAACCAAATAAGTTAATCTCGACCAAAATGTCAACTTTCGTCAAAAAGGTCAATCCTTAACCCAATGACAAACCCATCGACGCACTAGGTCAACGTTCGACTAAATAAGGAATTTTGGTCAAAATAGTCAATTTTTATCTTAATGATCGCCCATTGACCCAATAGGATAAATTTTGACCAAACAATCATCTTTGATCAAAATGGTCAATTTTTGGCCAAATGACCACCCATTTACCCAATATGTCAATTTTGACCAAAAAGTCATTTTTGGTCAAAATGGTCAATTCTTGACCAAATTACCAACTATTTGACCAATTATGTCAACTTTTGACCAAAAAGTCAAGTTTGGTCAAAATGTTCAATTTCTCGACCCAATGACCTACAAATTGATCTAACGGGCTAACTTTTCACCAATTATTTTCTTTGGTCAAAATACCAATTTCGACCTAATAATCAATTATCGACCAATAAGTCAATTTCAACCAAAAGTCAACTTTGGTCAAAATAAGCCAATCCTCGACCAAATGACATACCCATTGACCCAATAGTTCAAATTTTGATAAAGTAATCAATTTCGTCAAAATTGTCAATTTTTACTGAATGAACAACCCATCGACCTAATATGTCTACTTTCACCAAAAGTAAACTTTGGTCAAAATGGTTAATTTTCGACCTAATGACTAACCCATCAATCCCATAGATCAACTTTTCGACTAAGCAGTCATTTTCGGATAAAATGGTTAATTTTCGACACAATTACAAACTCATTTACCAAATTGATCAACATTTTACCAAAAAGTCAACTTTGCTCAAAATGGTAAATTTCTCACCAATGACCATCCCGATGACCCAATAAGTCAACTTTTCTTCAAAATTTAATTTCGGTCACAATAATTCTTGACCACAAATGCAAATAGTAAATTTTTAAATTAATGACCAACTATCGACTCCATCAAGTCAATCTCCGATCAAATGGTCAATCCATGACCCAATGACAAACCCATCAACTAATAAGTCAATCTTTCAACCTCAAAAGTCAATTTTGGTCAAAATAGCCAATTATTAACCTAATGACCACCCATTCGACCTAATAGAGCAATATTTCGACCAAAAAGTCAACTTTGGTCTAAAAGGTCAATATTTGACCCAATGACCAACCCATTAACCCAATAGGTCAACTTTTGACTAAAAAGCCATCTTTAGTCAAAATGGTCAATTCTTGACCCAATGACAATCCCATGGACCCAACATGTCAACTTTTGCCAAAAAAAGCAATTTTGGTCAAAATAGTCAATTTTTGACCTAATGACCACAGATTGAACCAATAGGTCAACTTTTGACAAAAAAAGTCAACTTTGGTCAAAATTGTCAATTTTTGACCCGATGACCAACTCATTTACCCAATAGATCTACTTTTGACCCAAAAGTCATCTTCGATCAAAATGCTTAATTCTTAACTCAATCACCTTCACATTGACCAAATAAGTCAACTTTTGACCAAAAAGTTAACTTTAGTCAAAATGGTCAATTTCTCACAATGACCACCGTGTTTTCCCAATGGGTCAAATTTTGACAAAATTTTTTTTTGGTCAAAATAATTAGTTTTTCACCAAATGACCAATTTTTGATCCAATAAATCAATCTCTAACAAAAAAAGTCAACTTTGGTCAAAATGCTCAATCCTTGACCCATTGACCAAAAAGGTTAACCTTTGACAAAAAAATCAACAATGTTCAAAATGGTCAATCTTCGACCTAATGACCCAATAGGTCAACTTTTGACCAAAAAGTCAATTTTTGTCAAAAAAGTCAATTTTTTCGTAATGACCAACTCATTGGCCCAATAGGTCAACTTTTGACCAAAGAGTCGATTTTGGTCAAAAAGTCAATTTTTGACATAGTGACCACTCAATAGACCCAATAGGTCAACTTTTGCCCAAAAAGTCAAGTTTTGTCAAAATGGCCAAATTCTAACCCAATGAGTAATCCACATCCCAATAGGTCAACTTTTGACCAAAAAGTCAATTTTGGTCAAAATACTCAATTTTTGACCTAGTGACTAATTATTGACCCACTAAGCCAATCGCTGACCAAAAAGTCAACTATGGTCAAAATGGTTAATCCTTGACCCAATGACCAACTCATTGTCCCAATAGGTCAACTTTTGACAAAAAAGTTAACTTTAGTCAAAATAATCAATCCTTGACCCAATGACCAACCCACTGGTCTAGTAGGTCAACTTTTGACCAAAAAGTCAATTTTTGTCAAAATAGTCAATTTTTGAATTAATGACCAATTATTGACCCAATAAGTCAATCTCTAACCAAAAAGTCATCTTCGGACAAAATGGTCAACCCTTAACCCATTGACCCAACATGTTAACTTTTGCAAAAAAAATTCAATTTTGGTCAAAATAGTTAATTTTTGACCTAATGACCACACATTGACCCAATAGGTCAACTTTTGATCAATAAGATAACTTTGGTCAATATGATCAATATTTGACCCAATGTTCAACCCATTGAGCCAATAGGTCAACAATAGACCCAAAAAAATTATATTTGGTCAAAATGGTCAATTCACGACACAATTACCAACTCATTGACCAAAAAGATCAAATTTTTACCAAAAAGTGAACTTTGGTCAAAATGGTCAATTTCTAACTCAATGACCTACATGTTGACCCAATGAGTTAACTTTTGACTAAAAAAATTCAATTTTGGCAAAAATAATCAATTTTGGCCAAAATAGTCAATTTTGGACCTAATAAACAATTATTGACCCATTAGATCAACTTTTGACCAAAAATTCAACTTTGGTCAAAGTGGTCAATTTTTGACCAAATGACCAACCTATTGACCCAATAGATCAAATTTTGACCAAAAAGTCATCTTCGGTCAAAATGGTCAATTGTTGACCCAATTACCAACTCATTGGCCAAATAGGTCAACTTTTGACCAAAAAGTCAACTTTTTTCAAAATGATCAATTTATGACCCAATGACCTCGTTGACCCAATGGGGCAACTTTTGACCAAAAATTTAATTTTTTAAAAAAGAATCAATATTTTACCTAATGACAAATCATTTACCCAATAAGCCAATCTCTGACCAAAAAGTCAACATTGGTAAAAAATGGTGAATCCTTGACCAAATGTTAAAACAATTAACCCAATAGGTCAACTTTTGACCAAAATGTCAATTTTGGACAAAATAGTCAATTTTTGACAAAATAGCCAACTTTTGACATAAAGACTACCAATTGACCCAATAGGTCAACTTTTGACCAAAAAGTCAACTTTTGTCGAAATGGTCAATTTTTGACGCAATGACTAACTCATTTACCCAATAGGCCAACTTTTGACCAAAAAAGTTATCCTTGGTCAAAATGGTTAATTTTTTACCCAATAACCAACTCATTGAAAATATAGGCCCACTTTTGACCAAAAAGTAAACTTCAGTCAAAATGGTCGATTTCTCACCCACGACCTCCCTTTTGACCCAAAGGGCTAACTTTTGACCAAAAATTCAATTTTGGTCAAAATAGTACATTTTGGACCTAATGACCAATTATTGACCCAATAAGTCAATTTCTGACCAAAAAGTCAACTTTGGTCAAAATGATCAATCCCTGACCCAATGACAAACCCAGTGACTCAATAGGTCAACATTTAACAAAAAAGTCAATTTTGGTTAAAGTAATTTATTTTTGACCTAATGCCCACCCATTAACCCACTAAGTCAATTTTGACCAAAAAGTCAACTTTGGTCAAAATGGTATTTTTGACCCAATGACCATCCCATTGACCCAATAGATCAAATTTTGACCTAAAAGTCATCTTCGGCCAAAATGGTCAATTCTTGACCCAATTATCAACTCATTGACCAAATAGGTCAACTTTTTGCTAAAAAGTCATCTTCGGTCAAAATGGTCAATTCTTGACCCAGTTATCAACTCATTGACCAAATGGGTCAACTTTTGACCAAAAATTTAATTTTGGTCAAAATAATCAATTTCTGACCTAATGACCAATTATTCACCCAATAAGTCAATCTCTGACCAAAAAGTCAACTTTTGTCAAAATGGTCAATCCTTGACCCAATGACCAACCCATTGACCCAATAGGTTAACTTTTGACAAAAAGTCAATATTGGTCAAAATGGGCAATCCTTGACCTAATGACCAACCCATTGACCCAATAGAACAACTTTTGACCAAAAAATTTAATTTTGGTCAAAATAGTAATTTTTGACCTAATGACCAATAATTAACCCAGTAAGCCAATCTCTGACCAAAAACTTAACTTTAGCCAAATGGTCAATCCTTGACCCAATGACCAACCTATTGACCCAATAGGTCAACTTTTGATTAAAACATCAACTTTGGTCAAAATGGCCAATCCTTGACCAATGACCGACCCATTGACCCAATACGTCAACTTTTAACAAAAAAATAAATTTTTGTCAAAATAGTCAATTTTTGACCTGAAGACCAATTTTTGACCCAGTAAGCTAATATTTGACCAAAAAGACAACTTTGGTCGAAATGGTTAATTCTTGACCCAATGACAAACCCATTAATCAATATGTCAACTTTTGACCAAATAGTTAATATTGGTTAAAATAATCAATTTTTGACTCAATGACCAACCTATTGACCCAATAGGTCAACTTGTGATAAAAAACTCAACTTTAGATAAATGGTCAATTTTTGACCCAATGACCAACCCATTGGTCAATAGGTCAACTTTTGACCAAAAAGTCAACCTTGGTCAAAATTGTCAATTTTTGACCCAATGACCAACCCATTGACCTAATAGATCAAATTTTGACCAAAAATTCATCTTCAGACAAAATAGTCAATTCTTAACCCAATTACCAACTCATTGACCAAATAGTGACATTTTTGGCCAAAAAGTCATCTTTATTCAAAATGGTTAATTTCTGACCCAATGACCACTCAGTTGACCCAATGGGTCAACTTTTGACAAAAAATTTAATTTTGGTCAAAAAATCAAAATTTGACATAATGACCAATTATTGACCAGTAAGCCAATCTCTAACCAAAAAAGTCAACTTTGGTCAAAATGGTCAATCCTTGACCCAATGACCAACCCATTACCCAATAGGTCAACTCTTGACGAAAAAGTCAATTTTGGTCAAAAAATAGTCAATTTTTGACTTGTTGACCACCCATTGACCCAATAGGTCAACTTTTGACCAAAAAGTCAACTTTGGTCAAGATGGTCAATTTTTAACCCATTGACCAACCCATTGACCTAATAGGTCGTGTTTTGACCAAAAAGTTATCTTCGGTCAAAATGGTTAATTCTTGACCCAATTACCAACTCATTGACCAAAAAGGTCAATTTTTAGAAAAAAAAGTCAACTTTAGTCAAAATGATCAATTTCTGACCCAATAACCAACTTATTGACCAAATAGATTAACTTTTAACCAAAAAGTCATCTTTGGTCAAAATGGTCGATTCTTGACCTAATTAACAATGCATTGACCAAAAAGGTCAACTTTCGAGCAAAAAGGTCAACTTTCGACCAAAAAGTCAACTTTTGTCAAAATGGGCAATCCTTGACCCAATAACAAACTCGTTGACCCAAAAGAACAACCTTTGACCAAAAAGTCAATTTTAGTTAAAATTGTCAATTTTTGACCTAATGATCGCCCGTTGACCCAATAAGCCAATCTCTGATCAAAAAGTCAACTTTGGTCAAAATGGTCAATCCTTGACCCAATGACGAACCCATTGACCCAAAAGGTCAACTTTGACCAAAAAGTCAACTTTGGTAAAAATGGTCAATTATTGACCCAATAACCAACCCTTTGACCCAATAGGTCAACTTTTGACCAAAAAGTCATCTATAGTCAAAATGGTCAATTCTTGACTTAATTACCAACTCATTGAGCAAAAGGTTAACTTTTGACCAAAAAGTCAACTTCGGTCAAAATGGTGAATTTCTGACCCAATGACCACCCCGTTGACCCAATGGGTTAACTTTTGACCAATTCAATTTTTGTCAAAATAGGTCAACTTTTGACCAAAATGTGATCTTTGGTCAAAACGGTCAATTTCTGACCCAATGACCACCCCGTTCACCGAAAGGGTAAACTTTTGACAAAAATTCAATTTGTGTTAAAATAATCAATTTTTGACCTAATGACCAATTATTAACCCAATAAGTCAATCTCAGACCAAAAATTCAATTTTGGTCAAAATGGTAAATCCTTAATCCAATGACAAACCCATTGACCTAATATTTCAACTTTTGACCAAAAAGTCAATCTTTTACCTAATAACCACCCCTTTGACCCATTATGTCAACTTTTGACCAAAACGTCAACTTTGGTTAAAATGGTCAATTTCTGACCCAATGACCAACCCATTCACCCAATCGGTTAACTTTTGACCAAAAAGTCAACTATGGTCAAAATGTTCAATGTTTGACCCAATGACTCAATAGGTCAACTTTTAACCAAAAAGTCAATTTTGGTCAAAATAGTCAAATTTGTCATAATGACCAACTCATTGGCGCAATGGGTCAACTTTTGACCAAAAAGTCAATTTTGGCAAAAATAGTCAATTTTGGCAAAAATAGTCAATTTTTTACTTAATGACCACCCAACTGACTCAATAGGTCAACTTTTGACAAAAAAGCCAACATTTGTCAAATGGTCAATTTTTGACCCAATGACAAACCCATTGACCCAATAGGATAACTTTTGACCAAAAAGTCAATATACTCAATTTTTTACCTAATGACTAATTATTGACCCAATAAGTCAATCTCTAACCAAAAAGTCAACTTCGGTCAAACTGGACTATCCTTTACCCAATAGGTCAACTTTAGAAAAAAAAGTCAATTTTTTTCAAAATAGTCAATTTTTGACCTATTTACCACCCATTGACCTTTTAGGTCAACTTTTGACCAAAAAGTCAACTTTGGTCAAAATGGTCAATTTTTTACCCAAATACTACCCCCATCGACCAAATAGATCAAATTTTGACCAAAAAGTCATCTTCGTTTAAAATGGTCAATTCTAGACCCAATTACCAAGTCATTGACCGAATAGGTTAACTTTTGACCAAAAAGTCAAATTTGATCAAGATGGTCAATTTCTGACCTAATGCCACCCCATTGACCCAACGGTTCAACTTTTGACCAAAAATTTAATTTTTGTCAAAATAATCAAATTTTGACCTAATGACCAATTATTGACCCAATAAGTCAATCTTTGATCAAAGTCAACGTTGGTTTAAATGGTCAATCCTTGACCTAATGACCAACCCATTGACCCAACAGGTCAACTTTTGATCAAACAGTCAACTTTGGTCAAAATGGTCAAACTTTGACACAATTACCAACCCATTGACCCAATAGTTCAACTTTTAACCAAAAAATCAATTTTGGTCATAATAGTCAATTTTTGACCTAATGACCAATTATTGACACAGTAAGCTAATCTCTGACCGAAAAGTCAACCTTGGTCGAAATGGTCAATCCTCGACCAATGACTAACCCATTGACCCAAAAGGTCAACTTTTAACAAAAAGTCAAATTTGGTCAAAATTGTCAATCTTTTAGTTAATTACTAAACTATTGATCTAATAGGTTAACTTTTGACCAAAAAATTAACTTTGGTCAAAATGGTCAATCCTTGTCCCAATGACCAACCCTTTGACCCAATGGGTCAACTTTTGACCAAAAAGTTAAGTTTGGTCAAAATTGTCAATTTTGACCTAATAACCACCCCATTAACCCAATATGTCAACTTTTGACCAAAAAGTTAAGTTTGGTTAAAATGGACAATTTCTGACCTATTACCAACCCATTAACAAAATAGGTCAATTTTTGACCAAAAAGTTAACTTTGATCAAAATGGTCAATCCTTGACCCCATGACCAACCTAATGACCAAATAGGTCAACTTTTGACCAAAACAATCAATTTTTGACATAATGACCAATTATTTACCCAATAAGTCAATCTATGATCAAAAGGTCAACTTTGGCCAATATGTTCAATCCTTGACCCAATGACCAATCCCTTGATCTAATAGGTCAACTTTTTGTCAAAAAGTGAACTTGAGTCAAAATAATCAATCCTTGACCCAAAGACCAACTCATTCACCCAATAGATCAACTTTTGACCAAAAAGTTAATTTTGGTCAATATAGTCAATATTTTATATATTGACCACCCCATTGACCCAAAAAGTCAACTTTTGACTAAAAAGGAAACTTTAGTCAAAATGGTCAATTTCTGAGCCAATGAACACCTCATTGACCCAATGGGTCAACTTTTGACCAAAAATTTAATTTTGGTCAAAATTGTCAATTTTTTACCCAATGAGCAATTATTAACCCAATAGTGAATCTCTGACCAAAAAAGTCAACAATGGTCAAAATGGACAATCTTTGACCCAATGACCCAATAGGTCAACTTTTGACCAAAAAGTCAATTTTGGTCAAAATAGTCAATTTTGGTCAAAATAGTCAATTTTGACATAATCACCAAATCATTGGCCCAGTAGGTCAACTTTTGATAAAAAGTCAATTTTGGTCAAATTAGTCAATTTTTGACCTAAAGACCACCCAATTGACTAAATAGGACAACTTTTGACCAAAAACTCAACTTTTGTAAAAATGGTCAATTTTTGACCCAATGACCAACCCATTGACCCAATTGGTTAACTTTTGACCAAAAAGTCAATTTTGGTTAAAATAGTCAATTTTTGATCTAATGACTAATTATTGACCTAGTAAGCCAATCTCTGACCAAAAAATCAACTTTGGTCAAAATGGTCAATCCTTGTCCCAATGACCAACCCATTAACCAAATAGATCAACATTTGATTAAAAAGTCAACTTTGGTCAAAATGATCAATCCTTGACCTAATGACCAACCCAATGGTCTAATAGGTCAACTTTTGACCAAAAAGTCAATTTTGGTTAAAATAATCAATTTTAAAATTAATGACCAATTATTGACCCAATAAGTCAATCACTGACCAATAAGTCAATCACTAACCAAAAAGACAACTTTTGTCAAAATGTTAAATCATTGAACCAAAGACAAACTCATTAACCAAAGAGGTTAACGTTTGACCAAAAAGTCAATTTTGGTCAATATAGTCAATTTTTGACTTAAAGACCACCCATTGACCTAATAGGTCAAGTTTTGACAAAAAAGTCAACTTTGGTCAAAATGGTCAATTTTTGACCTAATGACCAACACATTGACGCAATAGGTCAACTTTTGACCAAAAAAGTCATCTTTGTCAAAATGGTCAATTCTTGACCTAATTACCAACACATTTACCAAACATGTCAACTTTTTACAAAAAAGTCAACCTTGGTCAAAATGGTCAATTTGTGACCCAATGACCTCACCGTTGACCCAGTGAGTTAAATTTGGACCAAAAATTTAATTTTGGTCAAAATAGTTAATTTTTGACCTAATGACCAATTATTGACCCAATAAGTCAATCTGTGACCAAAAAATTAACTATGGTCAAAATGGTAAATCCTTAACCCAATGACAAACCCATTGACCCAATAGGTTAACTTTTGACAAAAAAGTCAATTGTGATCAAAATAAGAATTTTTGACCTCATGACCACCCATTGACACATAGGTCAACTTCTGACCAAAAAGTTAACTTTGGCCAAAATAGTTAATTTTTTACCAAATGACCAACCCATTGACCCAATAGATAAAATTTTGACAAAAAAGTCATCTTTGGTCAAAATGGTCAATTCTTGGCCTAATTACTAACTCATTGACCAAATAGGTCAACTTTTCACCAAAAAGTCAACTTTGGTCAAAATGGTCAATTTCTGATTCAATGACCACCCCATTGACCCGATGCGTCAACTTTTGACAAAAAATTTAATTTTTGTCAAAATAATCAATTTTTTACCTAATGACCAATTATTGACCCAATAAGTCAATCTGTGACCAAAAACTCATCTTTGGTCAAAATAGTCAATCCTTGAACCAATGACCAACTCATTAACCCAATAGGTCAACTTTTGACCAAAAAGTCAACTTTGGTAAAAATGGTCAATCCTTGACCCAATGACCAACCCATTGACCCAATAGGTCAACTTTTTCCCAAAAAGTCAACTTTGGTCAAAATGATCAATCATTGACCCAATGACCAACCAAGTGGCCTAATAGGTCAACTTTTGACTAAAAAGTCAATTTTGATCAAAATAGTCAATTTTTAAATTAATGACCAATTATTGACCCAATAAGTCAATCTCTGGTCAAAAAGTTAACTTTGGTCAAAATGGTCAATCCTTGACCCAATGAGAAACTCATTGACCTAATAGGCCAACTTTTGACCAAAAAGTCAATTTTGGTCAAAATAGTCTATTTTTGACCTAATGACCACCCATTAACCCAAAAGGACAACTTTTGACCAAAATTCAACTTTGATCAAAATGATCAATTTTTGACCCTATGACCAACCCATTGATCAAATAGATCAAATTTGGCTAAAAAGTCATCTTAGTTTAAAATGGTCAATTTTTGACCAAATTACCAACTCATTGACAAAATAGGTCAACTTTGGTCAAAATGGTTAATTTCTGACCCAATGACCACCCCGTTCATCCATTAGGTTAACTTTTGACCAAAAAATTAATTTTTTTCAAAATAGTCGCATTTTTTACCTAAGACTAATTATTGACCCAATAAGTGAATTTCTGACCAAAAAGATAATTTGGTTCAAAATAGTCAATTTTGGTCAAAATGATCAATCCTTGACCAAAAAGTCAACTTTGACCAAAAAGTCAACTTTGGTCAAAGTTAATTTTGGTCAAAATAAGAATTTTTAACCAAAAAGTCAACTTTGGTCAAAAAGTCAATTTTGGTCAAAATAGTAAAACTTTTGACTTAATGACCACCCATTAACCCAATAGATCAACTTTTGACCAAAAAGTCAAATTTGGTCAAAATGGTCAATTTTTGACCCAATGACTAACACATTGACCCAATAGATCAAATTTTACCAAAAAGTCATCTTCGTTCAAGAAGGACAATTCTTGACCAAATTTCCAACACATTGACCAAGTAGGTCAAATTTTGACCAAAAAGTCAACTTTGGTCAAGATGGTTACTTTCTAACCCAATGATCACCCCGTTGATCCAATGGGTCAACTTTTAAACAAAAATTTAATTTTGGTCAAAATAATCAATTTTTGACCTAATGACGAATTATTGACCAAATAAGTCAATCTCTGACCAAAAAGTCAACTTTGGCCTAAATGGTCAATCTCTGACCCAATGACCAACCCATTGACCCAATAGTTCAACTTTTGACAAAACAATCAACTTGGATGAAAATAGTCAATCCTTGACCCAACGACCAACCCATTGACCCAATAAATCAATTTTGGCCATAATAGTCAATTTTGGTACTAAAGACCAATTATTGACCTAGTTAGCCAATCTCTGACAAAAGAGTCAACTTTGGTCAAAATGGTCAATCCTTGATACAATGACCAACCCATTCACCCTATAGGTCAACTTTTGACCAAAAATTCAACTTCGGTCAAAAAGATTAATCCTTGGCCCAATGACTAACATTGGCCTAATAAGTCAACGTTTAAAAAAAGTCAATTTTGGTAAAAATAGTCATTTTTTGAATTGATGAGTTATTATTCAACCAATAAGTCAATCTCTAACCAAAAGTTAACTTTGGTGAAAATGGTCAATCCTTGACCCAATGACAAACCCATTGACACAATAGGTCAACTTTTGACCAAATAGTGAATTTTGGTCAAAATAGTCAACTTTTAACTTAATGACCTCCCATTGACCCAAAAGGTCAACTTTTCACCAAAAAGTCAGCTTTGGTCAAAATGGTAAATTTTTGACCTAATGACCACCCATTGACCCAATAGGTCAAATTTTGACCAAAAAGTCATTTTTGGTTAAGATGGTCAATTCTTGACAAAATTATCAACTCATTGACCAAATAGGTCAACTTTTGACCAAAAAGTCAAGTTTGGTCAAAACGTTCAATTTCTGACCGAATGACCACCCCGTTGACCTAATGGGCTAACTTGTGACCAAAAATTTACTTTTAGCCAAATTAGTAAATTTTTAAACTAATGACCAATTATTGACCCAATAAGGGAATTTCTGACCAAAAAGTCAACTTTGATAAAAATAGTAGATCCTTCACCCACCCATCGATCCAATAGGTAAGCTTTTGACTAAATAGTCAATTTTAGTCAAAATAGATAATTTTTAATTAATGTCCACCCATTTACCCAATATGTTTACTTTTGACCTAATGACCAACTCATTGACCGAATAGATCAACTTTTGACGAAAAAGTCATCTTTGGTAAAAGAGGTCAATTATTGAATCAATTACAAATTATTGAACAAATAGGTCAACTTTTGACCAAAATGTCAACTTTGGTTAAAATGGTCATTTTCTTACCCAATGACCACCCCGTTGACCCAATGGGTCAACTTTTGACCTAAAATTTAATTTTGGTCAAAATAGTCAATTTTTGACCTAATGACCAACGTAGTCAATTTTTGAATTAATGACTAATTATTGACCTAATAAGTCAATCTCTGACCAAAATGTCAACTTTGGTCAAAATGGTCATTCCTTGACCTAATGACAAACCCATAAACCCAAAAGGTCAACTTTTGATCAAAAAGTCAATTTTGGTCAAAATAGTCAATTTTTGACCTAATGACCACCCATTGACCCAATAGGTCAACTTTTGACCAAAAAGTTAACTTTGGTCAAATTGGTCAATTTTTGACCTAATGACCAATCCATTAACCTAATAGGTCAACTTTTGACCAAAAATTCATCTTTAGTAAAAATTGTCAATTTCTTACCCAATGACCACCCCGTTGACTCTATCGGGTCAACTTTCAATCGAAAATTTAATTTCGGTCAAAATAATCAATTTTCGACCTAATGACCAACGTAGTCAATTTTTGAATTAATGACTAATTATTGACCTAATAAGTCAATCTCTGACCAAAATGTCAACTTTGGTCAAAATGGTCATTCCTTGACCTAATGACAAACCCATAGACCCAAAAGGTCAACTTTTGATCAAAAATCAATTTTGGTCAAAATAGTCAATTTTCGACCTAATGACCTACCCATCGACCCAATAGGTCAACTTTTGACCAAAAAGTTAACTTTGGTCAAATTGGTCAATTTTTGACCCAATCACCAACCCATTGACCCAATAGGTCAACTTTTGACCAAATAGTCATCTATAGTCAAAATGGTCAATTCTTGACTCAATTACCAACTCATTGAGCAAATAGGTCACCTTTTGAACAAAAAGTCAACTTAGGTCAAAATGGTAAATTTTTGACCCATTGACCACCTCGTTGACCCAATGTGTTAACTTTTGACCAAAAAATCAATTTTCTGTCAAAATTGGTTAACTTTTGACCAAAATGTCATCTTCGGTCAAAATGGTGGATTTCTGACCCAATGACCACCCCGTTGACCTAATGGGTTAACTTTTGACTAAAAATTCAATTTCATTTAAAATAGTCAATTTTTGACCTAATGAAGAAATCATTGACTCAGTAAATCAATCTCTGACAAAAAAGTCAACTTTGGTCAAAATGATCAATCCTTGACCCAATGACGAACCCATTGACCTAATAGTTCAATTTTTGTCCAAAAAGTCAATTTTTTACCTAATGACCACCCCATTGACCTAATCTGTCTACTTTTGACCAAAACGTAAAATTTGGTTAAAATGGTTAATTTCTGTCCCAAAGACTACCCCATTGACCCAACGGGTTAACTTTTGACCAAAAATTTAATTTTGGTCAAAACTAGTCATTTTTTGACCTAATGGCCAAATATTGATCCAATAAGTCAATCTCTGACAAAAAAGTCAAATTTGGTCAAACCGGTCAATCCTCGACCTAGTTGACCAACCCATTGACTCTAATCGGTCAACTTTTCACCAAAAAAGTTAACTATGGTCAAAATGGTCAATCGTTTTCCCATTGACCCAATAGGTCAATTTTTGACAAAAAAAGTCAATTTTGGTCAAAATAGTCAATTTTCTCATAATGACCAACACATTAGCCCAATGGTCAACTTTTGACCAAAAAGTTAATTTTTGTCAAAATAGTCAATTTTCGACTTAATGACCACTAAATTGACTCAATACGTCAACTTTTGACAAAAAAGTCAATTTTTATCAAAATGGACAATTTTTGACCCAAGGACCCAACCATTGACCAAATAAGTCAACCATTGACCAAAAAGTCAATTTAAATCAAAATAGTCAATTTTTGACCTAAAGACAAATTTTTGACCCAATAAGCCAATCTCTGACCAAAAAGTCAACTTTGGTCAAAATGGTCAATCCTTGACCCAATGACCAACCCATTGACCCAAAAGATCAACTTTTGACTAAAAAGTCATCTTTGGTCAAAATGATCAATTTCTGACCTAATGACCTTCCCGTTAACCCAATGGGTTAGCTTTTTACAAAATATTCAATTTTGGTTAAAATAGTCAATTTTTGACCTATTGACCAATTATTCACCCAATAAGTCAATCTCTGACCAAAAAGTCAACTTTGGTCAAAATGAACAATCCTTGACCCAATGACAAACTCATTGACACAATAAGTCAATTTTTAACCAAAAAGTCAATTTTGGTCAAAACAGTCACTTTTTGACCTAATGACAACGCATTGACCCAATAAGTCATCTTTTGACCAAAAAGTCAACTTTAGTCAAAACTGTTAATTTTTTACCCAATGACCAACCCATTGACCCAAAAGATAAAATTTTGACCAAAAAGTGATCTTCGGTCAAAATGGTTAATTCTTGACCAAATTACCAACTCATTGACCAAATAGGTCAACTTTTGACCAAAAAGTCAACTCTGGTCAAAATGGTTAATTTTTGACCCAAAGAAAAACCCATTAACCGAATAGATCAACTTTTGAACAAAATGTTGTCTTTGGTAAAAATAGTCAATTTTTGACGCAATTACCAACACATTGAGCAAACAGGTCAACTTTTGAGCAAAAAGTCAACTTTGGCCAAAATGGTCAATTACTAACCCATTGACCACCCCGTTGACCCAACGGGTCAAATTCTGACCAAAAATTTAATTTTGGTCCAAATAATTAATTTTTGACTTAATGACCACCCATTGACCCAATAGGTGAGCTTTCGACCAAAATGTCAACTTTGG
This sequence comes from Papilionanthe hookeriana x Papilionanthe teres, assembly GCA_022702705.1. Classification (NCBI taxonomy): domain Eukaryota; kingdom Viridiplantae; phylum Streptophyta; class Magnoliopsida; order Asparagales; family Orchidaceae; genus Papilionanthe; species Papilionanthe hookeriana x Papilionanthe teres. Next base: position 145,218,364 of record CM040426.1, read on the forward strand.
TCAAAATGGTCAATTTTTTACCTAATGACCAACCCATTGACCCAATAAGTCAACTTTTGACCAAAAAAGTCATTTTTGGTTAAAATCGTCAATTCTTTGCTTAATTCCCAACTCATTGACCAAGTATGTCAACTTTTCACAAAAAAGTCAACTTTGGTCAAAATGGTCAATTTCTGACCCAATGACAGCCCCGTTGACCCAATGGGTTAACTTTTGACCAAAAATTCAATTTTTATCAAAATAGTCAATTTTTGACCTAATGACTAAATATTAACCCAATAAGTCAATCTATGACCAAAAAGTAATCTTTGGTTAAAATGACAATCCTTGGCCCAATGACAAACCCATTGACCCAATAGGTTAACATTTGACAAAAAGTCAATTTTGGTCAAAATACTCAATTTTTGACCTAATGACCAACCATTAACCCTATAGGTCAACTTTTGACCAAAAAGTCAACTTTGGTCAAAATGGTTAATTTTTTACCCAATGACTAACCCATTGACCCAATAGATAAATTATTGACCAAAAAGACATCTTTGTTTAAAATGGTCAATTCTTGGCCCAATTACTAACTCATTGACGAAATAGGTCAACTTTTGACCAAAAAGTCAACTTTGCTCAAGATGGTCAATTTCGGACCCAATGGCCACCCGTTGACCCAACGGGTCAACTTTTGACGAAAAATTTAATTTTGTACAAAATAAATTTTTGACGTAATGACCAATTATAGACCCAATAAGTCAATCTTTGACCAATAAGTCAACATTGGTTTAAATGGTCAATCCTTGACACAATGACCAACCCATTGACCCAATAGGTCAACTTTTGACCAAACAGTCAACTTTAGTCAAAATGGTCAATCCTTGACCGAATGACCAACCCATCGACCCAGTTGTTCATTTTTTACCAAAATCAATTTTTGTCATAATAATCAATTTTGACCTAATGACCAATTATTTACCCAAGTAAGCCAAACTTCGACCAAAAAGTCAACTTTGGTCAAAATGTTAAATCCTCGACCTAATACCAACCCATTGACCTAATAAGTCAACTTTTAACCAAAAAGTTAACTTCGGCCAAAATGATCAATCCTCGACCTAATGACCAACAAATCGGTTGTAATAAGTCAACTTTGACCACAAAGTCAATTTTGTTAAAAATAGTCAATTTTCGAATTAATGACAAATTATTCACCCAATAAGTCAATCTCTGACCAAAAAGTCAACTTTGGTTAAAATGGTCAATCCTTGATCCAATAGATTAACTTTTGACCTAATAGTAATGTTTGGTCAAAATAGTCAATTTTTGACTTAATGACCACCCATTGACCGAGTAGGTCAACTTTGGTCAAAATAGTCAATTTTTGACCCAATGACCACCCATTGACCCAATATGGCAACTTTTGACCAAAAAGTCATTTTTCGTAAAAATGGTTAATTCTTGACAAAATTAGCAACTCATTGACCAAAAAGGTCAACTTTTGACCAAAAAGTCAAGTTTGTTCAAAATGTTTGATTTCTGACCCAATGACCACCCCCGTTGAACCAAAAATTTACTTTCGGTCAAAATAGTCAATTTTTGACCTAATGACCACTCATTGACCAATTATTGACCATTGACCCAATATGGCTAACTTTTGACCAAAAATTTACTTTCGGTCAAAATAGTCAATTTTTGACCTAATGACCAATTATTGACTCAATAAGTCAATTTTTGACCAAAAAGTCAACTTTAGTCAAAATAGTCAATCCTTGACCCAATGAAAAACCCATTGACCCAATAGGTAAACTTTTGACCAAATAGTCAATTTTTGCTCAATGACCACCATTAATCCAATAGGTCAACTTTTGACCAAAAAGTTAACTTTATTAAAAATGGTCAATTTTTTACCAATTAACCAACCCATTGACCCAATAGATTAACTTTTGACCAAAAAGTCATCTTTGGTCAAAATGATTAATTTTTTACCCAATTTCAAACTCATTGACCAAATAGGTCAACTTTTGACCAAAAAGTTAACTTTGGTCAAAATCGTCAATTTTTGACCCAATGACCACCCCGTCGACCAATGAGTCAAATTTTGACCAAAAATTTTATTTTGGTTAAAATAGTAAATTTTTGACCTAATGACCAAAATAGTCAATTTTTTAATTAATGACCAATTATTGACTCAATAAGTCAATCTCTGACCAAAAAGACAACTTTGTTTAAAATGGTCAATCCTTGACCCAATGACAAACCCATTGACCTAATAGGTCAACTTTTGACCAAAAAGTTAATTTTTATCAAAATTGTCAATTTTTGACCTCATGACCACCCATTGAACCAAAATAACTTTTGACCAGAAAGTCAACTTTGGTCAAAATTGTCAATTTTTGACCCAATGACCAACCCATTCACCAGACAAGTCAACTTTTGACCAAAAAGTCATCATTATTCAAAATGGTCAATTCTTGACCCAATTACCAACTCATTGACCAAATAGGTCAACTTTTGACCAAAAAGACAACTTTGGTCAAAATGGTCAATTTCTGACCCAATGACCACCCCGTTGACCCAATGGGTTAACTTTTGACCAAAAACTTAATTTTGCTCAAAGTAGGTCAACTTTTGACCAAAATATCATCTTTGGTCAAAATGGTCAATTTCTGACCCAATGACCAACCCGTTGACCCAATCCAATGGGTTAACTTTTGACCAAAAATTTAATTTTGGTCAAAATAGTCAATTTTTAACCTAAATACCAATTATTGAACCAACAAGTCAATCTCTGACAAAAAAGTCAACTTTGGTCAAAATGGTCAATCCCATTGACCCTATAGGTCAACTTTTCATAAAAAAACCCAATGACAAACCCATTGACTCAATGACAAACCCATTGACCCTATAGGTCAACTTTACATAAAAAAGTCAACTTTGGTCAAAATGATCAATTTTTGACCCAATGACTAGCCCATCGACCCAATAGATAAAATTTTGACCAAAAAGTCATCTTCGTTCAAAATGGTCAATTCTTGACCCAATGACCACCCCGTTGACCTAATGGTTAACTTTTGACCAAAAATTTAATTTTGGTTAAAATAATCAATATTTGTTCTAATGACCAATTATTGGCCCAATAAGTCAATCTCTGACTAAAAAGTCAACTTTGGTCTAAATGACCATTCCTTAACCCAATGACCAACCCATTGACCCAATAGGTCTACTTTTGACAAAATAGTCAACTTTGGTTAAAATGGTCAATCCTTGACCCAATGACCAACCCGTTGACCCAATAGTTCAACTTTTGACCAAAAAATCAATTTTGGTCAAAATAGTCAATTTTTAACCTGATGACTATTTATTGACCCAGTAAACCAATCTCTGACCAAAAAGTCAATTTTGATAAAAATGGTCAATCATCGACCTAATGACCAACCCATTAACTCAACAGGTTAACTTTTGACTAAAAAGTCAAGTTCGGTCAAAATGATCAATCCTTGACCCGATGACCAACCCATTGGCCTAATAGGTCAACTTTTAACAAAAAAGTCAATTTTGGTTAAAATAGTCAATTTTTGAATTAATGACAAATTATTGACCCAATAAGTCAATCTCTGACCAAAAAGTAAACTTTTCTTAAAATGGTCAATCCTTGACCCAATGACAAACTCATTGACCCAATAAGTCAACTTTTACTAAATAGTGATGTTCGATCAAAATAGTCAATTTTTTACTTAATGACCACCCATTGACCCAATAGGTCAAATTTTGACCAAAAGGTCAACTTTGGTCAAAATGGTCAATTTTTGACCCAATTACCACCCATTGACCCAATAGGTCAACTTTTGTCCAAAATGCCATTTTTGGTCAGAATTGTTAATTCTTGACCAAATTACCAACTCATTAACCAAAAATGTCAACTTTTGACCAAAAAGTCAAGTTTAGTCAAATGTTCAATTTCAGACCTTATGACCACCCCATTAGCCCAAAGGACTAACTTTTGACCAAAAATTTACTTTTGGTCAAAATAGTTAATTTTTGACCTAATGACCAACTATTGACACAATAAGTCAATTTCTGACAAAAAGACAACTTTGGTCAAAACAGTCAATCCTTGACCCAATGACAAACCTATGATCCAATAGGTAAATTGTTTACCAAATAGTCAATTTTGGTCAAAATAGTCAATTTTTGCTGAATGACAGCCATTGACCCAATATGTCAACTTTTGACCAAAAAGCCAAATTTGGTAAAAATAGTCAATTTTTGACCCAATGACAACCCATTGACCCAATAGATCAACCTTTGACCAAAAAGTCAACTTTGGTCAATATGGTCAATTTTTGACCTAACAACGAACTCATTGAACAAATAGGTCAACTTTTGACCAAAAAGTCAACTTTGGTAAAAATGGTCAATTTCTGACCCACTGACTACCCCGTTGACCCAATGAGTCAACTTTTAACCAAAAATTTAATTTTAGTTAAAATAATCAATTTTTAACCTAATGACCAAAATAGTCAATTTTTGAATTAATGACACATTATTGACCCAATAAGTCAACCTCTGACTAAAAAGTCAACTTTGGTTAAAATGGTCAATCCTTGAGCTATTTACAAATACATTGACCTAATAGGTCAACTTTTGACCAAAAAATCAATTTTTGTCAAAATTGTCAATTTTTGACCTAATAACCTCCCATTGACCCAATTGGTCAACTTTTGGCCAAGAAGTCATCTTTGATCAAAATGGTCATTTTTGACCCAATGACTAGCCCATTGACCTAATTGGTCAACTTTTGACCAAAAAGTCATCTTTAATTAATTTTGGTCAAAATAATTAACTTTTAACCTAATAACCAATTATTGACTCAATAAGTCTATCTCTCGACAAAAAGTTAACTTTGGTCAAAATGGTCAACTTTCACCCAATGACAAACCCATTGACCCAATAGTTCAATTTTTGACCAAAAAGTAATTTTTTGTCAAAACAGTCAATTTTTGACATAACGACCACTCATTGACCCTATAGGTCAACTTTTGACGAAAAAGTCAACTTTGGTCAAAATGGTCAATTTTTGACCCAATAGATCAAATTTTGACCAAAAATTCATCTTCATTCAAACTGGTCAATTCTTGACCCAATTGCCAACTCATTGACAAAATAGGTCAACTTTTAACCAAAAAATTAACTTTGGTCAAAAAGGTCAAATGCTGGCCCAATGACCACCTCGTTGACCCAAAGAGTTAACTTTTGACCAAAAATTTAATTTTGGTCAAAATAATCAATTTTTGATCTAATGACCAATTATTGACCCAAAAAGTAAATTTCTGACAAAACAGTCAACTTTGGTCTAAATGGTCAATCCTTGACTCAATAACCATCCTATTGACCCAATAGTTCAACTTTTGACCAAACAGTCAACTTTGGTCAAAATGGTCAATCCTTGACCCAATGACCAACCCATTGACTCAATAGTTCAACTTTTGACCAAAAAATCAATTTATGTCAAAATAATCAATTTTTGATCTAATGTCCAATTACTGACCCAGTAAGCCATTCTCTGACCACAAAGTCAACTTTTGTCAAAATGGTCAATCCTTGACCCAAAGACCAACCCATTTACCCTATAGGTCAATTTTTGACCAAAAAGTCAACTTTAATCAAAATGATCAATCCTTGACCCAATGACCAACCCGTTGAGCTAATAGGTGAACTTTTCCCCAAAAAGTCAACTTTGGTAAAAAAGGATTAATTTTTGACTCAATGACCACCCATTGACCCAATGACCACCCATTGACCCAACAGGTCAACATTTGACCAAAAACCATTTTTGGTTAAAATGACTAATTCTTGACCAAATTACCAACTCATTGACCAAATAGGTCAACTTTTGACCAAAAGGTCAAGTTTGGTCAAAATGTTCAATTTCTGACTCAATGACCACTCTGTTGACCAATGGGCTAACTATTGATCAAAAATTTACTTTTGGTCGAAATGGTCAATTTTGACTTAATTACCATTATTGACCCAATAAGTCAATCTTTGACAAAATAGTTAACTTTGGTCAAAATGGTCAATCTATGACCCAATGACAAACCTATTGATCCAATAGTTCAACTTTTGTCAAAAAAGTCAATTTTGGTCAAAAAAAGTCAATTATTGACATAATGACCACCCATTAACCCTATAGGTCAACTTTTGACCAAAAAGTCAACTTTGGTCAAAATGATCAATGTTTGACCCAATGACTAACCCATTGACCCAATAGATCAAATTTTGACCAGAAAGTCATCTTTGTTCAAAATGGTCAATTCTTGACCCAATTGCCAACTCATTGACCAAATAGCTCAATATTTGATCAAAAATTCAACTTTGGTCAAAATGATCAAATTCTGACCTAATGACCACCCCGTTAATCTAATGAGTTAACATTCGATCAAAAATTTAATTTTGGTCAAAATTATCATTTTTTTGTCCAAATGACAAATTATCGACCTAATAAGTCAATATCCGACAAAAAAGTCAACTTTGGTATAAATGGTCAATCATTGACCCAATGACCAACCCATTGACCTAATTGGTCAACTTTTGACCAAACAGTCAAATTTGGTCAAAATGGTCAATCTTGACCCAATGACCAACCCATTGACCAAATAGGTCAACTTTTGACAAAACGTTAACTTCGGTCAAAATGATTAACCATTGACCCAATGACCAACCCATTGACCTATTAGGTTAACTTTTGACGAAAAAGTCAATTTTGGTGAAAATAGTCATTTTTTTGAATTTATGACAAATTATTAACCAAATAAGTTAATCTCTGACCAAAATGTCAACTTTGGTCAAAAAGGTCAATCCTTAACCCAATGACAAACACATTGACGCAATAGGTCAACGTTTGAATAAATAGTGAATTTTGGTCAAAATAGTCAATTTTTATCTTAATGATCGCCCATTGACCCAATAGGATAAATTTTGACCAAACAATCATCTTTGGTCAAAATGGTTAATTTTTGGCCTAATGACCACCCATTTACCTAATAGGTCAATTTTGACCAAAAAGTCATTTTTGGTCAAAATGGTCAATTCTTGACCAAATTACCAACTATTTGACCAATTATGTCAACTTTTGACCAAAAAGTCAAGTTTGGTCAAAATGTTCAATTTCTGACCCAATGACCACAAATTGACCCAATGGGCTAACTTTTGACCAATTATTTACTTTTGGTCAAAATAGTCAATTTTTGACCTAATAATCAATTACTGACCCAATAAGTCAATTTTTGACCAAAAGTCAACTTTGGTCAAAATAGTCAATCCTTGACCAAATGACATACCCATTGACCCAATAGTTCAACTTTTGACAAAGTAATCAATTTTGGTCAAAATTGTCAATTTTTGCTGAATGAACACCCATTGACCCAATATGTCTACTTTTGGCCAAAAAGTAAACTTTGGTCAAAATGGTTAATTTTTGACCCAATGACTAACCCATTGACCCCATAGATCAACTTTTGACCAAGAAGTCATCTTCGGTCAAAATGGTTAATTTTTGACACAATTACAAACTCATTTACCAAATTGGTCAACATTTTACCAAAAAGTCAACTTTGCTCAAAATGGTAAATTTCTGACCAATGATCATCCCGATGACCTAATGGGTCAACTTTTCTTCAAAAATTTAATTTTGGTCAAAATAGTCAATTTTTAACCTAATGACCGAAATAGTCAATTTTTAAATTAATGACCAACTATTGACCCATCAAGTCAATCTCCGATCAAATGGTCAATCCATGACCCAATGACAAACCCATTGAACCAATAAGTCAACCTTTGACCCAAAAGTCAATTTTGGTCAAAATAGTCAATTATTAACCTAATGACCACCCATCGACCTAATAGGGCAATATTTGACCAAAAAGTCAACTTTGGTCTAAAAGGTCAATATTTGACCCAATGACCAACCCATTAACCCAATAGGTCAACTTTTGACCAAAAAGCCATCTTTAGTCAAAATGGTCAATTCTTGACCCAATTACCAACTCATTGACCAAATAGGTCAACTTTTGACCAAAAAGTCAACTTTGGTCAAAATGGTTAATTTCTGACCCAATGACCACCCTGTTGAACCAATGGGTTAAATTTTGACCAAATATTCAATTTTGGTCAAAATAGGTCAACTTTTGACCAAAATATGATTTTTGGTCAAAATGATCAATTTCTAACCAAATGACCACCCCGTTAACCCAATGGGTTAACTTTTGACCTAATGACCAATTATTGACCCAATAAATCAGTCTGTGACCAAAAAGCCAACGTCTGTAAAAAAAATGGTCAATCCTTGATCCAATGACAAACCTATTGACCCAATAGTTTAACTTTTGACCAAAAAGTCAATTTTGGTCAAAATAGTCAATTTTTGGCCTAATGACTACTCATTGACCCAGTAGGTCTGCTATTGACCCAGAAAGCCAATCTCTAAACAAAAAGTCAACTTTGGTCAAAATGGTCAATCCATGACCCAATGACCAACCCATTGACCCAATAAGTCAACTTTCGACCAAAAAGTCAACTTTTGTCAAAATGATCAATCATTGACCAATGACCAACACATTGGCCTAATAGGTCAATTTTTAACAAAAAGTTAATTTTGGTCAAAATAGTCAATTTTTGAATTAATGACCAATTATTAACCCAGTAAGTCAATCTCTGACCAAAAAGTCAACTTTGGTCAAAATGGTCAGTCTTTGACCCAATAACAAACCCAATGACTCAGTAAATCAACTTTTGACCAAAAAGTCAAATTTGTTCAAAATAGTCAATTTCTGACCTAAAGACCACCCATAGACCCAATAGGTCAAATTTTGACAAAAAAGTCAACTTTGATAAAAAATGACAATTTTTGACCCAATAACAAACCCATAGACACAATATGTCAGCTTCTGACTAAAAAGTCATCTTTTGTCAAAATGGTAAGTTGTTGACCCAATTACTAACTGATCGACCAAATGGTCAACTTTTGACCAAAAAGTCAACTTTGGTCAAAATGGTCAATTTCTGACCTAATGACCACCCCATTGACCCGATGGGTAAATTTTTGAGTAAAAATTCAATTCTGGTCAAAATATTCAATTTTTGACCTAATGACCAATTATTGACCCAATAAGTCAATTTCTGTCCAAAAAGTCAACTTTGGTCAAAAAAGTCAATCCTTAACCCAATGACAAACTCATTGACCCAGCAAGTCAACTTTTGCCCAAAAAGTCAATTTTGGTCAAAATAGTTAATTTTTGACCTAATGACCACTCATTGACCCAATCAGTCAATTTTTGACCAAAAAGTTAACTTTGGTCAAAATGGTCAATTCTTGACCCAATTACCAACTCATTAACCACATTGGTCAACTTTTGACTAAAAAGTCAACTTTGGCCAAAATGATCAATTTCTGACCCAATGATCACCCAGTTACTCAATTGGTCAACTTTTAAAAAAAAAATTTGGTTAAAATAGCTAATTTTCGAATTAATGACCAATCATTGACCCAGTAAGTCAATCTCTGACCAAAAAGTCAACTTTGGTTAAAATGGTCAATCCTTGACTCAATGACAAACCCATAGACCCAATAGGGCAACTTTTGACCAAAAAGTCAATTTTAGCTAAAATAGTCAATTTTTAACCTAAAGACCACCCACTGACCCAATATGTCAACTTTTGACTAAAAAGCCAACTTTGGCCAAAATAGTCAATTTTTGACCCAATGACCAACCCATTAACCCAATAGATCAAATTTTTACCAAAATGTCATCATCGATCAAAATGGTCAATTCTTGACCCAATTACCAACTCATTAACCAAATAGGTAAACTTTTGACCAAAAAGTCAACTTTATTTAAAATGGTCAATTTTTGACCCAGTGACCACCCGTTGACCTAATGGGTCAACTTTTGACCAAAAATTTAATTTTTATCAAAATAATCAATTGTTGACCTAATGACCATTTTTGACCCAATAAGTCAATATGTGACCAAAAAGTCAACTTTGGTCAAAATTGTCAATCCTTGACCCAATGACCAACCTATTGACCCAAAAGGTCATTTTTTGATCAAAAAGTCAACTTTGGTCACAATGCATAATCCTTGATCCAATGAGCAGCCTAGTGACCCAATATATCGACTTTTGACCAAAAAGTCAATTTTGCTCAAAATGGTCAATTTCCAACCCAATGACTAGCCCATTGACCAAATGGGTCTACTCTTAACCAAAAATTCAATTTGCTCAAACTAATTAATTTTTGACTTAATGACCAATTATTGACCCAATAAGTAAATCTCTGACCAAAAAGTGAACTTTGGTCAAAATGGTCAATTTTTGACCCAATGACCAACCCATTGACCAACTATATCAACTTTTGACAAAAAAGTCATCTTCGATAAAAATGGTCAATTCTTGACCCAATTACAACTCATTAACAAAATATGTCAACTTTTGATCAAAAAGTCAACTCTGATCTATATGGTCAATTTCTGACCCAATGACAACCTCGTTGACCCCAATGGGTTAAGTTTTGACAAAAAAAATTAATTTTGGTTAAAATAATCAATTTTTGACCAAATCACCAATTAATGACCCTAAAAGTCAACTTTGGTCAAAATGGTTAATCCTTGACCCAGTGAACATCCCATTGACTCAATAGGACAATTTTGGACCAAAAAGTCAACTTTGGTGAAAATGGTCAAACCTTGACCCAATGACCAACTCATTGACCCAATAGGTCACCTTTTGACCAAAAAGGTAATTTTGGTCAAATAAGTCAATTTTTCACCTAATGACCAATTATTGTCCGCGTATGCCAATCTCTGACCAAAAAGTCAACATAGGTACAAATGGTCAATCCTTGACTCAACGAACAACCCATTAACCCAAAAGGTTAACTTTTGTCCAAAAAGTTAACTTTAGTCAAAATGATCAATACTTGACCCAATGACCAACCCTTTTTGACCACCTATTGACCCATCAGGTCAACTTTTGACTAAAAAGTCAACTTTGGTCAAAATGGTCGATTTTTGACCCAATGACACCAATCTATTGACCCAATAGGTCAACTTTTGACCAAAAAGTCATCTTTGGTCAAAATGGTCAATTCTTGACCCAATTACCAATTCATTGACCAAATAGGTTAACTTTTGACCAAAAGTCAACTTTGGTCAAAATGATCAACTTCGATCCAATGACTCTCCCACGACCCAATGGGTCAACTTTTGACAAAAAATTAATTTTGGTCAAAATAGTCAATTTTTCACGTAATGACCGCCCATTGACCTAATAGGTCAACTTTTGACTAAAATGTCAACTTTGGTCGAAATGGTCATTTTTTTAGTCATTGACCAAAAAGTCATCCTCGTTCAAAATGGTCAATTCTTGGCCCAATTACCAACTCATTGACCAAACATGTCAACTTTTGACCAAAAAGTCAACTTTTGTCATGATGGTCAATTTCTGACCCAATGACACCCCGTTGACCCAATGGGTTAACTTTTGACCAAAAGTTTAATTTTGGTCAAAATATTCAATTTTTGACCTAATGACCAATTATTTATCCAATAAGTTAATCCCTGACCAAAAAGTCAACTTTGGTCTACATGGTCAATCCCTGACCCAATGACCAATCCGTTGACCCAATAAGTCAATATCTGACTAAAAAGTCAACTTTGGTCAAAATGGATAATCATTGACACATTGACAAACCCATTGACCCAATAGGTCAACCTTTGACCAAAAATTCAATTTTGGTCAAAATAGTAAACTTTAGACTTAATGACCACCCATTGACCCAATAGGTTAACTTTTGACCAAAAAATCAACTTTGGTCAAAAGGGTCAATTTTTGACCCATGACTAACACATTGACCCAACAGATCAAATTTTGACCAAAAAGTCATCTTCGTTCAAAATAGTCAATTCTTGACCAAATTACCAACTCATTGACCAAATATGTCAAATTTTGACCAAAAAGTCAACTTTGGTCAAGATGGTTACTTTTTTACACAATGGTCATCCCGTTGACCCAATGGGTTAACATTTGAACAAAAATTTAATTTTGGACAAAATAATCAATTTTTGACCTAATGACGAATTATTGACCAAATATGTCAATCTCTGACCAAAAAGTCAACTTTGACCGAAATGGTCAATCCCTAACCCAATGATCAACCCATTAACCCAATACGTCAACTTTTGACCAAACAGTCAACCTGGATGAAAACAGTCAATTTTAGACCAAACGACCAACTTATTGACCCAATAGTTCAACTTTTGACGAAAAAATCAGTTTTTGCCATAATAGTCAATTTTTGTACCAAAGAACAATTATTAACCTAGTAAGCCAATCTCTGACTGAAAAGTCAACTTTGGTCAAAATGGTCAATTTCTGACCCAATGACAAACATATTGGCCAATGGGTTAACTTTTGACCAAAAATTCAATTTTGGTCAAAATAGTCAATTTTTGGCCTAATGACTAATTATTAACCAATAAGTCAATCTATGAACTAAAAGCCAACATTGGTTAAAATGGTCAATTTTTTACCCAATGACCAACCCATTGACCCAATAGATCAACTTTTGACCAAAAAGTCATCATTGGTCAAAATGGTCAATTTTTAAACCAATGACTAACCAATTGACCCAATAGTTAAATTTTTGACCAAAAAGACATCTTCGTTTAAATGGTCAATTCTTGACCCAATTACCAACTTATTGACCAAATAGGTTTACTTTTGACCAAAAAGTCAACCTTGGTCAAGATTGTCAATTTTGGACCTAATGGCCACCCATTGACCCAACGGGTCAACTTTTGACCAAAAATTTAATTTTGGACAAAATAAATTTTTGTCCTAATTGCCAATTATTGACCAAATAAGTTAATCTTTGACCAATAAATCAACTTTGGTTTAAATGTTCAATTTTTGACCCAATGACCAACTCATCGACCCAATAGGTCAACTTTTGACCAAACAGTCAACTTTAGTCAAAATAGTCAATCCTTGACCGAATGACCAACCCATCGACGCAGTAGTTCAATTTTTGACTTAATGACCAATTATTGACGCAGTAACCCAAACTCTGACCAAAAAGTCAACTTTGGTCAAAATGTTAAATCTTCGACCCAATGACGAACCCATTCACCCAATAGGTAAACTTTTGACCCAAGAGTCAACTTCGGCCAAAATGATCAATCCTTGACCCAATGACCAACCAATTGGCCTAATAGGTCAACTTTTGACCAAAAAGTCAATTTTGGTCAAAATAATCAATTTTTGAATTAATGACAAATTATTGACCCAATAAGTCAATCTCCGACCAAAAAGTCAACTTTGGTCAAAATGGTCAATCCTTGACCCTATAGGTTAACTTTTGACCAAATAGTAATGTTTGGTCAAAATAGTCAATTTTTGACTTAATGACCACCCATTGACTGAGTAGGTCAACTTTTGACCAAAAAGTCAATTTTGGTCAAAATAGTCAATTTTTGAACCAATGACCACCCACTGACCCAATAAGGCAAATTTTGACCTAAAAGTCATTTTTGGTCAAAATGGTCAATTCTTGACGAAATTAGCAACTCATTGACCAAAAAGGTCAACTTTTGACTAAAAAGTCAAGTTTGGTCAAAATGTTTGATTTTTGACCCAATGAGCACCCCGTTGAACCAATGAGCTAACATTTGACCAAAAATTTACTTTCGGTCAAAATAGTCAATTGTTGACCTAATGACCAACTATAAACCCAATAAGTCAATTTTTGACCAAAAAGTCAACTTTAGTCAAAATAGTCAATCCTTGACCCAATGAAAAACCCATTGACCCAATAGGTAAACTTTTGACCAAATAATCAATTTTGGTCAAAATAGTCAATTTTTGCTCAATGACCACCATTAATCTAATAGGTCAACTTTTAACCAAAAAGTTAACTATAGTAAAAATGGTCAATTTTTTACCAATTGACCAACCATTGACCTAATAGATAAACTTTTGACCAAAAAGTCATCTTTGGTCAAAATGATTAATTTTTGACCTAATTTCAAACTCATTTACCAAATAGGTCAACTTTTGACCAAAAAGTCAACTTTGGTCAAAATTGTTAAAATTTGAACCAATGACCGCCCCGTCGACAAATGAGTCAACTTTTGACCAAAAATTTATTTTTGGTTAAAATACTAAAATAGTTAATCTTTGACCTAATGGCCAAAATAGTCAATTTTTGAATTAATGACTAATTATTGACTCAATAAGTCAATCTCTAACCAAAAAGTCAACTTTGTTTAAAATGGTTAATCCTTGAACCTATGATAAACCCATTAACCTTATAGGTCAACTTTTTGACCAAAAAGTCAGTTTTTATCAAAATTGTCAATTTTTGACCTAATGACCACCCGTTGACCCAATAGAACTTCAAAATGGTCAATTTTTGATCCAATGACCAACCCATTCACCTAACAGGTCAACTTTTGACCAAAAGTCATCATTATTCGAAATGGTCAATTCTTCACCCAATTACCAACTCATTGACCAAATAGGTCAACTTTTGAGCAAAAGGTTAACTTTGGTCAAAATGGTGAATTTCTGACCCAAAGACCACCCCGTCGATCTAATGGTATGGTTAACTTTGACCAAAACTCAATTTTGGTCAAAGTAGTCAACTTCGACCAAAATATCATCTTTGGTCAAAATGGTGAATTTCGACCCAATCCAACAGGTTAACTTTTGACTAAAAATTTAATTTCGTCAAAATAGTCAATTTTTAACCTAATTACCAATTATTGACCCCACAAGTAAATCTCTGACAAATAAGTCAACTTTCGCCAAAATGGTCAATCCTTGACCCAATGACAACCCATTGACCCTATAGATCAATCTTTGATAAAAAAAAGTTAACTTTGGTCAAAATGATCAATTTTTGACCTAATGATTAACCCATCGACCCAATAGATAAAATTTTGACCAAAAAGTCATCTTCGTTCAAAATGGTCAATTCTCAACCTAATCGCTAACTCTTTCGACCAATAGTCAACTTTCGACCAAAAAGTAAATTTTGGTCAAAATGGTCAAATTTCGACCCAATGACCACCCCGTCAATCTAATGTGTTAACTTTCGACAAAAATTTAATTTTGGCCAAAATAAAAAAATTTATCCTAATGACCAATTATCGATCTAATAAGTCAATCTCTGACCAAAAAGTCAACTTTGGTCTAAATGGTGAATCCTTGACCCAATGACCAACCCATTGACCCAATCTTTCAACTTTTGACCAAAAATCAAATTTGGTTATATTTGTCAATTTTTAACCTAATGAAAATTTATCAACTCAAAGAAACCAATCTCTGACAAAAAAGTCCATTTTGATCAATATGGTCAATCATTGACCTAATGAGCAACCCATTAACCCAATAGGTTAACTTTTGACCAAAAAGTCAACTTCGGTCAAACTGATCAATCCTTCACCCGATGTCCATCCCAATGGCCTAATAGGTCAAATTTTAACCAAAAAGTCAATTTTGGTCAAAATAGTCAATTTTTAAATTAATGACAAATTATTGACCCAATAAGTCAATCTCTGACCAAAAAGTAAACTTTGCTTAAAATGGTCAATCCTTGACCCAATGACAAACCCGTTGACCCAATAAGTCAACTTTTGACTAAATAGTGATGTTTGGTCAAAATAGTTAATTTTTTACTTAATGACCACCCATTGACCTAATAGGTCAAATTTTGACCAAAAGGTCAACTTTGGTCAAAGTGGTCAATTTTTGACCCAATGACCACCTATTGACCCAATAGGTTAACTTTTAGTCAAAAAGTCATTTTTGGTCAGAATGGTTAATTCTTGACCAAACTACCAACTCATTGACAAAAAATGTCAACTTTTGACCAAAAAGTCAAGTTTAGTCAAAATGTTCAATTTCTGACCTAATGACCACCCCGTTGACAGAATGTGCTAACTTTTGACCAAAAATTTACTTCTGCTTAAAATAGTCAATTTTTGACATAATGACCAACTATTGACCCAATAAGTCAATTTCCGACAAAAAAGTTAACTTTGGTCAAAATAGTCAATTCTTAACCCAATGACAAACCCATTGACCCAATAGGTAAACTTTTGACCAAATAGTCAATTTTGGTCAAAATAATCAATTTTTCATTTGAATGACCGCCATTGACCCATTATGTCAACTTTTGACCAAAAAGCCAACTTTGGTAAAAATGGTCAATTTGACCCAATGACAAACTCATTAACAAATTGGTCAACTTTTGACAAAAAAGTAATCTTTAATCAATTTTGGTCAAAATAGTCAAATTTTGACGTAATAACCAATTATTGACCCAATAAGTCCATCTCTGACAAAAAAGTAAACTTTGGTCAAAATGGTCAATCCATGACCCAATGACAAATCCATTGACCCAATAGTTCAATTTTTGACCAAAAAGTCAATTTTCGTCAAAATAGTCAATTTTTGACATAATGATCACCCATTAACCCTATAAGTCAACTTTCGACTAAAAAGTCAACTTTGGTTAAAATGGTCAATTTTCGACCTAATGACTAACCCATCAATCTAATAGATCAAATTTCGACCAAAAGTCATCTTCGTTTAAATTGGTCAATTCTTGACACAATTGCCAACTCATTGACAAAATAGGTCAACTTTTGACCAAAAAGTCAACTTTAGTCAAAAGGGTCAAATTCTGATCTAATGACCACCCCGTTGACCCAACGAGTCAATTTTTGACCAAAAATTTAATGCTGGTTAAAATAATCAATTTTTGACCTAATGACCAGTTATTGACCTAATAGTCATCTCTGATAAAAAAAGTCAACTTTGGTCTAAATGATCAATCCTCGACCCAATGACCAACCCATCGACCCAATAGCCTAACTTTCGACCAAAAGTCAACTTTGGTCAAAATGGTCAACTTTCGACCCAATGACCAACCCATTGACTCAATAGTTCAAATTTTGATGAAAAAATCAATTTTTGTCATAATAGCCAATTTTTGACCTAATGACCAATTTTTGACCAAGTAAGCCAATCTCTGACTAAAAAGTCAACTTTGGTCAAAATGGTCAATCTTCGACCCAATGACTAATCCATCGACCTAACAGTCAACTTCGACCAAAAAGTCAACTTCAGTCAAAATGATCAACTTTCGACCTAATGACTAACCCATCGACTCTAACATGTCAACTTTCGACCAAAATGTTAACTTTGTCAAAATCGTCAATTTAATCTAATGACCGCCTATCGACACACTAGGTTAACTTTTAACCAAAAGTCATTTTTGTCAAAATGGTCAATTCTGACCAAATTTCCAACTCATTGACCAAATCGGTCAACATTTGACCAAAAGGTTAAGTGTGGTCAAAATGTACAATTTCTGATTCAATGACCACCCCGTTGACCCAATATGTTAACTTTTGATCAAGAAGTCATCTTTGGTCAAAATGATCAATTTTTGACCGAATTTTAAACTCATTGATCAAATAGGTCAACTTTTGACCAAAAAGTCAACTTTGGTCAAAATCATCATTTTCTGACCCAATGACCACCCCGTTGACCAATGAGTCAACTTTTGACCAAAAATTTAATTTTTGTTAAAATAGTTAATTTTTGACCGAATGGCCAAATCAGTCAATTTTTTAATTAATGACCAATTATTGACTCAATAAGTCAATCTCTGACCAAAAAGTCAACTTTGTTTAAAATGGTCAATCCTTGAGCCAATAACAAAACCATCGACCTAAATATCAAAAGTCAACTTTCGACTCTAATGACTACCCATCGACACAATAGTCAACTTTCGACCAAAAAGTCAACTTTAGTCAAAATGGTCAATTTTTGACCCAACGACCAACCAATTGACCTAACAGGTCAACTTTTGACCAAAAAGTCATATTTAATCAAAATAGTCAATTCTTGACCCAATTACCAACTCATTGACCAAATAGGTCAACTTTTAACCAAAAAGTCAACATTGGTCAAAATGTCAATTTCTGACCTAATGACCACCCCGTTCACCCAATAGGTTAACTTTTGACCAAAAACTCATTTTTGGTCAAAATAGGTCAACTTTAACCAAAATATCATCTTTGGTCAAAATAGTCAATTCGTCGATCTAATGACCAACCTATCAATCTCAATCCAATGGGTTAACTTTTGACCAAAAAATCAATTTTGGTCAAAATAATCAATTTCGACCTAATTACTAATTATCGACCTAACAAGTCAATCTCCGACAAAAAAGTCAACTTCGTCAAAATGGTCAATCCTCGACTCAATGACAAACCCATCGACCCTATAGATCAACTTTTGACCAAAAAGTTAACTTTGGTCAAAATGGTCAATTTTCGACCCAATGACTAACCCATCGACCTCAATAGATCAAATTTCGACCAAAAAGTCATCTTCGTTCAAAATGGTCAATTTCGACCCAATTACCAACTCATCGACCAAATAGGTCAACTTTCGACCAAAAAGTCAATTTTGGTCAAAATGGTCAAATTTCTGACCCAATGACCACCCCATTGACCCAATGTTTAACTTTTGACCAAAAAATTAATTTTGGTCAAAATAATCAATTTTTGACCTAATGACCAATTATTGACCTAATAAGTCAATCTCTGACCAAAAAGTCAACTTTGGTCAAAATGGTCAATCCTTGACCCAATGACCAACTCATTGACCCAATAGGTCAACTTTTGACCAAACAGTCAACTTTGATCAAAGTGGTCAATCCTGGACACAATTACCAACCCATTGACCCAATAGTTCAACTTTTGACCAAAAAAATCAATTTTGGTCATAATAGTCAATTTTTAACCTAATGACCAATTTATCGACCCAAGAAAACCAATTTCGACCAAAAAGTCAATTTTGTCAAAATGGTCAATCCTCGACCCAATGACCAACCAATCAACCGAATATGTTAACTTTTCACCTAAAAGTCAACTTTAGTCAAAATGATCAACTCTTCGACTCCGATGACCAACCCATCGGCATAATAGTCTAACTTTTAACAAAAAAAGTCAATTTTGGTGAAAATAATCAATTTTTGAATTAATGACAAGTTATTGACCCAATAAGTCAATCTCTGACCTAAAAGTCAACTTTGGTAAAAAATGGTCAATTATCGACCCAAGGACAAACCCATTGACCCAATAAGTCAACTTTTGACTAAGTAGTGATGTTTGATCAAAATAGTTAATTTTTTATTTAAAGACCACCCATTGACCCAATAGGTCAAATTTTGAACAAAAGTCAACTTTGGTCAAAATAGTCAATTTATCGACCTATCGACTACCCATCGACGCATAAAGTTAACTTTCGACTAAAAGTCAATTTTTGTCAGTAATGGTCAACTTTCGACCAATTTACCAACTCATTAACCAAAAATGTCAACTTTTGACCAAATGACCACCCCGTTAACCCAAGGGCTAACTTTTGACCAAAAAATTACTCTTAGTCAAAATAGTCAATTTTTGACCTAATGACCATCTATTGACCCAATAAGTTAATTTCTGACCAAAAATTCAACTTTGGTCAAAATAGTCAATCCTTGACCTAATGATAAACCCATTGACCCAATAGGTAAATTTTCGACCAACAAGTCAATTTTGGTCAAAATAGTCAATTTTCCTAATGAACACCTATCGACCTAATATGTCAACTTTTGACCAAAAAGTCAACTTTGGTTAAAATGATCAATTTTTTACCCAATGACCAACCCATTGACCCAATAGATCAACTTTTGACCAAAAAGTCATCTTTGGTCAAAATGGTCAATTTTTTACCCAATTACGAACTCAATGACCAAATAGGTCAACTTTTAACCAAAAAGTCAACTTTGGTAAAAATGGTCAATTTCTGACCCACTGACCACCCCACTGACCTAATGAGACAACTTTTGACCAAAAATTAAATTTTGGTTAAAATAGTCAATTTTTGACCTAATGACCAAAATAGTCAATTTTAAATTTAATGACCAATTATTGACCAAATAAGTCAATCTCTGACCAAAAAGCCAACTTTGGTCAAAATGGTCAATCATTGACCCAATGACAAACCATTGACCTAATAGGTCAACTTTTGACCAAAAAGTCAATTTTGGTCAAAATTGTCAATTTTTGACCTAATAATCAATCATTGACCCAAGCTAGGTCAACTTCGACCAAAAAGTCAACTTCGATAACAAAATCGTCATTTTTAACCTAATGAGCAACCCATCTGTCCCAATTGATCAACTTTTGACCAAAAAGTCATCTTTAATCAATTTTGGTCAAAATAATCAATTTTTGACCTAATAACCAATTATTGACCCAATAAGTCCATCTCTGACAAAAAATTCAACCTTGGTCAAAATGGTCAATTCTTGACCCAATGACAAATCCATTGACCCAGTAGTTCAATTTTTAACCAAAAAGTCAATTTTCGTCAAAATAGTCAATTTTTGAACAATGACCACCCATCGACTCGTAGGTCAACTTTTGACCAAAGTTAGCATATCAAAATGGCCGTTTTACCCTATAACTAACCCATTCATTCATAGACAATTCGACCAAAAAGCCTCGTTCAACCGTCAATTGAACCAATCACAACTCCTAAAAAATAGTCAACTTTCGACCAAAAAGTCAACTTTGGTCAAAATGGTCAAATTTCGACCCAATGACCAACCCTCATCAACCAAAGAGTTAACTTTCGACTAAAAATTTAATTTTGGTCAAAATAATCAATTTTTGACCTAATGACTAATTATCGATCCAATAAGTCAATCTCCGACTAAAAGTCAATCTTTGGTCTAAATGGTCAATCTCGACTCAATGACCAACCCATCGACCCAATAGTTCAACTTTCGACCAAACAATCAACATTAATCGAAATGATCAATCCTCGACCCAATGACCAACCCAAAGACTCAATAGTTCGACTTTTCAACAAAAAGTCAACTTTCGTCAAAATGGTCAAGTTCGACCTAATGACCACCCCATCGACTCTAATCGGCTAACTTTCTAATCAAAAATCTATTTTCGTCAAATATAGTCTATTTTTGACCTAATGACCAATTATTGATCCAATAAGTCAATCTGACAAAAAAGTTAACTTTGTTCAAAATGGTCAATCTTTGACCCAATGACAAACCCGTTGACCTAGTAGTTCAACTTTTGTCAAAAAAGTCAATTTTGGTCAAAATAGTAAATTATTTACATAATGACCACCCATTAACCCTATAGGACAACTTTTGACCAAAAAGTCAACTTTGGTCAAAATGGTCAATTCTTGACCCAATTGCCAACTCTTTGACCAAATGGTCAATATTTGACCAAAAAGTCAACTTTAATCAAAATAGTCAAATTCTGACCCAATGACCAACCCCGTCAATCTAATCAGCAACATTTCGACCAAAAATTTAATTTTGGTCAAAATAATCATTTTTGTCCAAATGACCAATCTATCAACCCAAAAGTCAATCTTTGACAAAAAAAGTCAACTTTGGCCTAAATGGTTAATCCTCGAGCCAAATGACCAACCCATTGACCCAATTGGTCGACTTTTTATCAAACAGTCAAATTTGGTCAAAATGGTCAATCCTTGATCCATTGACCAACCCATTGACCCTATAGGTCAACTTTTGACCAAAAAGTTAACTTCGGTCAAAATGATTAATCATTAACCAATGACCAACTCATTGACCTATTATGTCAACTTTTGACCAAAAAGTCAATTTTGGTGAAAATAGTCATTTTTGAATTAATGACAAATTAATGACCCAATAAGTTAATCTCTCGATCAAAAAGTCAACTTTAGTCAAGATGATCAATCCTTAACCCAATGACAAACCCATCGACGCAAAGTCAACTTTCGACCAAATAATGAATTTTGCTCAAAATAACTAATTTTTGACTTAATGACCACCCATCGACCCAATAGTAAACTTTTGCACCAAAAATCAACTTTGGTCAAAATGGTCAATTTTTCGCTCCAATGACCACCCATCGACCCAACAGGTCAACTTTCACCAAAAGTCATTTTTGGTCAAAATTGTCAATTCTTGACCAAATTACTAACTCATCTGTCTAAATATGTCAACTTTGACCAAAAAGTCAAGTTTCGTCAAATGTTCAATTTTGACTCAATGACCACAATCGATCTAACTGAGCTAACTTTTCACCAAATATTTACTTTTGCTCAAAATAGTCAATTTTTGATCTAATAACCAATTATTGACCCAATAAGTCAATTCTCTTGACCAAAAAGTCAACATTTGTCAAAAATAAATAATCCTTGATCTAATGACAAACCCAATTACCCAATAGTTCCACTTTGACAAAATAGTCA
This sequence comes from Papilionanthe hookeriana x Papilionanthe teres, assembly GCA_022702705.1. NCBI lineage: Eukaryota > Viridiplantae > Streptophyta > Magnoliopsida > Asparagales > Orchidaceae > Papilionanthe > Papilionanthe hookeriana x Papilionanthe teres. The sequence continues at coordinate 145,240,738 of CM040426.1, forward strand.
ATTTTGGTCAAAATTATCAATTTTTGCTAAATGAACACCCATTAACCCATTAAGTCTACTCTTGACCAAAAAGTAAACTTTGGTCAAAATGGACAATTTTTGATCCAATGACCAACCCATTGACCCAATAGATCAACTTTTGTCCAAGAAGTCAACTTTGCCCAAATGGTCAATTTTTAACCCAATTACGAAATCATTAACCAAATCGGTCAACATTTTAACAAAAAATCAAATTTGCTCAAAATGATCAATTTCTGACCAATGACCACCCAAATGACCCAATGGGTCTACTTTTCTTCAAAATTTTAAATTTGGTCAAAATAGTCAATTTTTGACCTAATGACCAAAATAGTCAATTTTTGAATTAGTGACCAATTATTGAACCAACAAGTCAATCTCCGATCAAAATGATCAATCCATGACCCAATGACAAACCCATCAACCAATAGTCAACTTCGACCAAAAAGTCAATTTTGGTCAAAATAAGCAATTTTGACATAATGACTAGTCATTCACCTAATAGGGCAACATTTGACCAAAAAGTCAACTTTAGTCTAAAAGGTCAATTTTTGACCCAATGACCAACCCATCAACCCAATAGGTCAACTTTTGACCAAAATTCATCTTTAATCAAAATGGTCAATTCTTGACCCAATTACCAACTCATTGACCACATAGGTCAACTTTTGACCAAAAAGAAAACTTTGGTCAAAATGGTTAATTTCTGACACAATGACCACCCTGTTGACCCAATGGGTTAAATTTTGACATAACATTCAATTTTGGTCAAAATAGTCAACTTTTGACCAAAATATGATCTTGTCACAAATGGTCAATTTCTGACCGAATGACCACCCTGTTAACCTAATAGGTTAACTTTCGACAAAAATGTCAATTTTCAACCTAATGACCAATTATTTACCCAACAAATCAATCTCCGACTAAAAAGTCAACTTCGTCAAAAATGGTCAATCCTCGATCCAATGACAAACCTCATCGACCTAATAGTTTAACTTTTCACCAAAAAGACAACTTTAGTTAAAATAATCAATTTTCGACCTAATGACCACTCATCAACCTAATAGGTCAACATTCGACTCAAAAGTCAACTTTGACCAAAATAATTAATTTTCGACCTAATGACCATTATCGCCCAGTAAGCTAATCTCCGACCAAAAAGTCAACTTTGGTCAAAATGGTCAATCCATGACCCAATGACCAACCTATCTAATCTCAATAAGTCAACTTTCACCAAAAAGTCAACTTTGGTCAAAATGATCAATCCTCGACCTAATGACCAACCCATTGGCCTAATAGGTCAATTTTGAACAAAAAAGTTAATTTTGTTCAAAATAGTCAATTTTTAAATTAATGACCAATTATCGATCTAACAAGTCAAACTCCGACCAAAAAGTCAACTTCGTCAAAATGGTCAATTCCTTAACCCAATGACAAACCCAATGACCCAATAAGTCAACTTATGACCAATAAGTCAACTTATGACCAAAAAGTCAAATTTGGTCAAAATAGTCAATTTTCGACCGAATGACCAGCCATAGACCCATTACGTCAACTTTTGACCAAAAGTCAACTTTGGTCAAAATGGTCAATTTTTCGACCTAATGACCAACCCATCAATCTATATGTCAACTTCCGACTAAAAAGTTATCTTTGGTCAAAATGGTCAATGCTCAACCTAATTACTAACTGATCGACCAAATAGGTCAACTTTTGACCAAAAAGTCAACTTTGGTCAAAATGGTCAATTTATGACCTAATGACCACCCCATTGACCCGATGGGTAAATTTTTGACTAAAAATTCAATTATGGTCAAAATATTCAATTTTTGACCTAATGACTAATTATTGACCCAATAGGTCAATTTCTGTCCAAAAAGTCAACTTTGGTCAAAATGGTCAATCCTTAAACCAATGACAAACACATCAACCAACATGTTAACTTTTGACCTAAAAAGTCAATTTTGGTCAAAATAGTCAATTTTCGACATAATGACCACTCATCGACCCAATCGATCAACTTTTAACCAAAAAATTAACTTTGGTCAAAATGGTCAATTTTTTACCCAATTACCAACCCATTGAACTCAATAGATCAAACTTTCGACCAAAAAGTCATATTTGGTCAAAATGTTCAATTCTCGATCTAATTACCAACTAATTGACTAAATCGGTCAACTTTCACTAAAAAGTCAACTTTAGCCAAAATAGTCAATCTTCGACCTAATGATCACCCCGTTACCCAATCGAGTCAACTTTGTCAAAAAATTATTTTTGGTTAAAATAATCAATTTTTGACCTAATGACCAATTATCAATCTAAGAAGTCAATCTCTCGACCAAAAAGTCAACTTTGGTCAAAATGGTGAATCTCGACCCAATGACCAACCCATCGGCTAAATACGCCAACTTCAATCAAAAAGTCAATTTTGGTCAAAATTGTTAATTTTTGAATTAATGATTATTCATCGATCCAATAAGTCAATCTCAGATCAAAATCAACTTTCGTCAAATTGTTCAACTTCAATCTAATGATAAGCCCATCGACCTAAAAGGACAACTTTCGACCAAAAAGTTAGCTTTGGTTAAAATAATCAATTTTTAACCTAAAGACCACCCATCAATCTAACTAGTCAACTTTGGACTAAAAAGTCAACTTCGACCAATTATCGACACAATGACCAACCCATCGACTCAATAAATCAAATTTCACCAAAAAGTCATCTTCAAATCAAAATGGTCAATTCTTTACCCAATAACCAACTCATTGACCAAATAGGTCTACTTTTGACCAAAAAGTCAACTTTGTTCAAAGTGGTTAATTTTTGACCCAATGACCACCCCGTTGATCTAACCAAAAATTTAATTTTTTAAAATATAATCAATTTTTGACCTAATGACCATTTTATGACCCAATAAGTCAATCCCTGACCAAAAAGTCAACTTTGGGTCAAAATGGTCAATCTCGACTTTATGACCAACCCATCGACCTAAAAAGGTCAATTTTCGACCAAAAAGTCAACTTTCTACACAATGCTCAATTCGAATCTAATGACTCACCCGAGCGACCTAATATTTCGACTTTTGACCAAAAAGTCAATTTTGTTCAAAACGAGAATTTTTGTCTTAATGACAAATTATTAACCCAATAGTTCAACTTTTGACCAAAAAGTTGACTTTTGACCAAAAAGTTAATTTTGGTCGAAATAGTAAATTTTTGACTTAATGACCAATTATTGACCCAATAGGTCAAATTTTGACCAAAAAGTAAACTTTGGTAAAAAAGTCAATCTTTCACCCAATGACCAACACACTGACCAATAGCTCAACTTTTGACCAAAAAGTCAATTTTGGTCAAAATTGTCAATTTTTGACCTAATGACCAACTCATTGACCAAAAATGTCAACTTTTGACCAAAAAGTCAAGTTTAGTCAAAATGTTCAATTTCTGACCCAATGACCACCCCGTTGACACAATGTGCTAACTTTTGACCAAAAATTTACTTTTGCTCAAAATAGTAAATTTTTTGACATAATGACTAACTGTTGACCCAATAAGTCAGTTTCCGACAAAATATGTCAATTTTTGACCAAAAAGTCAACTTTGGTAAAAATGGTCAATTTCTGACTCACTAACTACCCCGTTGACCAAATGTGTCAACTCTTGACCAAAAATTTAATTTCGTTAAAATACCAATTTCACCTAATGACTAAAATAATCAATTTTCGAATTAATGACCAATTATTGACCCAACAAGTCAATCTCTGACTAGGAAGTCAAGTTTGGTTAAAATGGTTAATCCTTGACCCAATGACAAACCCATTGATCTAATAGATCAACTTTTGACTAAAACGTCAATTTTGGTTGACCTAACGACCACTAATTGACCCAATTGGTCAACTTCTGACCAAAAAGTCAACTTTGATCAAAATGGTCATTTTTGACCCAATGACAAACCCGTTGACCTAAATTAGTCAACTTCACAAAAAAGTAATCTTTAATCAATTTCGAGTCAAAATAGTCAATTTTCGACTTAATAACCAATTATCGAATCTAATAAGTCCAACTTCGACCAAAAAGTCAACTTTGGTCAAAATGGTCAACTTTCGACCCAATGACAAATCCATCGACCCAATAAGTTCAATTTTGACCAAAAAGTCAATTTTGTCAAAATAGTCAATTTTGTCAAAATACCAATTTTACATAATGACTCACCCATTAACCCTATAAGTCAACTTCGACTAAGAAGTCAACTTTGGTCAAAAGTTCAATTTTCGACTCAATGACTAACCCATCGACCCAATAGATCAACTTTCGACCAAAAAGTCAATCTTCGTTCAAAATGGTCAATTCTCGACACTAATTGACCAACTCATCGACCAAATAGGTCAACTTTCGACCAAAAAGTCAACTTTGGTCAAAATGGTCAAATTCGACCCAATGACCACCCCATCGACCCAATGAGTCAACTTTCGACCAAAAGTCAATTCTCGTTAAAATATTCAATTTTCGACCTAATGACCAGCTTATCGACCTAATAAGTCAATCTCTCGACAAAAAGTCAACTTTGGTCATAAATGGTCAATCTTCGACCCAATGACCAACCCATTGACCCAATAGGTCAACTTTTCACCAAAAAGTCAACTTTGGTCAAAATGGTCAATTCTCGACCCAATGACCAACCCATCGACTCAATAGGTCAATTTTGATCAAAAAGTCAATTTTGTCATAATGCTCAATTCCGACCTAATGACCAACTCATCGATCGAAGTAAGCCAATTTCGACTAAAAAGTCAACTTTGGTCAAAATGGTCAATCCTTGACCTAATGACCAATCCATTGACCCAATAGGTCAACTTTTGACCAAAAAGTCAACTTCGGTCAAAATGATCAATCCTTGACCCAATGACCAACTCGTTGACCTAACAGGTCAACTTTTGACCAAAATGTTAACTTTGGTCAAAATGATCAATTTTTGACCCAATAACCGCCCATTGACACACTAGGTTAACTTTTGACCAAAAAGTCATTTTTGGTCAAAATGGTCAATTCTTGACAAAATTACCAACTAATTAACCAAATAGGTCAACATTTGACCAAAAGGTCAACGTGTGGTCAAAATTGTACAATTCTCGACTCCAATGACCACCACGTTTACCTAATATGTTAACTTTGACCAAGAAGCCAACTTTTGTAAAAATGTTCAACTTTCGACCATCAATCTAATAGTCATCTGGGTCAAAATGATCAATTTTCGACCGAATTACTAAACTCATCGATCAAATAGGTCAACTTTCGACCAAAAAGTCAACTTTGGTCAAAATGGTCATTTTCCGACCCAATGACCAACCCATCGACCTAATGAGTCAACTTTCAACCAAAAATTTAATTTCGTTAAAATAGTTAATTTTCGACTCGAATGGCCAACAACTAATTTTAATTAACGACCAATTATTGACTCAATAAGTCAATCTCTGACCAAAAAGTCAACTTTGGTAAAAATGGTCAATCATTGAGCCAATAACAAAACAATTGACCAACAGTCAACTTTCGACCATAATTCGACTACCCATTTGACCCAATAAGAACTTTTGAATCAAAAAGTCAACTTTAGTCAAAATGGTCAATTTTTGACCCAATGACCAACCCATTGACCTAACAGGTCAACTTTTGACCAAAAAGTCACATTTTATCAAAATAGTCAATTCTTAACCCAATTACCAACTCATTGACCAAATAGGTCAACTTTCAACCAAAAAGTCAACATTGGTCAAAATGGTCAATTCTTCGACCTAATGACCACCCCGCTCAATCCAACAGTCATCTTTTGACCAAAAACTCAATTTTGGTCAAAATAGGTCAACTTTAACCAAAATATCATCTTTCGTCAAATTGTCATACATTCGACCCAATGACCAACCCGTCTGACCCAATCCTAATGCAAGTTAACTTTTGACCAAAAAATAATTATGGCCAAAAAAGTCAATTTTCGAATCTAATTACCAACTATCGACCTAACAAGTCAACTCTTGATCAAAAAAGTCAACTTTAGTCAACATGGTCAATCTTCGACTCAATGACCAACCCATCGATCTCAACAGTCAACTTTCGATCAAAAAGTTAACATTGGTCAAAATGTTCAATTTTCGACCCAATGACTAACCCATCGATCCAATCAGATCAAATTTCGACCAAAAGTCATCTTCGTTCAAAATGGTGAATTCGACCCAATTACCAACTCATCGACCAACAAGGTCAACTTTTCGACCAAAAAGTCAATCTTGGTCAAAATGGTCAAATTCTCGAACCTAATGACTACCCCTGTTAACCTAATGGTTTAACTAATTTGATCAATGACAATTCATAATCTTTGGCCAAAATAATCAATTCTTCGACCTAATGACTAACTATCGACCCAAAAAGTCAATCTCCGACCAAAAGTCAACTTTGGTCTAAATGGTCAATCTTCGACCCAATGACCAACTCCATCGACCCAATAAGTCAACTTTTGACCAAATAGTCAACTTTGGTCAAAATGGTCAATCTCGACCTAATGACCAACCCATCGACCGAATAGTTCGACTTGATTAAAAAGTCAATTTCAGTCATAATAGTCAATTTTTGACCTAATGACCATTTATTGACCCAAGTAAGCCAATCTTCGACCAAAAAGTCAATTTTGGTCAAACTGGTCAATCCTTGACCCAATGACCAACCAATTAACCGAATATGTTAACTTTTAACAAAAAGTCAACTTTAGTCAAAATGATCAATCCTTGACCCGATGACCAACTCATTGGCCTAATAGGTCTACTTTTAACAAAAAAAAGTCAATTTTGGTCAAAATATTCAATTTTTGAATTAATGACAAGTTATTGACCCAATAAGTCAATCTCTGACCTAAAAGTCAACTTTGGTAAAAAATGGTCAATCATTGACCCAAGGACAAACCCATTGACCCAATAAGTCAACTTTTGACTAAGTAGTGATGTTTGATCAAAATAGTTAATTTTTTATTTAATGACCACCCATTGACCCAATAGGTCAAATTTTGACCAAAAGGTCAACTTTGGTCAAAATGGTTAATTTTTGACCTATTGACTACCCATCGAATCTAACAGTTAACTTTTAACTAAAAGTCTTCTTTTGTTAGAAATGGTTAATTCTGTAATCCAATTTACCAACTCATTAACCAATAGTGTCAACTTTCGACCAAATGACTACCCCGCTAACCTAAGGGCTAACTACCACATTTTACTAAATTATAAATAATAATTCGACCTAATGATCATCTATCGAATCCAATAAGTCAATTTCGACCAAAAATTCAACTTGGCAAAATAAGACAACTCGACCTAATGATAAACCAATCGACCCAATAAACTTTCGACCAAATAATAAATTTTGGTCAAAATAATTAATTTGATTTAATGACCACCTATCGGATCTAATATGTGAAATTTCGACTATAAAGCCAACATTGGTTAAAATGGTCAATTTTACCCAATGACCAACCCATCGACCTATCAGATCAACCTTGACCAAAAAGTTATCTTGGTCAAAATGGTCAATTCTTTAACCAATTACGAACTTAATCGACCAAATAAGTCAACTTTTAACAAAAAAGTCAACTTTGGTCAAAAATGGTCAATTTCTCGACCCACTCGACTCACCCCACCGACCTAATGAGACAACTTTTCGACCAAAAATTCAAATTGTTAGGCTAATACTAATTATTTTTGAACCTAATGACCAAAATAGATCAATTTTCAAAATTAATGATCCAATTATCGACCCAATAAGTCGAATCTCTCGACTAAAAAGTCAACTTTGGTCAAAATGGTCAATCATCGATCCAATGACAAACCATTGACCTAATAGGTCAACTTTTGACCAAAAAGTCAATTTTGGTCAAAATTGTCAATTTTTGACCTAATAATCACCCATTGACCCAGTTGGTCAACTTTGATAAAAAAATGGTCAATTTTAACCTAATGAGCAACCCATTGTCCTAATTGGTCAACTTTTGACCAAAAAGTCATCTTTAATCAATTTTGGTCAAAATAGTCAACCTAACCTAATAACCAAATTATCGACTCCAATAAGTCCATCTGCGACAAAAAAATCAACTTTGGTCGAAATGGTCAATTCTTGACCCAATGACAAATCCATTGACCCAGTAGTTCAATTTTTGACCAAAAATTCAATTTTCGTCAAAATAGTTAATTTTTGAAAAAATTACCACCCATTGACCCTATAGGTCAACTTTTGACCATAAAAGTTAACTTCGGTCAAAATGGTCAATTTTTCACCCAATGACTAACCCATCGACCCTAATAGATCAAATTTCACCAAAAAGCCATCTTCGTTCAAACTGGTCAATTCTCAACCAATCGCCAACTCATCGACCAAATAGGTCAACTTTTCGACCAAAAACGTCAACTTTGGTCAAAATGGTCAAATTCTCGACCTAATGACTACCCCATCAACTAAAGAGTTAACTTTCGACTAAAAATTTAATTTTGGTCAAAATAATCAATTTTTCGACGTAATGACCAATTAATCGAGCCAATAAGTCAATCTCTGCAAAAAAGTCAACTTTGGTCTAAATGGTCAACTTCGACTCCAATGACCCACCCATCGACCCAATAGTTCAACTTCTCGACCAAACAATCAACTTTAGTCAAAATGGTCAATCCTTCACCCAATGACCAACCCATCAAGACTCAATAGGTCAACTTTCGACCAAAAGTCAATTTGGTCATAATAGTCAATTTTTGACATAATGACCAATTATCGACCCAAGAAGTCAACCTTCGACCAAAAAGTCAACTTTGGTCAAAATGGTCAATCCTCGACCTAATGACTAACCATCGACTCTAATCAGTCAACATTCGACCAAAAAGTCAATTACAAACAAAATGATCAATCCTTGACCCAATGACTAACCCATTGATCTAACAGGTCAACTCTTCGACAAAAAGTCAACTTTGGTCAAAAAGGTCAATTCTCAATCTAATGACTCACCCATCGACCCAACAGGTCAACTTTTGACCACAAAGTTATTTTTGGTCGAAATGGTCAATTCTTGACCAAATTACCAACTCATTGACCAAATAGGTCAACCTTTGACCAAAAGGTCATGTTTGGTCAAAATGTTCAATTTATGACTAATGACCACCTCGTCAATCTAATGCAGTTAACTTTCTGATCAAAATTTACTTTGGCCAATATAAGATATTTTCGACCTAATGACCAATTATTGACCCAATAAGTCAATCTCGACTAAAAAGTTAACTTCGGTCAAAATGGTCAATCTTCGACCCAATGACAAACCCATCGACCCAATAGTTCAACTTTTCAACCAATTAGCTCAACTTTTGTAAAAGTCAATTTTAATAAATACGAATTATTTACAAATTGACCAACCATTAACCCTACAGGCCAACTTTGACCAAAAGTCAACTTTGGTCAAAATGATCAATTTTTACCCAATGACTAACCCATCGACTCAATAGGTCAACTTTCACCAGAAAGTCATCTTCGCTCAAAATGGTCAATTCTCGACCTAATTGCCAACTCATTTCGACCAAATGGTCAATATTTAACCAAAAAGTCAAGTTTAGTCAAAATAGTCAAATTCTCGCCCAATGACTCACCCTTACGACTCAATGCATAACATTTGACTAAAAATTTAATTTTGGTCAAAATAATCATTTTTTATCCAAATGACCAATTATCAACCTAATGAAGTCAATCTTTGACCAAAAAGTCAACTTTGGCCTAAATGGTTAATCCTTGAGCCAAATGACCAACCCATTGACCCAATTGGTCGACTTTTGATCAAACAGTCAAATTTGGTCAAAATGGTCAATCCTTGACCCATTGATCATCCCATTGACCCAATAGGTCAACTTTTGACCAAAAAGTTAACTTTGGTAAAAATGGTCAATTTCTGACTCACTAACTACCCCGTTGACCAAATGTGTCAACTCTTGACCAAAAATTTAATTTTGGTTAAAATAGTCAATTTTTGACCTAATGACCAAAATAGTCAATTTTGAATTAATGACCAATTATTGACCCAACAAGTCAATCTCTGACTAGGAAGTCAAGTTTGGTTAAAATGGTTAATCCTTGACCCAATGACAAACCCATTGATCTAATAGATCAACTTTTGACCAAAACGTCAATTTTGGTCAAAATTGTCAAATTTTGACCTAACGACCACCAATTGACCCAATTGGTCAACTTCTGACCAAAAAGTCAACTTTGATCAAAATGGTCATTTTTGACCCAATGACAAACCCGTTGACCAAATTGGTCAACTTTTGACAAAAAAGTAATCTTTAATCAATTTTGGTCAAAATAGTCAAATTTTGACGTAATAACCAATTATTGACCCAATAAGTCCATCTGTGACAAAAAAGTCAACTTTCGTCAAAATGGTCAATCCTTTACCCAATGACAAATCCATTGACCCAATAGTTCAACTTTTGACCAAAAAGTCAATTTTGGTCAAAATAGTCAATTTTTGACATAATGACCACCCATTAACCCTATAGGTCAACTTTTGACCAAAAAGTCAACTTTGGTCAAAATGGTCAATTTTTGACCCAATGACTAACCCATTGACCCAATAGATCAAATTTTGACCAAAAAGTCATCTTCGTTCAAACTGGTCAATTCTTGACACAATTGCCAACTCATTGACAAAATAGGTCAACTTTTGACCAAAAAGTCAACTTTAGTCAAAAGGGACAAATTCTGATCCAATGACCACCCCCGTTGACCCAATGAGTCAACTTTTGACCAAAAATTTAATTCTGGTTAAAATAATCAATTTTTGACCTAATGACCAGTTATTGACCTAATAAGTCATCTCTGATAAAAAAAGTCAACTTTGGTATAAATGGTCAATCCTTGACCCAATGACCAACCCATTGACCCAATAGTTCAACTTTTGACCAAAAAGCCAACTTTGGTCAAAATGGTCAATCCTTGACCCAATGACCAACCCATTGACTCAATAGTTCAAATTTTGATCAAAAAATCAATTTTTGTCATAATAGCCAATTTTTGACCTAATGACCAATTTTTGACGAAGTAAGCCAATCTTTGACTAAAAAGTCAACTTTGGTCAAAATGGTCAATCCTTGACCCAATGACCAATCCATTGACCCAATAGGTCAATTTTTGACCAAAAAGTCAACTTCGATCAAAATGACCAATCCTTGACCCAATGACTAACCCGTTGACCTAACAGGTCAACTTTTGACCAAAATGTTTTTGGTCAAAATGATCAATTTTTGACCCAATGACCGCCCATTGACTCACTAGGTTTACTTTTGACCAAAAAGTCATTTTTGGTCAAAATGGTCAATTCTTGACCAAATTACCAACTCATTGACCAAATAGGTCAACATTTGACCAAAAGGTTAAGTGTGGTCAAAATGTATAATTTCTGACTCAATGACCACCACGTTTACCCAATATGTTAACTTTTGACCAAGAAGCCAACTTTTGTAAAAATGTTCAATTTTTGACCCATTGACCCAAAAGTCATCTTTGGTCAAAATGATCAATTTTTCACCAAATTTCAAACTCATTGACCAAATAGGTCAACTTTTAACCAAAAAGTCAACTTTGGTCAAAATCATCATTTTCTGACCCAATGACCACCCCGTTGACCAATGAGTCAACTTTTGACCAAAAATTTAATTTTGGTTAAAATAGTTAATTTTTGACCGATTGGCCAAATCAGTCAATTTTTTAATTAATGACCAATTATTGACTCAATAAGTGAATCTCTGACCAAAAAGTCAACTTTGTTTAAAATGGTCAATCATTGAGCCAATAACAAAACCATTGACCTAATAGGTCAACTTTTGATCTAATGACTACCCATTTACCCAATAGAACTTTTGACCAAAAAGTCAACTTTAGTCAAAATGGTCAATTTTTGACCCAATGACCAACCCATTGACCTAACAGGTCAACTTTTGACCAAAAAGTCACATTTAATCAAAATAGTCAATTCTCGATCCGATTACTGACTCGATGACTAAATAGAGTCAACTTTTAACCAAAAAGTCAACATTGGTCAAAATGGTCAATTTCTGACCTAATGACCACCCCGTTCACCCAATAGGTTAACTTTTGACCAAAAACTCATTTTTGGTCAAAATAGGTCAACTTTAACCAAAATATCATCTTTGGTCAAATTTGTCATATGTTGACCCAATGACCAACCCGTCGACCCAATCCAATGGGTTAACTTTTGACCAAAAAATTAATTATGGCCAAAATAGTCAATTTTTGACCTAATTACCAATTATTGACCTAACAAGTCAATCTCTGACAAAAAAGTCAACTTTGGTCAAAATGGTAAATCCTTGACTCAATGACAAACCCATTGACCCTACAGGTCAACTTTTGATCAAAAAGTTAACATTGGTCAAAATGGTCAATTTTTGACCCAATGACTAACCCATCGACCCAATAGATCAAATTTTGACCAAAAAGTTATCTTCGTTCAAAATGGTCAATTCTTGACCCAATTACCAACTCATTGACCAAATAGGTCAACTTTTGACCAAAAAGTAAATTTTGGTCAAAATGGTCAAATTCTGACCCAATGACCACCCCGTTGACCCAATGGTTTAACTTTTTACAAAAAAATTAATTTTGGTCAAAATAATCAATTTTTGACCTAATGACTAATTATTGACCCAGTAAGTCAATCTCTGACCAAAAAGTAAACTTTGGTCTAAGTGGTCAATCCTTGACCCAATGACCAATCCATTGACCCAATAAGTCAACTTTTGACCAAATAGTCAACTTTGCTCAAAATGGTCAATCCTTGACTTAATGACGAACCCATTGACCGAATAGTTCGACTTTTGACCAAAAAATCAATTTTGGTCATAATAGTTAATTTTTAACCTAATGACCATTTATTGACCCAGTAAACCAATCTTTGACCAAAAAGTCAATTTTGGTCAAAATGGTCAATCCTTGACCCAATGACTAACCAATTAACTGAATATGTTAACTTTTAAACAAAAAGTTAACTTTTGTCAAAATGATCAATCCTTGACCCGATGACCAACTCATTGGCCTAATAGGTCTACTTTTAACAAAAAAAGTCAATTTTGGTCAAAATATTCAATTTTTGAATTAATGACAAGTTGTTGACCCAATAAGTCAATCTCTGACCTAAAAGTCAACTTTGGTCAAAAAATGGTCAATCATTGACCCAAGGACAAACCCATTGACCCAATAAGTCAACTTTTGACTAAGTAGTGATGTTTTATCAAAATAGTTAATTTTTTATTTAATGACCACCCATTGACCCAATAGATCAAATTTTGACCTATTGACTACCCATTGACCCAATAGGTTAACTTTTGGCTAAAAGTCATTTTTTGTTAGAATGGTTAATTCTTAACCAATTTACCAACTCATTAACCAAAAATGTTAACTTTTGACCAAATGACCACCCCGCTAACCCAAGGGCTAACTTTTGACCAAAAAATTACTCTTAGTCAAAATAATCGATTTTACGACCTAATACTATCGAATTGACTGATAAGTCAATTTCTGACCAAAAATTCAACTTTGGCAAAATAGTCAATCCTTGACCTAATGATAAAGCCATTGACCCAATAGGTAAACTTTTGACCAAATAGTCAATTTTGGTCAAAATAGTCAATTTTTGCAGAATGACCGCCATTGACCCAATATGTCAAATTTTGACCTAAAAGCCAACATTGGTTAAAATGGTCAATTTTTTACCCAATGACCAACCCATTGACCCAATAGATCACCTTTTGACCAAAAAGTTATCTTTGCTCAAAATGGTCAATTTTTTACCCAATTATTAACTCAATGACCAAATAGGTCAACTTTTAACCAAAAAGTCAACTTTGGTAAAAATGGTCAATTTCTGACCCACTGACCACCCCACTGACCTAATGAGACAACTTTTGACCAAAAATTAAATTTTGGTTAAAATAGTCAATTTTTGACGTAATGACCAAAATAGTCAATTTTAAAATTAATGACCAATTATTGACCCAATAAGTCAATCTCTGACCAAAAAGCCAACATTGGTCAAAATGGTCAATCATTGACCCAATGACAAACCATTGACCTAATAGGTCAACTTTTGACCAAAAAGTCAATTTTGGTCAAAATTGTCATTTTTTGACCTAATAATCACCCATTGACCCAGTTGGTCAACTTTTGACCAAAAAGTCAACTTTGATAAAAAAATGGTCATTTTTAACCTAATGAGCAACCCATTGTCCTAATTGGTCAACTTTTGACCAAAAAGTCATCTTTAATCAATTTTGGTCAAAATAGTCAATTTTTGACCTAATAACCAATTATTGACCCAATAAGTCCATCTGTGACAAAAAAATCAACTTTGCTCAAAATGGTCAATTCTTGACCCAATGACAAATCCATTGACCCAGTAGTTCAATTTTTGACCAAAAAATTCAATTTTCGTCAAAATAGTCAATTTTTGAAAAAATGACCACCCATTGACCCTGTAGGTCAACTTTTGACCAAAAGTTAACTTTGGTCAAAATGGTCATTTTTTTACCCAATGACTAACCCACTGACCCAATAGATTAAATTTTGACCAAAAAGCCATCTTCGTTCAAACTGGTCAATTCTTGAACCAATTGCCAACTCCTTGAAAAAATAGGTCAACTTTTGACCAAAAAGTCAACTTTGGTCAAAATGGTCAAATTCTGACCCAATGACCACCCCGTTGAACCAAAGAGTTAACTTTTGACGAAAAATTTAATTTTGGTCAAAATAATCAATTTTTGACCTAATGACCAATTATTGAGCCAATAAGTCAATCTCTGACAAAAAAGTCAACTTTGGTCTAAATGGTAAATCCTTGACCCAATGACCCACCCATTGACCCAATAGTTCAACTTTTGACCAAACAATCAACATTAGTCAAAATGGTCAATCCTTCACCCAATGACCAAGCCAAAGACTCAATAGTTCAACTTTTGAACAAAAAATCAATTTTGGTCATAATAGTCAATTTTTGACATAATGACCAATTATTGACCCAGTAAGCCAATCTTTGACCAAAAAGTCAACTTTGGTCAAAATGGTCAATCCTTGACCCAATGACCAACCCATTGACCCAATAGGTCAACATTTGACCAAAAAGACAATTACAGTCAAAATGATCAATCTTTGACCCAATGACCAACCCGTTGACCTAATAGGTCAACTTTTGACAAAAAGTCAACTTTGGTCAAAAAGGTCAATTTTTGACCCAATGACCACCCCTTGACCCAACAGGTCAACTTTTCACCAAAAAGTCAATTTTTGATCAAAATGGTCAATTCTTGACCAAATTACCAACTCATTGACCAAATAGGTCAACTTTTGACCAAAAGATCAAGTTTGGTCAAAATGTTCATTTCTGACTCAATGACCACCTCGTTGACCCAATGGGCTAACTTTTAATCAAAAATTTACTTTTGGTCAATATAGTCTATTTTTGACCTAATGACCAATTATTGACCCAATAAGTCAATCTCTGACAAAAAAGTTAACTTTGGTCAAAGGGGTCAATCTTTGACCCAATGACAAACCCATTGACCCAATAGTTCAACTTTTGACCAAAAAGTCAACTTTGGTCAAAATGATCAATTTTTGACCCAATTACTTAACCCATTGACCCGATAGATCAAATTTTGACTGTAAAGTCATCTTCGTTCAAAATGGTCGATTCTTGACCCGATTGCCAACTCTTTGACCAAATGGTCGATATTTGACCAAAAAGTCGACTTTAGTCGAAATAATAATTCCGACCAATGACCACCCCGTTGACCCAAGGCAACATTTGACCAAAAATTTAATTTTGGTCAAAATATTCATTTTTTGTCCAAATGACCAATTATCAACCCAGTAAGTCAATCTTTGACAAAAAAGTCAACTTTGGCCTAAATGGTTAATCCTTGAGCCAAATGACCAACCCATTGACCCAATTGGTCGACTTTTGATCAAACAGTCAAATTTGGTCAAAATGGTCAATCCTTGACCCATTGACCACCCCATTGACCCAATAGGTCCACTTTTGACCAAAAAGTTAACTTCGGTCAAAATGATTAATCATTAACCAATGACCAACTCATTGACCTATTAGGTCAACTTTTGACCAAAAAGTCAATTTTGGTGAAAATAGTCATTTTTTGAATTAATGACAAATTAGTGACCCAATAAGTTAAGCTCTGACCAAAAAGTCAACTTTAGTCAAGATGGTCAATCCTTAACCCAATGACAAACCCATTGACGCAAAAAATCAACTTTTGACCAAATAGTGAATTTTGGTCAAAATAGTCAATTTTTGACTTAATGACCACCCATTGACCCAATAAGTAAACTTTTGACCAAAAAATGAACTTTGGTCAAAATGGTCAATTTTTGGCCCAATGACCACCCATTGACCCAATAGGTCAATTTTTGACCAAAAAGTCATTTTTGGTCAGAATTGTCAATTTTTGACCAAATTACCAACTTATTGTCTAAATATGTTAACTTTTGACCAAAAAGTCAAGTTTGGTCAAAATGTTCAATTTTTGACTCAATGACCACAAATTGACCAAATGGGCTAACTTTTGACCAAATATTTACTTTTGCTCAAAATAGTCAATTTTTAATCTAATAACCAATTATTGACCCAATAAGTCAATTTTTGACCAAAAAGTCAACATTGGTCAAAATAGTCAATCCTTGACCAAATGACAAACCCAATTACCCAATAGTTTCACTTTGACAAAATAGTCAATTTTGGTCAAAATTGTCAATTTTTGGTCAAAATTGTCCATTTTTGCTGAATGAACACCCATTGACCCATTATGTCTACTCTTGACCAAAAATTAAACTTTGGTCAAAATGGACAATTTTTGATCCAATGACCAACCCATTGAAC
This sequence comes from Papilionanthe hookeriana x Papilionanthe teres, assembly GCA_022702705.1. Lineage (NCBI taxonomy): Eukaryota > Viridiplantae > Streptophyta > Magnoliopsida > Asparagales > Orchidaceae > Papilionanthe > Papilionanthe hookeriana x Papilionanthe teres. Next base: position 145,257,728 of record CM040426.1, read on the forward strand.
CAATAGATCAACTTTTGACCAAGAAGTCAGCTTTGCCCAAATGGTCAATTTTTGACCCAATTACGAACTCATTAAACAAATTGGTCAACATTTTAACAAAAAATGAACTTTGCTCAAAATGATCAATTTCTGACCAATGACCACCCAAATGACCCAATGGGTCTACTTTTCTTCAAAAATTTAAATTTGGTCAAAATAGTCAATTTTTGACCTAATGACCAAAATAATCAATTTTTGAATTAGTGACCAATTATTGAACCAACAAGTTAATCTCCGATAAAATGATCAATCCATGACCCAATGACAAACCCATTGAACCAATAAGTCAACTTCTGACCAAAAAGTCAATTTTGGTCAAAATAGTAAATTTTTGACATAATGACTAGTCATTCACCTTATAGGGCAACATTTGACCAAAAAGTCAACTTTGGTCTAAAAGGTCAATTTTTGACCCAATGACCAACCCATCAACCCAATAGGTCAACTTTTGACCAAAATATGATCTTTGGTCAAAATGGTCAATTTCTGACCGAATGACCACCCCGTTAACCCAATAGGTTAACTTTTGACCAAAAATTCAATTTTTGACCTAATGACCAATTATTTACCCAACAAATCAATCTCTGACCAAAAAGCCAACTTCTGTCAAAAAATGGTCAATCCTTGATCCAATGATAAACCTATTGACCCAATAGTTTAACTTTTGACCAAAAAGTCAATTTTAGTTAAAATAGTCAATTTTAGTTAAAATAGTCAATTTTTGGCCTAATGACCACTCATTGACCCAATAGGTCAAATTTGGACCAAAAAGTTAACTTCAGTCAAAATAGTTAATTTTTGACTTGATGACCCCAGAAAGCCAATCTCTGACCAAAAAGTCAACTTTGGTCAAAATGGTCAATCCATGGCCCAATGACCAACCCATTGACCCAATAAGTCAAATTTTGACCAAAAAGTCAACTTTGGTCAAAATGATCAATCCTTGACCCAATGACCAACCCATTGGCCTAATAGGTCAATTTTTAACAAAAAAAGTTAATTTTGTTCAAAATAGTCAATTTTTAAATTAATGACCAATTATTGACCCAATAAGTCAAACTCTGACCAAAAAGTCAACTTTGCTCAAAATGGTCAGTCCTTGACCCAATGACAAACCCAATGACCCAATAAGTCAACTTTTGACCAAAAAGTCAAATTTGGTCAATATAGTCAATTTTTGACCGAATGACCAGCCATAGACCCATTACGTCAACTTTTGACCAAAAAGTCAACTTTGGTGAAATTGGTCAATTTTTGACCCAATGACCAACCCATTGAATTATGTCAACTTCTGACTAAAAAGTTATCTTTGGTCAAAATGGTCAAGTGTTGACCCAATTACTAACTGATCGACCAAATAGGTCAACTTTTGACAAAAAAGTCAACTTTGGTCAAAATGGTCAATTTTTGACCTAATGACCACCCCATTAACCCGATGGGTAAATTTTTGACTAAAAATTCAATTCTGGTCAAAATTTTTAAATTTTGGACCTAATGACGAATTATTGACCCAATAGGTCAATTTCTGTCCAAAAAGTCAACTTTGGTCAAAATGATCAATCCTTAAACCAATGACAAACCCATTGACCCAACATGTTAACTTTTGCCTAAAAAGTCAATTTTGGTCAAAATAGTCAATTTTTGACCTAATGACCACTCATTGACCCAATCAGTCAACTTTTAACCAAAAAATTAACCTTGGTCAAAATGGTCAATTTTTTACCCAATTACCACCCATTGAACCAATAGATCAACTTTTGACCAAAAAGTCATATTCAGTCAAAATGTTCAATTCTTGACCGAATTACCAACTAATTGATTAAATTGGTCAACTTTTGACTAAAAAGTCAACATTAGCCAAAATAGTCAATTTCTGACCCAATGATCACCCCGCTACCCAATGGGTCGACTTTTAAAAAAAATTATTTTTGGTTAAAATAATCAATTTTGACCTAATGACCAATTATTGACCCAATGTAGCCAATCTCCGACCAAAAGTCAACTTTGGTCAAAATGGTGAATCCTCGACCCAATGACCAACCCATTGGCTAAATACGTCAACTTTTGACCAAAAAGTCAATTGTGGTCAAAATTGTTAATTTTTGAATTAATGACCATTTATTGACCCAATAAGTCAATCTCATATCAAAAAATCAACTTTGGTCAAAATGTTCAATCCTTGACCCAATGATAAGCCCATTGACCCAAAAGGACAACTTTTGACCAAAAAGTTAGTTTTGGTTAAAATAGTCAATTTTTAACCTAAAGACCACCCATTGACCCAATAGGTCAACTTTGGACTAAAAAGTCAACTTTGGTCAATTATTGACACAATGACCAACCCATTGACCCAATAAATCAAATTTTGACCAAAAAGTCATCTTCAGTCAAAATGGTCAATTCTTTACCCAATAACCAACTCATTGACCAAATAGGTCGACTTTTGACCAAAAAGTCAACTTTGTTCAAAGTGGTTAATTTTTGACCCAATGACCACCCCGTTGACCTAACCAAAAATTTAATTTTTGAAAATATAATCAATTTTTGACCTAATTACCATTTTTTGACCCAATAAGTCAATCCCTGACCAAAAAGTCAACTTCGGTCAATCCTTGACCCCATGACCAACCCATTGACCCAAAAGGTCAATTTTTGACCAAAAAGTCAACTTTCTACACAATGCTCAATCCTTGAACCAATGACCAGCCGAGTGACCCAATATTTCGACTTTTGACCAAAAAGTCAATTTTGTTCAAAATAGTAAATTTTTGTCTTAATGACAAATTATTAACCCAATAGTTCAACTTTTGACCAAAAAGTTGACTTTTGACAAAAAAGTTGACTTTTGACCAAAAAGTCAATTTTGGTCAAAATAGTAAATTTTTTACTTAATGACCAATTATTGACCCAATAGGTCAAATTTTGACCAAAAAGTAAACTTTGGTAAAAATGTCAATCTTTGGCACAATGACCAACACACTGACCCAATAGCTCAACTTTTGACCAAAAAGTCAATTTTGGTCAAAATTGTCAATTTTTGACCTAATGACCACCTCATTGACCCAAAAGTCAACTTTTGACCAAAAAGTCAACTTTGGTCAAATTGGTGAATTTTTGACCCAAGGACCAACCCACTGGCCCAATATATCAAATTTTGACAAAAAAGTTATCTTCGGTCAAAATAGTTAATTTTTGACCCAATTGTCAACTCATTAACCAAATAGGTCAAGTTTTAGCATAAAGTCAACTTTCGTTAAAATTGACAATTTCTGACCCAATGGCAACCCTGTTGACCCAATGGGTCAACTTTGACCGAAAATTTAATTTTGGTCAAAATAATCAATTTTGGACTTAATTACCAATTATTGACCCAATAAGTCAATCTCTGACAAAAAAGTCAACTTTGATAAAATGGTCAATCCTTGACCCAAAGACCAACCCATTGACCCAATAGGTCCCCTTTGACAAAAAGATCAATTTTTGTCAAAATAGTTAATTTTTGACCTAGTGACCAATAAATGACCTAGTAAGCCAATTTCTGACCAAAATGTCAACTTTGGTCAAAATGATCAATCCTTGACACAATGACTAACCCATTGACCTTATAGGGCAACTTTTGACCAAAAGGTCAATTTTGGTGAATATATTAAATTTTTTATTTAATGACTAATTATCGACCCAATAAGTCAATCTCTAACCAAAAAGTCAACTTTGGTCAAAATGTTAATCCTTGACCTAATGACAAACCCATTGACCCAATAGGTCAACTTTTGGCCAAATAGTAAATATTGGTCAAAATAATTAATTTTTAACTTAATGACAACCTATTGACCCAATAGGTCAACATTTGGCCAAAAAGTCAACTTTGGTGAAAATGGTCAATTTTTGACCCAATGACCAACCCATTGGCCCAATAGGTCAACTTTTGATCAAAAAGTCATCTTTGGCCAAATGGTCAATTCTTGACCAAATTACCAACTCATTGACCAATTAGGCCAACTTTTATCTAAAAAGTCAAATTTTGACGAAAAAGTTAACTTTGGTCAAAATGATCAATCCTTGACCCAATGACCAACACATTGGCCTTATAGGTCAATTTTTAACAAAAAAGTTTATTTTGATCAAAATAGTCAATTTTTGAATTAATGACTAATTATTGACGCAATAAGTCAATCTCTGACCAAAAAGTCAACTTTGGTCAAAATGGTCAGTCCTTGACCCAATGACAAACCCTTTGACCCAATAAGTCAACTTTTGACCAAAAAACTAAAATTTGGTCAAAATAGTCAATTTTTGACCTAGTGACCAGCGATAGACCCAAGAGGTCAACTTTTGACAAAAAAGTCAACTTTGGTCAAATTAGTCAATTTTTGACCCAATGACCAACCCATTGACCCTATATGTCCACTTCTGACTAAAAAGTCATCTTTGGTCAAAATGGTCAATTGTTGACCTAATTACTAACCGATCGACCAAATATGTCAACTTTTGACCAAAAAGTCAACTTTGGTCAAAATTGTCAATTTCTGACCAAATGACCACCCCATTGACCCGATGGGTAAAGTTTTTACTAAAAATTCAATCCTGGTCAAAATATTCAATTTTTGACCTAATGACTAATTATTGACCCGATAGGTCAATTTATGTCCAAAAAGTCAACTTTGGTCAAAATGGTCAATCCTTAACCCAATGACAAACCGATTGACCCGACATGTCAGCTTTTGCCCAAAAAAAGACAATTTTGGTCAAAATAGTCAATTTTTGACCTAATGACCACTCATTGTCCCAATCAGTCAACTTTTAACCAAAAAGTTAGCCTTAGTCAAAATGGTCAATTTTTTACCCAATTACCAACCCATTGAACAAATAGATCAACTTTTGACCAAAAAGTCATATTCGGTCAAAATGTTCAATTCTTGACCCAATTACCAACTCATTGACTAAATTGGTCAACTTTTGACTAAAAAGTCAACTTTAGGAAAAATGGTCAATTTCTGACCCAATGATCACCCCGTTACCCAATGGATCAACTTTTAAAAAAAAAATTATTTTTGGTTAAAATAATCAATTTTTGACCTAATGACCAATTATTGACCCAGTAAGCCAATCTCTGACCAAAAAGTCAACTTTGGTCAAAATGGTGAATCCTTGACCCAATGACCAACCCATCAGCTAAATACGTCAACTTTTGACCAAAAAGTCAATTTTGGTCAAAATTGTTAATTTTTGAATTAATGACCATTCATTGACCCAATAAGTCAATCTCAGACAAAAAAATCAACTTTGGTAAAAATGGTCAATCCATGACCCAATGATAAACCCATTGACCCAAAAGGACAACTTTTGACCAAAAAGTCCATTTTTGTTAAAATAGTCATTGTTTAACCTAAAGACCACCCATTGACCCAATAGGTTAACTGTTGACTAAAAAGTCAACTTTGGACAAAATAGTCAGTTATTGACACAATGACCAACACATTGACCCAATAAATCAAATTTTGACCAAAAAGTCATCTTCAGTCAAAATGGTCAATTCTTGACCTAATAACCAACTCATTGACCAAATAGGTCAACTTTTGACCAGAAAGTCAACTTTGTTCAAAGTGGTTAATTTTTGACCCAATGACCACCCAGTTGACCTAACCAAAAATTTAATTTTTTAAAATATAATCAATTTTTGACCTAATGACCATTTTTTGACCCAATAAGTCAATCCCTGACCAAAAAGTCAACTTTGGTCAAAATGGTCAATCCTTGACCCAATGACCAACTCATTGACCCAAAAGGTTAATTTTTGACTAAAAAGTCAACTTTCTTCACAATGCTCAATCCTTGAACCAATGACCAGCCCAGTGACCCAATATTTCTACCTTTGACCAAAAAGTCAATTTTGTTCAAAATAGTAAATTTTTGTCTTAATGACCAATTATTAACCCAATAGTACAACTTTTGACCAAAAAGTTGACTTTTGTCAAAAAGTTGACTTTTGACCAAAGAGTCAATTTTGGTCAAAATAGTAAATTTTTGACTTAATGATCAATTATTGACCCAATAGGTCAAATTTTGTCCAAAAAGTAAACTTTGGTAAAAATGGTCAATCCTTGACCCAATGACCAACACACTGACCCAATAGCTCAACTTTTGTCCAAAAAGTCAACTTTAGTCAAAATGGTCAATCTTTGACCCAATGACCAACTCATTTACCCAAAAGGACAACTTTTGAGTCAATTTTGGTCAAAATTGTCAATTTTTGACCTAATGACCACCTCATTGACCCAAAGGTCAACTTTTGACCAAAAAGTCAACTTTGGTCAAAATGGTCAATTTTTGACCCAATGACCAACCCATTGACCCAATATGTCAACTTCTGACTAAAAAGTCATCTTTGGTCAAAATAGCCAATTGTCGACCTAATTACTAACTGATCGACCAAATATGTCAACTTTTGACCAAAAAGTCAACTTTAGTCAAAATGGTCAATTTCTGACCTATTGACCACCCCATTGACCCGATGGGCAAATTTTTGACTAAAAATTCAATTCTGGTCAAAATATTCAATTTTTGACCTAATGACTAATTATTGACCGAATAGGTCAATTTCTGTCCAAAATGTCAACTTTGGTCAAAATGGTCAATCCTTAACCCAATGACAAACCCATTGACCCAACATGTCATCTTTTGCCCAAAAAGTCAATTTTGGTCAAAATAGTCAATTTTTGACCTAATGACCACTCATTGACCGAATCGGTCAACTTTTAACTAAAAAGTTAACCTTGGTCAAAATGGTCAATTTTTTACCCAATTACCAACCCAATGAACCAATAGATCAACTTTTGACCAAAAAGTCATATTCGGTCAAAATGTTCAATTCTTGACCCAATTACCAATTCATTGACTAAATTGGTCAACTTTTGACTAAAAAGTTAACTTTAGGCAAAATGTTCAATTTTTGACCCAATGATCACCCCGTTACCCAATGTGTCAACTTTTCAAAAAAAAATTATTTTTGGTTAAAATAATCAATTTTTGACCTAATGACCAATTATTGACCCAGTAAGCCAATCTCTGACCAAAAAGTCAAGTTTGGTCAAAATGGTGAATCCTTGACCCAATGACCAACCCATTGGCTAAATACGTCAACTTTTGACCAAAAAGTCAATTTTGGTCAAAATTGTTAATTTTTGAATTAATGACCATTCATTGACCCAATAAGTAAATCTCAGACCAAAAAATCAACTTTGATCAAAATTGTCAATCCTTGACCCAATGATAAACCCATTGACCCAAAAGGTCAACTTTTGACCAAAAAGTCAGTTTTGGTTAAAATAATCAATTTTTAAACTAAAGACCACCCATTGACCCAATAAGTCAACTTTTCACTAAAAAGTCAACTTTGGCCAAAATAGTCAATTATTGATACAATGACCAACCCATTGAGCCAATAAATCAGATTTTGACCAAAAAGTCATCTTCAGTGAAAATGGTCAACCCAATAACCAACTCATTGACCAAATAGGTCAACTTTTGACCAAAAAGTCAACTTTTGACGAAAAAGTCAACTTTGTTCAAAGTGGTTAATTTTTAACCTAATGACCACTCCGTTGACCTAATAAAAAATTTAATTTTTGAAAATATAATCAATTTTTGACCTAATGACCATTTTTTGACCCAATAAGTCAATCTGACCAAAAAGTCAACTTTGGTAAAAATGGTCAATCCTAGACCCAATGACCAACCCATTGACCCAAAAGGTCAATTTTTGACCAAAAAGTCAACTTTCTTCACAATGCTCAATCCTTGAACCAATGACCAGCCCAGTGATCCAATATATCGAATTTTGACCAAAAAGTCAATTTTGTTCAAAATAGTAAATTTTTTGCCAATTATTAACCCAATAGTTCAACTTTTGACCAAAAGTTGACTTCTGACAAAAAAGTTGACTTTTGACCAGAGTCAATTTTGGTCAAAATAGTAAATTTTTGACTTAATGACCAATTATTGACCCAATAGGTTAAATTTTGACCAAAAAGTAAACTTTGGTAAAAATGGTCAATCCTTTACCCAATGACCAATACACTGACCCAATAGCTCAACTTTTGACCAAAAAGTCAACTTTAATCAAAATGGTCAATCTTTGACCCAATGACCAACTCATTTACCCAAAAGGATAACTTTTGACCAAAAAGTCAATTTTGGTCAAAATTGTCAATTTTTGACCTAATGACCACCTCATTGACCTAAAGGTCAACTTTTGACCAAAAAGTTAACTTTGGTCAAAATGGTCATTTTTGACCCAATGACCAACCCATTGACCCAAAGATCAAATTTTGACCAAAAAGTCATCTTCGGTCAAAATAGTTAATTTTTGACCGAATTGTCAACTCATTAACCAAATAGGTCAAGTTTTAGCATAAAAGTCAACTTTGGTCAAAATTGACAATTTCTGACCCAATGGCATCCTCGTTGACCCAATGGGTTAACTTTTGACCGAAAATTTAATTTTGGTCAAAATAATCAATTTTGGACTTAATTACCAAATATTGACACAATAAGTCAATCTCTGACAAAAAAGTCAACTTTGATAAAATGGTCAATCCTTGACCTAATGACCAACTCATTGACCCAATAGGTCCACTTTTGAACAAAAAAAAAATTTTGGTCAAAATAGTCAATTTTTGACCTAGTGACCAATAAATGACCCAATAAGCCAATTTCTGACCAAAATGTCAACTTTGGTCAAAATGATCAATCCTTGACCCAATGACTAACCCATTGACCTTATAGGGCAAATTTTGACCAAAAAGTTAATTTTGGTGAATACATTTAATTTTTTATTTAATGACCAATTATTGACCCTATAAGTCAATCTCTAACCAAAAAGTCAACTTTGGTCAAAATGTCACTCCTTGACCTAATGACAAACCCATTGACCCAATATATCAACTTTTGGCCAAATAGTAAATATTGGTCAAAATAATTAATTTTTAACTTAATGACCACCTTTTAACCCAATAGGTCAACATTTGGCCAAAAAGTCAACTTTGGTCAAAATGGTCAATTTTTGACCCAATGACCAACCCATTGGCCCAATCGGTCAACTTTTGATAAAAAAGTCATCTTTGGCCAAATGGTCAATTCTTGACCAAATTACCAACTCATTGACCAAATAGGTCAACTTTTAACTAAAAAGTCAACTTTTGACAAAAAGTTAACTTTGGTCAAAATGATCAATCCTTGACCCAATGACCAACCCATTGGCCTTATAGGTAAATTTTTAACAAAAAAGTTAATTTTGGTCAAAATAGTCAATTTTTGAATTAATGACTAATTATTGACCCAATAAGTCAATCTCTGACCAAAAAGTCAACTGGTCAAAATGGTCAGTCCTTGACACAATGACAAACCCATTGACCCAATAAGTCAACTTTTGACGAAAAACTCAAATTTGGTCAAAATTATCAATTTTTGACCTAATGACCAGCAATAGACCCAATAGGTCAACTTTTGACAAAAAAGTCAACTTTGGTCAAATTGGTCAATTTTTGACCCAATGACCAACCCATTGACCCAATATGTCAACTTCTGACTAAAAAGTCATCTTTGGTCAAAATGGTCAATTGTTGACCTAATTACTAACCGATCGACCAAATATGTCAACTTTTGACCAAAAAGTCAACTTTGGTCAAAATGGTCAATTTTTTGCCTAATGACCACCCCATTGACCCGATGGGTAAATTTTTGACTAAAAATTCAATTCTGGTCAAAATATTCAATTGTTACCTAATGACTAATTATTGATTGAATAGGTCAATTTCTGTCAAAAAAATCAACTTTGGTCAAAATGGTCAATCCTAAATCCAATGACAAACCCATTGACCCAACATGTCAACTTTTGTCCAAAAAGTCAATTTTGGTCAAAATAGTCAATTTTTGACCTAATGACCAATCATTGACCTAATCGGTCAACTTTTAACCAAAAAGTTAACCTTGGTCAAAATGGTCAATTTTTTTCCCAATTACCAACCCATTGAACCAATAGATCAATTTTTGACCAAAAAGTCATATTCGGTCAAAATGTTCAATACTTGACCCAATTACCAACTCATTGACTAAATTGGTCAACTTTAGACTAAAAAGTCAACTTTAGCCAAAATGGTCAATTTCTGACCTAATGATCACCTAGTTACCCAATGGGTCAACTTTTTAAAAAAAATTATTTTTGGTTAAAATAATCAAATTTTTACCTAGACCAATTATTGACCCAGTAAGCCAATCTCTGACCAAAAAGTCAACTTTGGTTAAAATAGTGAATCCTTGACCCAATGACCAACCCATTGGCAAAATACGTCAACTTTTGACCAAAAAGTCAATTTTGGTCAAAATTGTTAATTTTTGAATTAATGACCATTCATTGACCCAATAAGTCAATCTCAGATCAAAAAATCAACTTTGGTCAAAATGGTCAATCCTTGACCCAATGATAAACCCATTGACCTAAAAGGACAACTTTTGACCAAAAAGTCAGTTTTGGTTAAAATAGTTAATTTTTAACCTAAAGACCACCCATTGACCCAATAAGTCAACTTTTGACTAAAAAGTCATCTTTGGCCAAAATAGTCAATTATTGACACAATGACCAACCCATTGACCCAATAAGTTAAATTTTGACCAAAAAGTTATCTTCAGTCAAAATGGTCAATTCTTGACCCAATAACCAACTCATTGACCAAATAGGTCAACTTTTGACCAAAAAATCAACTTTGTTCAAAGTGGTTAATTTTTGACCCAATGACCACCCCGTTGACCTAACAAAAAATTTAATTTTTGAAAATATAATCAATTTTTGACCTAATGACCATTTTTGACCCAATAAGTCAAACCCTGACCAAAAAGTCAACTTTAGTCAAAATGGTCAATCCTTGACCCAATGACCAACCCATTGACCCAAAAGGTCAACTTTTCGACATAAAAGTTCGACTTTCACGCACAATGCTCAACTTCGAATCCAATGACTAGTACCCAATGACCCAATATTTCGACTTTTGACCAAAAAGTCAATTTTGTTCAAAATAGTAAATTTTTATCTTAATGACCAATTATTAACCCAATAGTTCAACTTCTGACCAAAAAGTTGACTTTTGACAAAAAAGTTGACTTTTGACCAAAGAGTCAATTTTGGTCAAAATAGTAAATTTTTGACTTAATGACCAATTATTGACCCAATAGGTCAAATTTTGACCAAAAAGTAAACTTTGGTAAAAATGGTCAATCCTTCATCCAATGACCAACACATTGACCCAATAGCTCATCTTTTAACCAAAAAGTCAACTTTAGTCAAAATGGTCAATCTTTGACTCAATGACCAACTCATTTACCCAAAAGGATAACTTTATGGGTAATTAGATCAAAAATTTTACACCAATTGGTCATTAGGTCAAAAATTTACTATTTTGACTAAAAGTTAATTTTTGGTCAAAAGTTAGCCCATTGGGTCAACGGGTCGTCATTGGGTTAGAAATTGAACATTTTGACCAAACTTTACTCTTTAGTCTAAAGATGACTTATGTGATCAATGAGTTGGTAATTTGGTGAAGAATTGACTATTTTGACCAAAAATGACTTTTTGGTCAAAAGTTGACCTATTGGGTCAATGGGTGGTCATTCGGTCAAAAATTGACCATTTTGACCAAAGTTGACTTTTTGGTCAAAAGTTGACCTTTTGGGTCAATGGGTGGTCATTAAGTCCAAAATTGTCTATTTTGACTAAAATTCACTATTTGGACAAAAGTTAATCTATTGGGTCAATGAGTTTGTCATTGGGTCAAGGATTGACCATTTTGAACAAAGTTGACTTTTTGGTCAGAGATTGGCTTCTTTGGGTCAATAATTGGTCATTAGGTCAAAAATTGACTATTTTGAACAAAATTAACTTTTTGCTCAAAAGTTGACCTGTTAGGCCAATGGGTTGGTCAGTGGGTCATAGATTAATCTTTTTGACCGAAGTTCACTTTTTGGTCAAAAGTAGACCTATGGGTCAAAGGGTTGGTCATTGGATCAAGGATTGACCATTTTGATAAAAGATTACTTTTCGGTCAGAGATTGGCTTACTAAGACAATAATTGGTCATTAGGATAAAAATTGACTATTATGACCAAAATTGATTTTTTGGTCAAAAGTTGAACTATTGGGTCAATGGGTTGGTCGTTGGGTCAAGGATTGACCATTTTGACCAAAGTTGATAGTTTGGTCAAAAGTTGACCTATTGAGTCAATGGGTTGGTAATTAGGTCAGGAATTGACCAATTAGACCAAAGTTGTCTTTTTGGTTAGAGATTGACTTATTTGGTCAATAATTGGTCATTAGGTCAAAAATTGATTATTTTGACCAAAATTAAATTTTTGGTCAAAAGTTAACCCATTGGGTGAACGGGGTGGTCATTGGCTCAGAAATTGACCATCTAGATCAAATTTGACTTTTTGGTCAATAAGTTAGTAATTTGGTCAAGAATTGACCATTTTTAACGGAGATGACTTTTTGGTTAAAATTTGATCTATTGGGTCAATGTGTTAGTCATTGGGTCAAAAATTGACCATTTTGACCAAATGTCTAACTTTGGTCAAAATTGACTTTTGACCAAAGTTGACTTTTTTATTCATTTTGATCTATTGAATAAAAAAGTCAATTTTGAATTAATGACCAATTATTGACCCAATAAGTCAATCTCTGACCAAAAAGTCAACTTTGGTCAAAATGGTCAATCCTTAACCCAATGGCAAACCCATTGACCCAAAAGGTCAACTTTTGACCAAAAAAGTTAATTTTGGTCAAAATAGTTAATTTTTCACCTAATGATCACCCATTTGCCTAATATGTTAACTTTGGACCAAAAGTTAACTTTTTGGTCAAAAGTTGTCAATTTTTAACCCAATAACTAACCCATTGACATAATAGGTCAACTTTTGACCAAAAAGTCAAGTTTTGTCAAAATGGTCAATTTTTGACGCAATGACCAACCCATTGACCCAATAGGTCAAATTTTGACCAAAAACTCAATTTTGGTCAAAATAGTCAATTTTTGTCCTAATGACCAATTATTGACCCAATAAAGCAATCTCTGACAAAAAAGTCAACTCTGGTCAAAATGGTTAATCCTTGACCCGATGACCAACCCATTGACCCAATAGATCAACTTTTGACCAAAAAGTAATCTTTTGTCAAAATGGTCAATTTCTAACCCAGTGACCTCCCCGTTAACCCAATGGGTTAACTTTTGACAAAAATTCAATTTTGGTCAAAATCAACAATTTTTGACCTAATGACCAATTATTGACCCAATAAGTCAATCTTTAAACAAAAACTCAACTTTGCTAAAAATGGACAATCCTTGAACCAATGACAAACTCATTGACCCAATAGGTCAAGTTTTGACCAAAAAGTCAATTTTGGTCAAACAAGACAATTTTGACCTAATGACCACCTATTCACACAATAGGTCATCTTTTAACCAAAAAGTCAACTTTGGTCAAAATGGTCAATTTTTGACCCAATGACCAACCCATTGACCCAAAAGATCAAATTTTGATAAAAAAGGCATCTTATGTCAAAATGGTCAATTCTTGACCAAATTACCAACTGATTGACCAAATCGTCATCTTTGGTTAAAATGATCATTTTTAACCCAATGAACAACCCATTGACCCAATAGATCAACATTTGAACAAAAAGTCGCCTTTGGTCAAAATAATCAAATTTTGACACAATTATCAACTCATTGAGCAAATAGGTCTACTTTTTACCAAAAAGTCAACCTTGGTAAAATAGTCAATTTCTGGGCCAATGACCACCTCGTTGACCCAATTGGTCAACTTTTGACCAAAAATGTAATTTTGGTAAGATTAGTTAATTTTTGACCTAACGACCACCCATTGATCCAATAGGTCAACTTATGACCGAAATGTCAACTTTGGTCAAAATGGTCAATTTTTTACCCAATGACCAACCCATTGACCCAATAAGTCAACCTTTAACCAAAAAGTCATCTTTGGTCAAAATGGTCAATTCTTGGCCCAATTTTTAACTCATTGACAAAATATGTTAACTTTTTACAAAAAAGTCAACTTTTTACAAAAAAAGTCATCTTTGGTCATAATGGTCAATTTCTGACCCAATGACAGCCCCCTTGACCCAATGGGTTAACTTTTGACAAAAAATTCAATTTTTGTTAAAATAGCCAATTTTAACCTAATCACTAATTATTGACCCAATAAGTCAATCTCTGACCAAAAAGTCAACTTTGGTCAAAATGGACAATCCTTGACCCATTGACAAACTCATTGACCCAATAGATCAACTTTTGACCAAAAAGTTAATTTTGGTCAAAAAACTCAATTTTTGACCTAATGACCACCCATTGACCCTATAAGTCAACTTTTGACCAAAAAGTCAACTTGGGTCAAAATGGTCAATTTTTGACCCAATGACCAACCCATCGATCTAATAGGTCAACATTTGACCAAAAAGTTAATTTTGGTTAAAATAGTCAGTTTTTTACCTAATGACCACCCATTGACCTAATAGGTCAACTTTTAACCAAAAAGCCAACTTTGGTCAAAATGGTCAATTTTTGACCCAATGATCAACCCATTGACACAAACGATCAAATTTTGACCAAAAAGTCATCTTCAGTCAAAATTATCAATTCTTGACCTCATTACCAACTGATTGACCAAATAGGTCAACTTTTGACTAAAAAGTCATCTTTTGTCAAAATGGTTAATTTCTGACCCAATGACCACCCCGCAACACAATGGGTCTACTTTTGACTAAAAAAATAATTTTGGTCAAAATAGTTAATTTTTGACCTAATGACCACCCATTGACCCAATAGGTCAACTTTTGACGAAAATGTGAACTTTGGTCAAATTAGTCAATTTTCAACCAATGAACAACCCATTGACCAATTAAGTCAACTTTTGACCAAAAATATCATCTTTGGTCAAAATGGTCAATTCTTTCACTTAATTACCAACTCATTGACCAAATATGTCAACTTTTTTTAAAAAAAGTCAACTTTGTCAATACAGACAATCTTTCGACCTAATGACCGCCTCCGCTGATCCAATAGGGTTAATCTTCGACCAAAATTCTAGCTTTCGTGAAAATAATTAATTTTGGACCTATCGCTTTACATTAAGTCAAACTCGACCAAAAAGTAACTCATCACAAATGCATAATCTTCGACCCATCGACAAACCATCGATCAACAGGTCAACTTCGACTAAAAGTCAATTTTAGTCAAAATAGCCAATTTTCGAATCTAACATACAACGCATCGACACTATAAAAATGAACTTTCGCATTTAAAGGTCAACTTTGGTCAAATGGTCAAATTTTTACCCAATGACTAACCCATTGACCCAATAGATTAAATTTTGGCAAAAAAGTCATCTTCGTTCAAAATGCTCAATTCTTGACCCAATTACCAACTTATTGACCAAATAGGTCAACTTTTGACCAAAAAGTCAATTGTGGTCGAGATGTACAATTTCTGACCCAATGACTACCATGTTGACCCAATGGGCTAACTTTTGACCAAAAATTTACTTTTGGTCAAAATAGTCAATTTTTGACTTAATGACCAATTAATCACCCAATAAGTCATTTTTTTGTCCAAAAAGTCAACTTTGGTCTAAATGGTCAATGTCTGACCCAATGAACAACCCATTGACCCAATAGGTCAACTTTCTACCAAACTGTCAACTTTGGCCAAAATGGTCAATCATTGACCTAATGACCAACCCATTGACCCAATAGTTCAACTTTTGACAAAAAAATCAATTTTGGTCATAATAGTCAATTTTTGTCCTACTGGCCAATTGTTGAGCCACTAAGCCAATCTCTGACCAAAAAGTCAACATTGGTTAAAATGGTCAATCCTTGATCCAATGACCAACATATTGACCCAATAGGTCAACTTTTGACCAAAAAGTTATGTTCGGTCAAAAAGATTAATCCTTGACCCAATGACCAACCCATTGGCCTAATAGGTCAACTTTTGACCAAAAAGTCAATTTTGGTCAAAATAGTCATTTTTTCAATTAATGACATATTATTCATCCAATAAGTCGATCTCTGTCCAAAAGTCAATTTTTGTGAAAATGATCAATCATTGACCCAATGACAAACCCATTGACACAATAGGTCAACTTTCGACCAAATAGTGAATTTTTGTCAAAATAGTCAATTTTCGACATAATGACCAACCCATCGACCCAATTAGTCAACTTTCACCAAAAAGTCATTTTTGGTAAAAATGGTCAATCTTCGACCAAATTACCAACTCATCGACTAAATAGGTCAACTTTTGACCAAAAAGTCAAGTTTGTTCAAAATGTTCAATTTTTGACCTAATGACTCCCATTTGATCGAATGAGCTAACTTTCGACCAAAAATTTACTTTTTGTCAAAATAGTCAATTTTTGACCTAATGACCAATTATTGACCCAATAAGTCAACTTTTAACCAAAAAGTCATCTTTAGTCAAAATGGTCAATTATTGGCCTAATTTCCAACTTATTGACCAAATATTTCAACTTTTTACAAAAAAAGTGAAATTTGGTCAAAATGGTCAATTTATGACCAATGATGTAACTCTACTTGACTAAATGGGTTAACTTTTCGACAAAAAATTCAATTTTGGTCAAAATAGTCAATTTTTGACCTATTGACTCAATTATCGACCTAATAAGTCAACTTCGACCAAAAAGTCAACTTTGCTCAAAATGGATCAATTCTCGACCCATCGACAAACCCGTCAATCTAATAGTCAACTTTCGCCAAGAAGTCAATTTCGCTCTAAATACCAATTCTTTGATGAATAACCACCCATCGACTTTATAGTCAACTTTTGACCAAAAAGTCATCTTTCGTCAAAATGGTCAATTTTTGACCAATGACTGATCCATCGACCCAATAAATCAAATTTTGCCAAAAAGTCATCTTTCGCTCAAAATGGTTACCTCGATCTAATTACCAACTCATTGACCAAATAGGTCAACCTTTGACCAAAAAATCAACTTTGGTCAAGATGGTCAATTTCTGACCCAATGGCCACCCATTGGGCAACGGGTCAATTTTTGCCAAAAAATTAATTTAGGTCAAAATAATCTATTTTTGACCAAAAGACCAATTATTGACCCAATAAGTTAATCTCTGACCAAAAAGTAAACATTGGTTTAAATGGTCAATCTCGACCCAATGATCAATCTATCAATCTAACAGTCAACTTTTAACCAAACATGTCAACTTTGGTCTAAATGTGTCAATCTTCACCCAATGACCAACTCATCAATCTACTAGGTTCAACTTCTGACTAAAAAGTCAATTTAGGTCATAATAATAATTGACAAGAATGACCAACCATCGACTCCATAGAAGCCAATCTCTAACCAAAAAGTCATCTTTGGTCAAAATGGTCAATCCTCGACCCAATGACCCACACATTGACCCACCCATTGACCCAATAGGTCAACATTTGCCAAAAATTCAATTTTGGTCAAAATGATAAATCCTTGCCCCAATGACAACCCATTGGCCTAATAGATCAACTTTTGACCAAAAAGTCAATTTTGGTCAAAATAACAATTTGGTCAAAAAGTTAATTCAATTAATGTCAAATAATCGACCCAATAAGTCAATCTCTGACCAAAAAGTTAACTTTGGTCAAAATAGTCAATCCTTGACCTAATAGGTCAACTTTTGACCAAATTGTCATATATGGTCAAAATAATCAAATTTTGACTTTTTGACCACCCATTGACCCAATAGGTCATCTTTTCAGCAAAAAGTTAACTTTGGTCAAAATGGTCAAATTTTGACCAAATGACCGCCCATTGACCCAATATGTCAACTTTTAGCCAAAATGTCATTTTTGGCCAAAATTGTCAATTCTTGACCTAATTACCAACTCATTGACCAAAAGGTCAACTTTTGACCAAAAAGTCAAGTTTGGTCAAAATGTTTAATTTCTGACCCAATGACCTCCGTGATGACCCATTGGGGTAACTTTTGAAAAAAATTCAATTTCGGTCAAAATAGTTAATTTTTGACCTAATGACCATTTATTGTCCCAATAAGTCAATCTTTCACAAAAAAGTCAACTTTGGTCAAAATGGACAATCCTTAACCCAATGACAAACCAATTGACCCAATAGGTTAATTTTTGACTAACAAGTCAATTTTGGTCAAAATAATCAATTTTTTACCTAATGACAACCCATCGAGTCAATAAGTCAACTTTTAACCAAAAAGTCCACTTTGGTTAAAATAGCAATTATTTCGACCTATGACCGATTATCGACCTTATAAGTCAATCTTTGACCAAAAAGTCAACTTTGGTCAAAATGGACAATCCTTGACCCAGTGACAAACCCATTGACCCAATAGGTCAACTTTTGACTAAAAAGTCAACTTTGGTCAAAAGAGTCAATTATTGACCTAATTACCACCCATCGACCCTATAGGTCAACCTTTGACCAAAAAGTCAACTTTGGTCAAAATGGTCAATTTTTGACCCAATGACTAACCCATTGACCCAATATATCAAATTTTGACCAAAAAGTTAACTTCGTTCAAAATTGTCAATTCTTGACCCAATTACCAACTCATTGACCAAATTAGTCAACTTTTGAGCAAAAATTCAACTTTGGTCAAGATGTTCAATTTCTGACCTAATCGACCACTTCATTTAATCTAAAGGGTCAACTTTTGACCAAAAATTTAATTTTGGTCAAAATAATCAATTTTTGACCTAATGACCAATTATTGACTCAATAAGTTAATCTCTAACCACAAAGTAAACTTTGGTCTAAATGGTGAATGCCTGACCCAATGACCAACCTGTTGACCTAATAAGTCAATATCTGACCAAAAAGTCAACTTTGGTCAAAATGAACAATCCTTAACCATTGACAAACCCATTGACTCAATAGATCAACTTTTGACAGAAATTTAATTTTTGACCTAATGAGCACCCATTGACAGTATAGGTCAACTTTTGACCAAAACATCAACTTTGGTCAAAATGGTCAATTTTCGACCTAATCGACTAACCCATCGACTCTCAATAGATCAAATTTTGACCAAAATGTCATCTTCGTTCAAAATGGTAAGCTCTTGACCAAATTTCAAACTTATTGACCAAATACGTCAATTTTTTAGCAAACAGTAAACTTTTGTCAAGATGGTCAATTTCCGACCCAATGACCACCCCGTTGACCCAACAGGTCAACTTTTGATCAAAAATTTAATTTTGGTCAAAATAATCAATTTTTGATCTAATGACCAATTATTGACCCAATAAGTCAATCTCTAACCAAAAAGATAACTTTGGTCTAATTGGTCAATTTCTGACCCAGTGACCAACCCATTAACCAAATAGTTCAACTTTTGACAAAAAATCAATTTTGGTCAAAATTGTCAATTTTTGTATTAATGACCAATTATTGACCCAGTAAGCCAATATTTGACAGAAAAGTCAACTTTGGTCAAAATGGTCAATTTTTGACCCAATGACTAACCCATTGACTCGATTACTAACTTATTGACCAAATAGGTTAACATTTGACCAAAAATTCAACTTGGTCAAAATGGTCAATTTCTGACCTAATGACCTCCCTGTTCACCCAATGGGTCAACCTTTGACTAAAATTTAATTTTGGTGAAAATAATCAATTTTTGACCTAATGACCAATTATTGACTCAATAAGCCAATCTTTGACAAAAAGATAACTTTGGTCTAATTGGTCAATTCCTGACCTAATGACCAACTGATCGACTAAAAAGGTCAACTTTTTACCAAAAAGTCAACTTTGGTCAAAATGGTCAATCCTTGACCCAATGACCAACTCATTGACACAATAGTCAACTTTTGACCAAAAAATCAATTTTGGTCAAAATAGTCAATTTTTGTCCTAAAGATCAATTATTGGCCTAGTAAGCCAATCTCTGACCGAAAAGTCAACTTTGGTCAAAATGGTCAATCTATGATCCAAGAACCAACCAATTGACCCAATAAATTAACTTTTGACCAAAAAGTCAACTTCGGTCAAAAAGATTAATCCTTGACCCAATGACCAACCCCTTGGCCTAATAGGTCAACTTTTGACCAAAAAGTCAATTTTGGTCAAAATAGTCATTTTTGAATTAATGACATTATTCACCTAATAAGTCAATCTCTGACCAAAAAGTCAACTTTGGTGAAAATGGTCAATCCTTGACCCAATGACAAACCCATTGACCCAATAGGTCAACTTTTGACCAAATAGTGAATTTTGGTCAAAATAGTCAATTTTTGACTTAATGACCACCCATTGACCCAAAATGTTAACTTTTGACCAAAAAGTCAACTTTACTCAAAATGGTCAATTTTTGACCCAATGACCACCCATTGACCCAAAAGGCCAACTTTTGACCAAATTACCAAATCATTGAACATATAGGTCAACTTTAGACTAAAAAGTTAAGTTTGGTCAAAATGTTCAATTTTTTACCCAATGACCACCCCGTTGACCCAATGGGCTAACATTTGACCAAAAATTTACTTTTGGTTAAAATAGTTAATTTTTGAGCTAATGACATTTTTAACCCAATAAGTCAATTTTTGACCAAAAAGTCGACTTTGGTCAAAATAGTCAATCCTTGACACAATGACAAACCCATTGACCCAACAGGTTAACTTTTGACCAAATAGTCAATTTTGGTAAAAATGCACAATTTTCGCTAAATGACGACTCCATTAACCCAATATGTTTACTTTTCGACGTAAAAGTCAACTTCGGTCAAAATGGTCAATTCTGACCCAATGACCAACCCATTAACCTAATAGATCAACTTTCGATCAAAAAGTCATCTTTGGTCAAAATGGTCAATTTTTGACCTAATTAAGAACTCATTGACCAAATAGGTCAACTTTTGACAAAAAAGTCAACTTTGGTCAAAATGATTAATTTCTGATCCAATGACTTCCCCGTTCACCCAATGAGTCAACTTTTGACCAAAAATTTAATTTTGGTTAAAATAGTCAATTTTTGACCTAATCAATAAAAAACTCAATTTTGAATTAATGACCAATTATTGACCCAATAAGTATATCTCTGACCAAAAAGTTAATTTTGGTCAAAATTGTCAATTTTTCACCTAATGATCACCCATTTACCTAATAGGTCAACTTTTGACCAAAAGTTGACTTTTTGGTCAAAAGTTGTCAATTTTTGACTCAATGACTAACCCATTGACATAATAGATCAACTTTAGACAAAAAAGTCATCTTTTGTCAAAATGGTCAATTCTTGACCTAATTACCAACTCATTGAGCAAATAGGTCAACTTTTAACCAAAAAGTCAACTTTGGTAAAAATGGTTAATTTCTGACCCATTGACCACCTCGTTGACCCAATTGGTTAACCAAAAATTAAATTTTTGTAAAATAGGTCAACTTTTGACCAAAATGTCATCTTTGGTCAAAATGGTCAATTTCTGACCCAATGACCACCCCGTTCACCCAATGGGTTAACTTTTGACCAAAAATAATATTTTGGTTAAAATAGTCAATTTTTGACCTAATGACCAATTATTGACCTAGTAAGTCAATCTCTGATCAAAAAGTTAGCTTTGGTCAAAATGATCAATCCTTGACCGAATGACAAACCCATTGACCCAATAGTTCAACTTTTGACCAAAAAGTCAATTTTTTACCTAATGACCACCCCAATGACCCAATATGTCAACTTTTGACCAAAACTTCAACTTTGGTTAAAATGGTCAATTTCTAACCCAATGACCACCCCATTGACCTAATGGGTTAGTTTTTGACCAAAAATTTAATTTTGGTCTAAATAGTCAATCTTTGACCTAATGACCAATTATTGACCCAATAAGTCAATCTCTGAACAAAAAGTTAACTTTGGTTAAAATGGTTAATCCTTGACCCAATGACCAACCCATTGACCCAATCAGTCAACTTTTGGCTAAAAAGTCAACTATGTTCAAAATGATCAATCTTGGACCTAATGACCCAATAGGTCAACTTTTGACCAAAAAGTCAATTTTGGTAAAAATAGTCAATTTTATCAAAATGACCAACTTTTTGGCCCAATAGGTCAACTTTTGACCAAAAAGTCAATTTGGTAAAAATAGTCAATTTTTGACTTAATGACCACCCAATTGACTCAACAGGTCAACTTTTGACAAAAAGTCAACTTTTATCAAAATGGTCAATTTTAGACTCAATGACCAACCCATTGACCCAATAGGTCAAATTTTAATCAAAAACTCAATTTTGGTCAAAATAGTCAATTTTTGTCCTAATGACCAATTATTGACCTAGTAAAGCAATCTCTGACAAAAAAGTCAACTTTGGTCAAAATGGTTAATCCTTGACCCAATGACCAACCCATCGACCCAATAGATCAACTTTTGACCAAAAAGTTATCTTTGGTCAAAATGGTCTATTTCTGACCCAATGACCTCCCTGTTGACCCAATGGGTTAACTTTTGACAAAAATTTAATTTTGGTGAAAATCATCAAATTTTGACCTAATGACCAATTATTGACCCAATAAGTCAATCTTTAACCAAAAACTCAACTTTGCTGAAACTGGACAATCCTTGACCCAATGACAAACTCATTGACCCAAAAGGTCAACTTTTGACCAAAAAGTCAATTTTGGTCAAAACAGACAATTTTGACCTAATGACCTCCCATTCACCCAATAGGTCATCTTTTAACCAAAAAGTCAACTTTGGTCAAAATGGTCAATTTTTGACCCAATGACCAACCCATTGACCCAAAAGATCAAATTTTGATAAAAATGACATCTTATGTCAAAATGGTCAATTCTTGACCCAATTACCAACTCATTGCCCAAATCGTCATCTTTGGTTAAAATGATCATTTTTTGACCCAATGAACAACCCATTGACCCAATAGATCAACATTTGAACAAAAAGTCGTCTTTGGTCAAAATAATCAATTTTTGACACAATTATCAACTCATTGAGCAAATAGGTCAACTATTTACCAAAAAATCAACTTTGGTAAAATAGTCAATTTCTGAGCCAATGACCACCTCGTTGACCCAATGGGTCAACTTTTGACCAAAAATTTAATTTTGGTAAAATTAGTTAATTTTTGATCTAACGACCACCCATTGACCGAATAGGTCAACTTATGACTGAAATGTCAACTTTGGTCAAAATGGTCAATTTTTTACCCAATGACCAACCCATTGACCCAATAAGTCAACTTTTGACCAAAAAAGTCATCTTTGGTCAAAATGGTCAATTCTTGGCCCAATTTCCAACTCATTGACAAAATATGTTAACTTTTTACAAAAAAGTCAACTTTTTAGTAAAAAAGTTAACTTTGGTCATAATGGTCAATTTCTGACCCAATGACGTACTCTTAATCTAATGGGTTAACTTTTGACAAAAAATTCAATTTTGGTCAAAATAGCCAATTTTGACCTAATGATTAATTATTGACCCAATAAGTCAATCTGTGACCAAAAATTCAACTTTGGTCAAAATGGACAATCCTTGACCCATTGACAAACTCATTGACAGAATAGATCAACATTTGACCAAAAAGTCAATTTTGGTCAAAAAAATTCAATTTTTGACCTAATGACCACCCATTGACCCTATAAGTCAACTTTTGACCAAAAAGTCAACTTCGGTCAAAATGGTCAATTTTTTACCCAATAACAATTGACCCAATAGATCAAATTTTGACAAAGAAGTCATCTTCGTTCAAAATGGTCAATTCTTGACCCACTGGCTAACCCTTGACCCAATAGATCAAATTTTGACCAAAATGTCATCTTCGTTCAAAATGGTAAACTCTTGACCAAATTTCAAACTTATTGAGCAAATACGTTAATTTTTGAGCAAAAAGTAAACTTTAGTCAAGATGGTCAATTTCTGACCCAATAGCCACCCCATTGACCCAACGACTCAACTTTTGACAAAAATTTCAATTTTGGTCAAAATAGTCAATTTTTGACCTAATGACCAATTATTGACCCAAAAAGTCAATCTATGACCAAAAAGTCAACTTTTGTCAAAATGGTCAATCATTGACACGATGACCAACTCATTGACCCAATAGGTCAACTATTGACAAAAAATTCAACTTTGGTCAAAATGGGCAATCCTTGACGTAATGACCAACCCATTGACCCAACAGGTCAACTTTTGACCAAAAAGTTAATTTTGGTTAAAATAGTGAGTTTTTTACCTAATGACCACCCATTGACCCAATAGGTCGACTTTTAATCAAAAAGCCAACTTTGGTCAAAATGGGAATTTTTGACCCAATGACCAACCCATTAACACAAACGATCAAATTTTGACCAAAAAGTCATCTTCGGTCAAAATTATCAATTCTTGACCCAATTACCAACTGATTGACCAAATAGGTCAACTTTTGACTAAAAAGTCAACTTTTGTCAAAATGGTCAATTTCTGACCCAATGACCACCCCGCGACACAATGGGTCAACTTATGACGAAAAAATTAATTTTGGTCAAAATAGTTAATTTTTGACCTAATGACCACCCATTGACCCAATAAGTCAACTTTTGACCAAAATGTGAGCTTTGGTCAAATTAGT
Organism: Papilionanthe hookeriana x Papilionanthe teres; assembly: GCA_022702705.1. Classification (NCBI taxonomy): domain Eukaryota; kingdom Viridiplantae; phylum Streptophyta; class Magnoliopsida; order Asparagales; family Orchidaceae; genus Papilionanthe; species Papilionanthe hookeriana x Papilionanthe teres. The sequence continues at coordinate 145,282,437 of CM040426.1, forward strand.
CAATTTTTTAACCAATGACCAACCCATTGACCAATTAAGTTAACTTTTGACCAAAAATATCATCTTTGGTCAAAATGGTCAATTCTTTCACTTAATTACCAACTCATTGACCAAATATGTCAACTTTTTTTTAAAAAAGTCAACTTTGGTCAATATGGTCAATTTTTTACCTAATGACCACCCCGTTGACCCAATAGGTTAATTTTTGACCAAAAATTTAATTTCGGTAAAAATAGTCAATTTTGGACCTAATGATCAATTATTGACCTTATAAGTCAATCTCTGACCAAAAAGTCAACTATGGTCAAAATGGACAATCCTTGACCCATCGACAAACCATTGACCCAATAGGTCAACTTTTGACTAAAAGTCAATTTTAGTCAAAATAGTCAATTTTTGACCTAAATACGACCCATTGACCCTATAGGTGAACTTTTGGCCAAAAGGTCAACTTTGGTCAAAATGATCAATTTTTTACCCAATGACTAACCAATTGACCCAATAGATTAAGTTTTGGCCAAAAAGTCATCTTCATTCAAAATGCTCAATTCTTGGCCCAAATACTAACTTATTGACCAAATAGGTCAACTTTTGACCAAAAAGTCAATTGTGGTCGAGATGTACAATTTCTGACCCAATGACCACCACGTTGACCCAATGGGCTAACTTTTGACCAAACATTTACTTTTGGTCAAAGTAGTCAATTTTTTACTTAATGACCATTAGTCACCCAATAAGTCAATTGTTGACCAAAAAGTCAAATTTGGTCTAAATGGTCAATCCCTGACCCAATAAACAACCCATTGACCCAATAGGTCAACTTTTTACCAAACAGTCAACTTTGGCCAAAATGGTCAATCGTTGACCCAATGACCAACCCATTGACCCAATAGTTTAACTTTTGACCAAAAAATCAATTTTGGTCATAATAGTCAATTTTTGTCCTAATGACCAATTATTGAGCCAGTAAGCCAATCTTTGACCGAAAAGTCAACTTTGGTTAAAATGGTCAATCCTTGATCCAATGACTAACATATTGACCCAATAGGTCAACTTTTGACCAAAAAGTTAATTTCGGTCAAAAAGATTAATCATTGACCTAATGACCAACCCATTGGCCTAATTGGTCAACTTTTGACCAAAAAGTCAATTTTGGTCAAAATAGTTATTTTTTGAATTAATGACAAAAGTCGATTTTTGTTAAGTCAATTTTTGACATAATGACCACCCCTTGACCCAATAGGTCAACTTTTGACCAAAAAGTCATTGTTGGTCAAAATGGTCAATTCTTGAACAAATTACCAACTCATTGACCAAGTAGGTTAACTTTTGACCAAAAAGTCAAGTTTGGTCAAAATGTTTAATTTCTAACCTAATGACCTCCCCTTTGACCGAATGGGCTAACTTTCGACCAAAAATTTACTTTTCGTCAAAATAGTCAATTTTTGACCTAATGACCAATTATTGACCCAATAAGTCAACTTTTAACCAAAAAGCCATCTTTAGTCAAAATGGTTAATTCTTAGCCCAATTTCCAACTTATTGACCAAATATTTCAACTCTTTACAAAAAAGTGAAATTTGGTTAAAATGATCAATTTCTGACCAATGACAGCCCAATTGACCAAATGGGTTAACGTTTTGCCAAAAATTCAATTTTGGTCAAAATAGTCAATTTTTGACCTATTGACTAATTATTGACCCAATAAGTCAATCTCTGACCAAAAAGTCAACTTTGTTATAAATGGATGATCCCTGACCCATTGACCCAATAAGTCAACTTTTGACCAAGAAGTCAATTTTGGTCAAAATAGTCAATTTTTGATTTAATGACCACCCATTGACCTTATAGGTCAACTTTTGACCAAAATGTCATCTTTGGTCAAAATGGTCAATTTTTTACCAATGACTGACCCATTGACCCAATAAATCAAATTTTGCCAAAAAGTCATCTTCGTTCAAAATGGTCAATTCTTGACCTAATTACCAACTCATTGACCAAATAGGTCAACCTTTGACCAAAAAATCAACTTTGGTCAAGATGGTCAATTTCTGACCCAATGGCCACCCATTGGACAAAGGGTCAATTTTTGACAAAAAATTAATTTAGGTCAAAATAATATATTTTTGACCTAAAGACCAATTATTGACCCAATAAGTTAATCTCTGACCAAAAAGTAAACATTGGTTTAAATGGTCAATCCTTGACCCAATGACCGACCCATTGACCCTATAGGTCAACTTTTGACCAAACAGTCAACTTTGGCATAAATGGTCAATCCTTGACCCAATGACCAACCCATTGACCCAATAGTTCAACTTTTGACCAAAAAACCAATTTAGGTCATAATAGTCAATTTTTGACGTAATGACCAATTATTGACCTAGTAAGCCAATCTCTGACCAAAAAGTCATCTTTAGTCAAAATGGCCAATCCTCGACCCAATGACCCACCCATTGACCCAATAGGTCAACATTTGCCAAAAAGTCAATTTTGGTCAAAATGATAAATCCTTGCCCCAATGACCAACCCATTGGCCTAATAGGTCAACTTTTGACCAAAAAGTCAATTTTGGTCAAAATAGTCAATTTTGGTCAAAAAAGTTAATTTTTGAATTAATGTCAACTAATTGACCCAATAAGTCAATCTCTGACCAAAAAGTTAAGTTTGGTTAAAATAGTCAATCCTTGACCTAATAGGTCAACTTTTGACCAAATTGTCATGATTGGTCAAAATAGTCAAATTTTGACTTTTTGACCACCCATTGACCTAGTAGGTCAACTTTTCACCAAAAAGTCAACTTTGGTCAAATTGGTCAAATTTTGACCCAATGACCACCCATTGACCCAATATGTCAACTTTTGGCCAAAATGTCATTTTTGGCCAAAATTGTCAATTCTTGACATAATTACCAACTCATTGACCAAAAAGGTCAACTTTTGACCAAAAAGTAAAGTTTGGTCAAAATGTTTAATTTTTGACCCAATGACCTCTGTGACGACCCATTGGGGTAAAATTTGAAAAAAAATTCAATTTTGGTCAAAATAGTTAATTTTTGACCTAATGACCAAATATTGTCCCAATAAGTCAATCTTTCACCAAAAAGTCAACTTTGGTCAAAATGGACAATCCTTAACCCAATGACAAACCAATTGACCCAATAGATTAACTTTTGACCAACAAGTCAATTTTGGTCAAAATAGTCAATTTTTGACCTAATGACAACCCATTGAGCCAATAGGTCAACTTTTAACCAAAAAGTCAACTTTGGTCAAAATAGTCAATTTTTTACCTCATGGCCGATTATTGACCTTATAAGTCAATCTTTGACCAAAAAGTCAACTTTGGTCAAAATGGACAATCCTTGACCCCTTGACAAACCCATTGACCCAATAGGTCAACTTTTGACTAAAAAGTCAACTTTGGTCAAAAGAGTCAATTATTAACCTAATTACCACCCATCGATCCTATAGGTCAACCTTTGACCAAAAAGTCAACTTTGGTCAAAATGGTAAATTTTTGACCCAATGACTAACTCATTGACCCAATATATCAAATTTTGACCAAAAAGTTAACTTCGTTCAAAATTGTCAATTCTTGACCCAATTACCAACTCATTGACCAAATAGGTCAACTTTTGAGCAAAAATTCAACTTTGGTCAAGATGTTCAATTTCTGACCCAATGACCACCTCGTTGACCCAAAGGGTCAACTTTTGACCAAAAATTTAATTTTGGTCAAAATAATCAATTTCTTACCTAATGACCAATTATTGACTCAATAAGTCAATCACTAACCACAAAGTTAACTTTGGTCTAAATGGTCAATCCCTGACCCAATGACCAACCTGTTGACCTAATAAGTCAATATCTGACCAAAAAGTCAACTTTGGTCAAAATGAACAATCCTTGACCATTGACAAACCCATTGACTCAATAGATCAACTTTTGAAAAAAGTCAATTTTTGACCTAATGAGCACCCATTGATCGTATAGGTCAACTTTTGACCAAAAAGTCAACTTTGGTCAAAATGGTCAATTTTTGACCCACTGACTAACCCATTGACCCAATAGATCAAATTTTGACCAAAATGTCATCTTCGTTCAAAATGGTAAACTCTTGACCAAATTGCAAACTTATTGACCAAATACGTTAATTTTTGAGCAAAAAGTAAACTTTAGTCAAGATGGTCAATTTCTGACCCAATGACCACCCCGTTGACCCAACGGGTCAACTTTTGACCAAAAATTTAATTTTGGTCAAAATAATCAATTTTTGACCTAATGACCAATTATTGACCCAATAAGTTAATCTCTGACCAAAAAGATAACTTTGGTCTAATTGGTCAATTTCTGACCTAGTGACCAAGCCATTGACCAAATAGTTCAACTTTTGGCAAAAAATCAATTTTGGTCATAATTGTCAAATTTTGTCTTAATGACCAATTTTTGACCCAGTAAGCCAATATTTGACCGATAAGTCAACTTTAGTCAAAATGGTCAATTTTTGACCTAATGACTAACCCATTGACCTAATAAGTCAAATTTAGACCAAAAAGTCATCTTCGTTCAAAATGGTCAATTCTCGACCCAATTACTAACTTATTAACCAAATTGCTTAACTTTTGACCAAAAAGTCAACTTTGGTCAAGATGGTCAATTTCTTACCCAATGAACACCCCGTTGACCCAATGAGTCAACTTTTGACCAAAAATTTAATTTTGGTCAAAATAATCAATTTTTGACCTAATGACCAATTATTGACCCAATAAGTCAATCTTTGACAAAAAGATAACTTTGGTCTAATTGGTCAATTCCTGACCTAATGACCAACCCATTGACCAAATAGGTCAACTTTTTACCAAACAGTCAACTTTGGTCAAAATGGTCAATCCTTGACCTAATGACCAACCCATTGACCCAATAGTTCATCTTTTGACCAAAAAATCAATTTTGGTAAAAAAAGTCAATTTTTGTCCTAAAGATCAATTATTGGCCTTGTAAGCTAATTTCTGAATGAAAAGTCAACTTTGGTTAAAATCGTCAATCTATGATCTAAGAACCAACCCATTGACCCAATAGGTTAACTTTTGACCAAAAAGTCAACTTCGGTCAAAAAGATTAATCCTTGACCCAATGATAAACCTCTTGGCCTAATAGGTCAACTTTTGACCAAAAAGTCAATTTTAGTCAAAATAGTCATTTTTTGAATTAATGACATTATTCTCCCAATAAGTCAATCTCTGACGAAAAAGTCAACTTTGGTTAAAATGGTTAATCCTTGACCTAATGACCAACCCATTGACCCAATCGGTCAACTTTTGGCTAAAAAGTCAACTATGTTAAAAGTGGTCAATCTTAGACCTAATGACCCAATAAGTCAACTTTTGACCAAAAAGTCAATTTTGGTCAAAATAGTCAATTTTGTCAAAATGACCAACTTATTGGCCCAATAGGTCAACTTTTGACCAAAAAGTCAATTTTGGTCAAAATAGTCAATTTTTGACTTAATGACCAACCAATTGACTCAACAGGTCAACTTTTGACCAAAAAGTCAACTTTTATCAAAATGGTCAATTTTTGACCCAATGACCAACCCATTGACCCAATAAGTGAAATTTTAACCAAAAACTCAATTTTGGTCAAAATAGTCAATTTTTTTCCTAATGACCAATTATTGACCCAGTAAAGCAATCTCTAAAAAAAAAGTTAACTTTGGTCAAAATGGTTAATCCTTGACCCAATGACCATCCCATTGACCTAATAGATCAACTTTTGACCAAAAAGTAATCTTTGGTCTAAATGGTCAATTTCTGACCCAGTGACCTCCCCGTTAAACCATTGGGTTAACTTTTGACAAAAATTCAACTTTGGTGAAATTCATCAATTTTTGACCTAATGACCAATTATTGACCCAATAAGTCAATCTTTAAACAAAAACTCAACTTTATCAAAAATGGCCAATTCTCGACCTAATGACAAACTCATTAACCCAATAGACAACTTTCGACCAAAAAGTCAATTTCGGTCAAAATGGATCAATTTTGACCTAATGACCACCCATTCACCCAATATGTCATCTTTTAACCCGTTAACCCATTGAGTTAACTTTTGACCAAAAATTCAATCTTGATCAAAATAGGTCAATTTTTAACAAAAATGTCATCTTTGGTCAAAGTGTTCAATTTCTAACCCAATGACCACCCAGTTGACCCAATCAAATGTGTTAACTTTTGACCAAATATTTAATTTTGGTCAAATTAGGCAATTTTTGACCAATTACCAATTATTGACCCAATAAGTCAATCTGTGACAAAAAAGTTAACTGTGGTCAAAATGGTCAATCCTTAACCCAATGACAAACTCATTGTCCCAATAGTTCAACTTTTGACCAAAAAGTCAATTTTGGTCAAAATATGAATTTTTGACATAATAACCACTAATTGACCCTATAAGTCAACTTTTGACCAAAAAGTCAACTTTGGTCAAAATGGTCAATTTTTGACTAAATGACTAACCCATTAACCTAATAGATCAAATTTTGACCAAAAAGTCATCTTCGTTCGAAATGGTCAATTCTTGAAATAATTGCCAACCCCTTGACCCAATAGATCAAAAAAGCCAATTTTGGCCTAATGACCAATTATTGACACAATAAGTGAATTTCTGACCAAGAAGTCAACTTTGGTCAAAATAGTCAATCCTTGACCCAATGACAAACCTATTGACCCAATATGTATACTTTTGACCAAATAGTCAATTTTGGTCAAAATAGTCAATTTTTTCTAAATGACCACCATTGACCCAATAGGTCAACCTTTGACCAAAATGTCAACATTGGGAAAATGGTCAATTTTTCACCTAATGACCAATTATTGACCCAGTAAGCCAATCGCATACCAAAAAGTCAACTTTGGTTAAAATGGTCAATCCTTGACCCAATGACCACCCCATTACCCAATAGGTCAACTTTTGAACAAAAAATCTTCTTTGGTCAAAATGGTCAATTTCGGACCCAATGACCTCCCCGTTCACTCAATGGGTTAACCTTTGACAAAAAATTCAATTTTGGTCAAACTAGTTAATTTTTGTCCTAATGACCAATTATTGACCCAATAAGTCAATCTATGACCAAAAAGTCAACTTTGGTCAAAATGGTCAATCCTTAACACGATGACCAACCCTTCGACCCAATAGGTCAACTATTGACCAAAAAGTCAACTTTGGTCAAAATGGCCAATCCTTGACACAATGACCAACCCATTGAGCCAATAGTTCAACTTTTGACAAAAAAGTCAATTTTGGTCAAAATAGTCAGTTTTTGACCTAATGACCACCCATTGACCCAATAGGTCAACTTTTGACCAAAAAGTCAACTTTGGTCACAATGGTCAATTTTTTACCTAATGACCAACCCATTGACACAAAAGATCAAATTTTGACCAAAAAGTCTTCTTCAGTCAAAATTGTCAATTCTTGACCTAATTAGCAACTAATTGACCAAATAGGTTAACTTTTGACCAAAAAGTCAACTTTTGTCAAACTAGTCAATTTCTGACCCAATGACCACCCCGCTGACCCAATGGGTCAACTTTTGGCCAAAAATTTAATTTTGGTATAAATAGTCAATTTTTACTAAATGACCACCATTGACCGAATAGGACAACTTTTGACCAAAATTTTAACTTTAGAAAAAATGGTCAATTTTTGACCAAATGACCAACTCATTGACCCAATTGATCAACTCATTGACCAAATAGTTCAACTTTTGACCAAAAAGTCAACTTTGATCAAAATGGTCAATTTCTGACCCAATGGCTACCCTCATTGACCCAATGAGTCAAATTCTGATAAAAAATTAAATTTTGGTTAAAATGGTCAATTTTTGACCTAATGACCAAAATAATCAATTTTTAAATTAATGACCAATTATTGACCCAAAAAGTTAACTTTGGTCAAAATTGTCAATCCTTAACCAAATGACAAACTCATTGACCCAATAGTTCAACTTTTGACCAAAAAGTCAATTTTGGTCAAAATAGTCTATTTTTGACATAATGAACACCCATTGACTCTGTAGGTCAACCTCTGACCAAAAAGTCAACTTCGGTGAAAATGAACAATTTTTGACCCAATGAGTAACCCATTGACGAAATAGATCATATTTTGACCAAAACATTATCTTCGTTCAAAATAGTCAACTCTTTGACCCAATTGCCAACTCAATGACTAAATAGGTCAACTTTTTACCAAAAATTCAACTGTGGTCAAAATTGTCAAATTCCAATCCAATGATCGACTCAAAAATTTAATTTTGGTCAAAATAATCAATTTTCGACCTAATGACCAATTATCAATCCAATAAGTCAATCTCCGACAAAAAAGTCTACATTGGTCTAAATGGTCAATCTTTGACCCAATGAACAACCCATTGACCCAATATGTCAACTTTAGATCAAACAGTAAACTTTGGTCAAAATGGTCAATTCTTGACCCAATGACCAACCCACCAACCCAATGACCCCATAGTTTAACTTTTGACCAAAAAATCAATTTTGGTCATAATAATCAATTTTTATCCTAAAGACCCATTATTGACCCAGTAAGCCAATCTCTGACTAAAAAGTCTACTTCTGTCAAAATGGTCAATCTTTGACCCAATGACCAATCCATTGACCCAATAGGTCAACTTTTGACCAAAAAGGTAATTTCGATCAAAATGATCAATCCTTGACCCAATGACAAACCCATTGACCTAATAGGTCAACTTTTGACCAAAAAGTCAATTTTTGTAAAAATTATGATTTTTTGAATTAATAACAAATTATTGACCCAATAAGTCAATCTTTGACCAAAAAGTCAACTTTGGTCAAAATGGTCAATCCTTGACAAAATGACAAACCCATTTACCCAATAGGTCAACTTTGGTCAAAATGGTCAATTCCTGACCAAATTACGAACTCATTGACAAAATAGGTCAACTTTTGACCGAAAAGTCAAGTTTGGTCAAAATGTTAAATTTTGACCTAATGACCACTCCGTTGACCCAATGAGCTACCTTTTGACCAAAAATTTACTTTTGGTCAAAATAGTTAATTTTTGACCTAATGACCAATTATTGGCCCAATAAGACTGTCTTTGATAAAAAAGTCAACTTTGGTCAAAAGGGTCAATCCTTGACCCTATGATAAACCCATTGACCCGATAGCTCAACTTTTGATCAAAATATCAATTTTGTTCAACATAGTCAATTTTTGGCTAATGACCACCAATTGGCCCTATAGGTCAAGTTTTGACCAAAAAATCAACTTTGGTCAAATTGGTCAATTTTTGACCCTATGACCAAACCCTTTGACCCAACAGATCAAATTTTGACCCAAAAGTCATCTTCGTTCAAAATGTTCAATTCTATACCCAATTGCCAACTCTTTGACCAAATTGGTCAACATTTTGACAAAAAAGTCAACTTTGGTCAAAATGATTAAATTTTGACCCAACGACCACCCCGTTGACCCAAAGGGTCAACTTTTGACCAAAAATTTAATTTTGGTCAAAATTATCATTTTTTGACCTAATGACCAATTATTGACCCAATAAGTGAATCTCTGACCAAAAAGTCAACTTTGGTCTAAATGGTCAATCCTTGACCCAATGACCAACGCATTGACCCAACAGGTCAACTTTTGACCAAACAGTCAACTTTGGTCAATATGGTCAATCCTTGACCCAATGACCAACCCATTGACCCAATAGTTCAACATTTGACCACAAAATAAATTTTGGTCATAATAGTCAATTTTTGACCTAATGACCAATTATTGACTTAGTATGCCAATCTCTGACCAAAAAGGCAATTTTGGTCAAAATGTTAAATCCTTAACCTAATGACTAACCCATTGACCCAATAGGTCAACTTTTGACTAAAAAGTCAACTTCGGTCAAAATGATCAATCATTGACCCAATGGCCAACCCATTGACCTAAAAGGTCAACTTTTGACCAAAAAGTCAATTTTGGTGAAAATAGTCATTTTTTGAATTAATGACAAATTATTGACCCAATAAGTCAATCTATGACTAAAAAGTCAACTTTGGTCAAAATGGTCCATCCTTGACCGAATGACAAACTTATTGACCCAATAGGTCAACTTTTCATCAAATAGTGAATTTTGGTAAAAAATAATCAATTTTTGACGTAATGACCACACATTGACCGAAAAGGTTAACTTTTGACGAAAAAATCAACTTTGGTCATAATGGTCAATTTTTGACCCAATGATCACCCATTAACACAATAGGTCAACTTTTGACCAAAAAGTCATTTTTGGCACAAATGGTCAATTCTTGACCAAGTTACCAACTCATTGACCAAATTGGTCAACTTTTGACCAAAAAGTTAAGTTTGGTTAAAATGTTCAATTTCTGACTCAATGACCATCTCGTTGACTGACTAACTTTTGACCAAAAATTACTTTTTGCTCAAAATAGTCATTTTTTGACCTAATGACCATTTATTGACTCAATAAGTCAATTTCTGACCAAAAAGTCAACTCTGGTAAAAATAGTCCATCCTTAACCCAATGACAAACTTATTGACCCAATAGTTCAACTTTTGACAAAATAGATAATTTTGATCAAAATAGTCAATTTTAGCTGAATAAACACCCATTGACCCAATATGTCTACTTTTGACAAAAAAGTTAACTTTAGTCAAAATGGTTAATTTTTGACCCATGACCAACCCATTGACCCAATAGATTAACTTTTGACCAAAAAGTCATCTTTGGTCAAAATGGTCAATTTTTAACCCAATCACTAACTCATTGACCAAATAGGTCAAGTTTTGACCAAAAAGTCAACTTTGGTCAAAATAGTCAATTTCTGACCAATGACCACCCCGTTGACCCAATGGGTCAACTTTTGGTTAAAAAATTAATTCTGGTCAAAATAATCAATTTTTGACTTAATGATTAAAATAGTCAATTTTTGAATTAATGACCAATTATTGATCTAATAAGTCTTTCTTTGATCAAATGGTCAATCCTTGAACCAATGACAAACCCACTAACCCAATAAGTCAACTTTTGACCAAAAAGTTAATTTTGGTCAAAATAGTCAATTTTTAACCTAATGACCACTCATTGACCTAATAGGGAAACTTTTGACCAAAAAGTCAGCTTTGCTATAAATGGTCAATTTTTGACCCAATGACTAACCCATTGTCACAATAGGTCAACTCTTGACCTAAAAGTCGTCTTTAGTCAAAATGGTCAATTCTTAACCCAATTACCAACTCATTGAGCAAATAGGTCAACTTTTGACCAAAAAGTCAACTTTGCCCAAAATGGTCAATTTCTGACCCAATGACCACCCTATTGACCCAATGGGTTAACTTTTGACAAAATGTTCAATTTTGGTTAAATCAGGTCAACTTTTGACCAAAATGTCATCTTTGGTTAAAATGGTCAATTTCTGACCCAATGACCACCCCGTTAACCTAATAGGTTAACTTTTGACCAAAAATTTAGTTTTGGTCAAAATAGACAATTTTTGACCTAATGACCAATTACTGACCTAATAAGTCAATCTCTGGCCAAAAAGTCAACTTCTGTCAAAAAATGGTCAATCATTGACCTAATGACGAACCCATTAACCCAATAATTTAATTTTGACCAAAAAGTCAATTTTGGTCAAAATAGTCAAGTTTTGACCTAATGACCACCCATTGACCCAATAGGTTAACTTTTAACCAAAAAGCCAATTTTTGACAAAATGATCAACCCTTGACCCAATGACCAACCAATTGGCCTAATATGTAAATTTTTTACCAAAAAATTAATTTTGGTCAAAATAGTCAATTTTTGAATTAATGACCAATTATTGACCCAATAAGTCAATCTCTGACCAAAAAGTCAACTTTGGTCAAATTGGTCAGTCATTGACCCAATAGGTCAACTTTTGGCTAAAAAGTTAAATTTGGTCGAAATAATCAATTTTTGACCTAATGACCACCCATTGACCCAATAGGTCAACTTTTGACCAAAAACTAAACTTTGGTCAAATTGGTCAATTTTTTACCCAATGACCAACCCATTGACCCAATATGTCAACTTCTGACTAAAAAGTCATCTTTGGTCAAATTGGTCAATTGTTGACCCAATTACCAACTGATGACCAAAGTGGTCAACTTTTGACCAAAAAGGTAACTTTGGTCAAAATGCTCAATTTCTGACCTAATGACCACCCCGTTGACCCGATGGGTAAACATTTGACTAAAAATTCAATTTTGGTCAAAATATTCAATTTTTGACCTAATGACTAATTATTGACCCAATAGGTCAATTTCTGACCAAAAAGTCAACTTTGGTCAAAATGGTCAATCCCTAACCCAATGACAAACCCATTGACCCAATAGGTTAACTTTTGACTAAAAAGTCAATTTAGGTCAAAATAGTCAATCTTTCACCTAATGATCACTCATTGACCCAATATGTCAACTTTTGACCAAAAAGTAAACTTTGGTCAAAATGGTCAATTTTTGACCCAATGACCAACTCATTGAACCAATAGATCAACTTTTGACCAAAAAGTCATATTCAGTCAAAATGATCAATTCTTGACCTAATTACTAACTCATTGACCAAATTAGTTAACTTTTGACCAAAAGTCAACTTTAGTCAAAATGGTCAATTTCTGACCCAATGATCACCCTGAACCCAATAGGTCAACTTTTGAAAAAAAAATAATTTTTGACCTAAAGACCAATTATTAATCTCTGACCAAAAAGTCAACTTCGTCAAAAATAGTCAATCCTTGACCCAATGACAAACCCATTAACTCAATAGTTCAACTTTTGACTAAAAAGTCAATTTTGGTCAAAATAGTCAATTTTTGACTTAATTGACCCAATAGGTCAACTTTTCACCAAAAAGTCTATTTTGGTCAAAATAGTCAATTTTGACCTAATAACCAATTATTGACCCGGTAAGCCAATCTCTGACTAAAAATTCAACTTTGGTCAAAATGGTCAATCCTTGATCCAATGACCAACCCACTGGCCTAATACGTCAAATTTTGATCAAATAGTCAATTTTGGTCAAAATAATAAATTTTGGAATTAATGACCAATCATTGACCCAATAAGTAATCTCTGACCAAAAAGTCAATTTTGGTCAAAATGGTCAATTCTTGACCCAATGACAAACCCGTTTACCCAATAGGTAAACTTTTGACAAAAAAGTCAATTTTGGTTAAAATTGTCAATTTTTAACCTAATGACAACCAATTGACCCAATTGGTCAAGTTTTTACCAAAAAGGCAACTTTGGTCAAAATAGTCAATTTTTGACCAAATGACCACCCCATTAACCCAATAGATAAAATTTTGACCAAAAAAAGTCATCTTCAGTCAAAATGGTCAATTCTTGACCCAATTACCAACTCATTGACCAAATAGGTCAACTTTTGACCAAAAGTCAACTTTGTTCAAAATGGTCAATTTCTGACCCAATTACCACCTCATTGGCATAATGGGTCAACTTTTGACCAAAAATTTAATTTTTGTCAAAATAATCAATTTTTGACCTAATGACCATTTATTGACCCAATAAGTCAATCTCTGACTAAAAAGTTAATTCTAGTCAAAATGGTCAATCCTTGACCTAATGACCAACCCATTGACCCAATAGGTCAACTTTTGACCAAAAGATCAACTTTGGTCACAATGGTCAATCCTTGACCCAATGACTAGCCCATTAACCCAATAGATCAAATTTTTGACCAAAAAATCATCTTCGGTCAAAAGAGTCAATTTTTGACCCAATTACCAACTCATTGACCGAATATGTCAACTTTTGGCGAAAAAGTCAACTTTGGTCAAAATGGTTAATTTTTGACATAATGACCACCTTGTTGACCCGATGGGTCAACTTTTGACTGAAAATTTAACTTTGGTCAAAATAATCAATTTTTGACCAAATGACCAATTATTGACACAATAAGTCGATCTCTGACCAAAAAGTCAACTTTGGTAAAAATGGTCAATCCTTGACCCAATGACCAACCCGTTGACCCAATAGGTCCACTTTTGACCAAAAAATTTAATTTTGGTCAAAATGGTCAATTTTTACCTAGTGACTAATAATTGACCCAGTAAGCTAATCTGTGACAAAAAAGTCAACTTTGGTCAAAATAGTAAATCCTTAACCCAATGACTGACCCATTGACCCAATATGTCAACTTTTGACCAAAAATTCAACTTTGGTCAAAATGATCAATCCTTGACCCAATGACTAACCCATTGGCCTAATAGGTGAACTTAAAAGTCAATTTTGGTGAAAATAGTCAATTTTTGAAAATAGTCAATCTCTGACCAAAAAGTCAACTTTGGTCAAAATGGTCAATCCTTGACCCAATAAAAAACTCATTGATCCAATAGGCCAACTTTTGACCAAATAGTAAATATTGGTCAAAGTAATCAATTTTTGACCCAGCGACCGCCCATTGACCCAATATGTCTACTTTAGACCAAAAAATCAACCTTAGTCAAAAAGGTCAAATTTTGACCCACTAGATCAACTTTTGACTAAAATGTAATTTTTGGTCAAAATGGTCAATTTTGACCAAATTACGAACTCATTGACCGAAAGGTTAACTTTTGGCCAAAAAGTCATCTTTGGTCAAAATGGTCAATTTCTGACCCAATGGCCACCCCATTGACCTAATGGTCAATCCTTGATCCAATGACAAACCCACTAACCTAATAAGTCAACTTTTGACCAAAAAGTCAATTTTGGTCAAAATTGTCAATTTTTGACCTAATGACCACCCATTGACCCAATAGGTCAACTTTTGACTAAAAAGTCAACTTTGGTCAAAATCTACAATTTTTGACCCAATGACCAACACATTAACCCAATAGGTCAATTTTTTATTAAAAAGTCATCTTTAGTCAAAATGTTCAATTCTTGATCCAATTACCAACTCATTGAGCTAATAGGTTAACTTTTGACCAAAAAGTGAACTTTAGTCAAATTTGTTGATTTCTGACCCAATGACCACCCCGTTGACCAAAAAGTGAACTTTGGTCAAAATGGTCAATTTTTGACCTAATTACTGACTCATTGACCCAAAAGGTCAACTTTTGACCAAAAAGTCATCTTTCGTCGAAATGGTCAATTCTTGAACCAATTACGAACTCGTTGACCAAATAGGTGAACTTTTGACCAAAAAGTCAAATTTGGTCAAAATGGCGAATTTCTGACCCAATGACCACCGCGTTGACCCAATGGGTTAACTTTTAACCAAAAATTTAATTTTGGTCAAAATAAGTCAACTTTTGACCAAAAAGTCATCTTTGGTCAAAATGGTCAATTTCTGACCCAATGACCACCCCGTTCACCCAATGGGTTAACTTTTTACCAAAAATTCAATTTTGGTCAAAATAGTCAATTTTTGACCTACTGACCAAATATTGACCCAATAAGTCAATCTCTGGTCAAATGTCAACTTTGGTCAAAATGCTCAATCCTTGACCCATGGACAAACCATTGACCCAATTGGTCAACTTTTGAACAAAAAAGTCAATTTTGGTCAAACAGTCAATTTTTTACTTAATGACCACCCGTTGACCCAATAGATCAACTTTTGACCAAAAAGTCAGTTTTGGTCAAAATAGTGAATTTTTGACCTAATGACCAATTATTGACCTAGTAAGCCAATCTCTGACCAAAAAGTCAACTTTGGTAAAAATGGTCAATTCTTGACCCAATGACCAACCCATTAACCCAATAGGTCAACTTTTGACCAAAAAGTCTACTTTGGTCAAAATGATCAATCCATGACCTAATGACCAACCTATTAGCATAATAGGTAAAGTTTTGACCAAAAAGTCAAGTTTGGTCAAAATAGTCAATTTTTGAATTAATGACCAATTATTAACCTAATAAGTCAATCTCTCACCATAAAGTCAACTTTGGTCAAAATGTTCAATCCTAGACCGAATGATAAACCCATTAACCTAAAGGTGAACTTTTGACCAAACAGTCAATTTTTGTCTAGAGAGTCAATTTTTGACTTAATGACCACCCATTGACCCAATTGGTCTACTTTTAACCAAAAAGTCAACTTTGGTCAAAATGGTCAATTTTTGACGTAATGACCAACTCATTGACCCAATAAGTCAACTTTTGACTAAAAAGTCATCTTCGGTAAAAATGGTCAACTCTTGACCAAAATACCGGCTCATTGACTAAATAGGTCAACTTTTGACCAAAAAGTTAACTTTGATCAAAATGGTAATTTTTTTACCCAATGACCACACCGTTCACCTAATGGGTTAACTTTCAACCAAAAATTCAATTTTGGTCAAAATAATCGATTTTTGACCTAATAACCAATTATTGACTAAATTAGTCAATCTCACACAAAAAAGTCAACTTTGGTCAAAATGGTCTATCATTGACCCAATCACAAACCCATTAGCCCAATAGGTCAACTTATGGCCAAAAAGTCTATTTTGGTCAAAATAGTCAATTAATGGCTTAATCCCCACCGATTGACAAAAAAGTCAACTTTGGTCAAATTGGTCAATTTTTTATCCAATGATAAACCCATTGATCCAAAAGATCAAATTTTGACGAAAAAGTCATCTTCGATCAAAATGGTCAATTCTTACCTAATTACGAACTCATTGACCAAATAGGTCAAATTTTGACCAAAAAAGTCAACTTTGGTAAAAATGGTTAATTTCTGACACAATGACCACCTCGTTGACCCGGTGGGTTAAATTTTGACTAAAAAGTCAATTTTGGTCAAAATAGTCAATTTTAGACCAAATGACAAATTATTGACCTAAAAAGTCAATCTCTGACCAAAATGTCAACTTTGGTCAAAATGGTCAATCCTTGACCCAATGACCAACCCATTAACCCGATTGGTCAACTTTTGACCAAAAAGTCAACTTCGGTTAAAATGATCAATCCTTGACACAATGACCAACCCATTGACCCGATAAGTAATTTTTTGACCAAAAAGTCAATTTTGGTCAAAATAGTCAAATTTTGACCTATTGACCAATTATTGACCCAATAACTCAATCTCTGACCAAAAAATCAACTTCGAAAAAAAAAGGTCAATTCTTGACCCAATTACCAACTTATTGATAGGTCACATTTTGACCAAAAGGTCAACTTTGCTCAAAATGGTCAATTTCTGACCCAAAAACAACCCCGTCACCTAATGAGTTAACATTTGACACAGTCAATTTTGGTCAAAATAATCAATTTTTTACCTAATGACCGATTAATGATCCAATAAGTCAATCTCTGACCAGAAAGTCAACTTTGGTCAAAATGGTCAATTCCTCACCCAATGACAAACCCATTGACCCATTAGGTCTACTTTTGACAAAAAAATCAATTTTGGTCAAAATAGTCAATTTTTGACCTAATGACCACCTGTTGACCCAATAGGTCAACTTCTGACCAAAAAGTCAATTTTGGTCAAAATAGTCAATTTTTAACCAATGACCATTTTTTGCCCCAGTAAGCCAATCTCTAACCAAAAAATCAACTTTGGTCAAAATGGTCAATCCTTGACCCAATGGCCAACCCATTGACCCAATAGGTTAACTTTTGACCAAAAAGTTAACTGTGGTCAAAATGATCAATCCTTGACCCAATGACCAACCCATTGGCCTAATAGATCAACTTTTGAGCAAAAAGTCAATTTTGGTCAAAATTGTCCATTTCAAATTAATGACCAATTATTGACCCAATAAGTCAATCGGTGATCAAAAGTCCACTTTGGTCAAAATGGCCAATCCTTGACCCGATGACAAACCCATTGACCCAATAGGTCAACTTTTCACCAAAAAGTCAATTTTGGTCAATTTAGTCAATTTTTGACCTAATGACCACCTATTAATCTAATAGGTCAACTTTTGACAAAAAAAGTTAACTTTTGTCAAAATGATCATTTTTTTACCAATGACGAACCCATTGACCCAATAGATCAAATTTTGACAAAAAAGTCATCTTCGGTATAAATGGTCAATTTTTAACCCATTTACTAACTCATTGACCAAGTAGGTCAACTTTTGACCAAAAAGTCAACTTTGGTCAAAATGGACAAATTCTGACCCAATGACCAATTATTAATCCGTAAAGACAATCTCTGACCAAAAATTCAACATTGTTCAAAATGGTCAATCCTTGACCCAATGTCCAACCCATTGACCCTATAGTTCAACGTTTGACCAAAAAGTCAACTTTGGTCAAAATGGTCAATCCTTGACCTAATGACCCAATAGGTCAACTTTTGACCAAAAAGTCAATCTGGGTCAAAATAGTCAAAATTTGACCTAATGACCAATTATTGCCCCAATTAGTCAATCTCTGACCAAAAAGTCAACTTTGATATAAATGATTAATCCTTTACCCAATGACGAACCCATTGACCCAATAGGTCAACTTTTGACCAAAAAGTCAATATTGGTCAAAATAGTCAAATTTTGACCTATTGACCAATTATTGACCTAATAACTCAATCTCTAGCCAAAAAGTCAACTTTGGTAAAAAAGCTCAATTTTTGACCCAATTACCAACTCATTGATAAGTCAAATTTTGAACAAAAGGTCAACTTTGCTCAAATGGTCAATTTCTTACCCAATGACCACCCCGTTCACCCAATGGGTTTACATTTGACACAAAAGTTAATTTTGGTCAAAATAATCAATTTTTGACCTAATGACCGATTATTGATCCAATAAGTCATTCTCTGACCAGAAAGTTAACTTTGATCAAAATGGTCAATCCCTCACCCAATGACAAACTCATTGATCCAATAGGTCAAATTTTGACAAAAAAGTTAATTTTGGTCAAAATAGTCAATTTTATACTTAATGACCACCTGATGACCCAATAGGTCAACTTGTCAATTTTTAACCTAATGACCAATTATTCCCCCAGTAAGCTAATCTATGACGAAAAAGTCAACTTTGGTCAAAATGGTCAATCCTTGACCCAATGACTAACCCATTGAGCAACCCATTGACTCAATAGGTTAACTTTTGAGCTAAAAGTCAACTTTGGTCAAAATGGTCAATCCTTGACCCAAGGACAATCCCATTGACCCAATAGGTCAACTTTTGACCAAAAAGTCAATTTTGATCAATTTAGTCAATTTTTGACCTAATGACCACCTATTAATCCAATGGGTCAACTTTTGACCAAAAAGTCAACTTTGGTCAAAAAGGTCATTTTTTGACGCAATGACCAACTCATTGACCCAATAGATCAAATTTTGACAAAAAAGTCATCTTTGGTATAAATAGTCAATTCTTAACCCATTTACCAACTCATTGACCAAATAGGTCAACTTTTGACCAAAAAGTCAACTTTGGTCAAAATGGATAATTTCTGACCCAATGATCAATTATTGATCAAAAAAGTCAATCTCTAACTAAAAATTCAACATTGTTCAAAACGGTCAATCCTTGACTCAGTGACCAACCCATTTACCTAATTGGTCAACGTTTGACCAAAAAGTCAACTTTGGTGAAAAAGGCCAATCCTTGACCTAATGACCTAATCGGTCAACTTTTGACCAAAAAGTCAATTTTGGTCAAAATAGTTAAATTTTGACCTAATGACCAATTTTCGCCCCAATAAGTCAATCTCTTATCAAAAAGTCAACTTTGGTCGAAATGGTCAATTGTTGACCCAATCACCAACACATTGACCCGATAAGTCAACTTTTGACCAAAAAGGTAACTTTGGTCAAAATGATCAATCCTTGACCCAATGACTAACCCATTGGGCTAATAGGTCAACTTTTGACCAAAAAATTAATTTTGATCAAAATAGTCAATTTTTGAATTAAAGACCAATTATAGACCCAATAAGTCAATCTCTAACCAAAAAGTCAACTTTGGTCAAAATGGTTAATCCTTGACCCAATCACAAACATATTGACCCGAAAGGTCTACTTTTGACCAAAAAGTCAATTTTGGTCAAAATAGTCAAATTTTGACCTAATTACCACCCATTAACCCAATAGGTAAACTTTTAACCAAAAAGTCTACTTGGTCAAAATGGTCAATTTTTGACCCAATGACCAACCCATTGACCAAATAAGTCAACTTTTGAATAAAAAGTCATCTCTGGTCAAAATGGTCAATTTTTGACTCAATTACAAACTCATTGACCAAATATGTCAAATTTTGATGAAAAAGTCAACTTTGGTCAAAATTGTAAATTTCTAACCCACAGTCCACCCCGTTGACCCAATGGGTTAACTTTTAACCAAAAATTCTATTTTGTTCAAAATAGTCAATTTTTGACCTAATGACCAATTACTAACCCAATAAGTTATTCTCTCACCAAAAAGTTAATTTTGGTCAAAATGGTCTATCCTGGACCCAATGACAAACCCATTGATCAAATAGGTCAACTTTTGACCAAAAAATCAATTTTGGTCAGAATAGTCAATTTTTGACCTAATAACCACCCATTGACACAATAGCTTAACATTTGACCAAAAAGACAAATTTGGTCAAAATGGTCAAATTTTTGCCTAATGACCAACTCTTTGACCTAATAGATCAAATTTTGACCAAAAAGTCATCTTCGGTCAAAAAAGTCATCTTCGGTCAAAAAAGTCAATTATTGACCCAATTACCAACTCATTGACCAAATAGGTTAACTTTTGACCAAAAAGTTAACTTTGGTAAGAATGGTCAAGTTCTGACCTAATGACCACCTCGTTGACCCGATGGGTTAAATGTTGACCAAAAAGTCAATTTTGGTTGAAATAGTCATTTTTATTGAAGCCTGAAGTCCGTTTCTGAGTCATCGAAGTTGGGAGACCTGCTCTAATGAGTAGTTTAGTGAAGAGTCAAAGTTTTAGAGGAATTTCCTGAGTCTTGTGGAGAGGATTTTCTGATAAGTGTTTACTTTTGTTCTGACATTTAGTTTTTAATTAATATTTGTTGTATTTGTTGTTTTTCTTATGGTTTTTAATTTCAAATCAATGTGTTTTTGTATTTTCCCAATGCATTGTGAGTAGTTTACTTTATCTTTTTCTTTCTTAAATGAAGAAGTAAGTAATTCATTAAAAATTGTTGTGGAATGTATATGTGTTTAAAGTTGGAAGAAGTTGTGAAGATTGATTCTATAAACTTTATTTACTTCTTAATTTGGCCCATTAAGATGTAAATTTTTTGATGAGATTATGTAAGATCCAATGCGGTATTTTCTCATAAAAGTTAGTAAGAATCACATGCAATTATATGGGTGAAAATTGTAGCTCATATAATTGAATATAATATATTAGACCATGTTTTAAAGGGGAGTAAAATTAGAGGATTTTTAGTGTAACAGGCTAAAAGCCCCAAATTTAATTTGAAGTTTTTCAATATTGTTATGAGAATTTAGCCCCCAGGTGGAGGGAATTAAGGGAACTCTTGAGTGAGAGCTGGTAACTTCCCTGCCTAACTATGTTCAAAATGATAAAATTTCAAATTCACCAATGTTCTTTATAGAACCAAGTAAGGGTAAAGAATACATTTGCTTCTATTTATCACAACAAATTTAAATACTTCCACAACAATTATTTCATAATTATTACTACTTTATAAACAAAAGAAAAATATATTCTAATTAATAGTGTTTTTATACCTTGTTTACAGTTATTATCATTTTAATTTCTTATTTGACTTTTACAAGAAAATTTAAAGAGTGAAATCAACTATCAAACTTTTCAAAATCAAAACATACTTTCAAAAGCCAATTAAAAAAGTAAAAAGATAATTTTCTTATTTCTATAAAGATTTTTCACTTTCCCTGTGGGTTCGATATCTCGGGGCTTAATTATAAAGTTCTATATTACTTGATAAACGATACGTATACTTGCGTAGTATCCACATTATAAATCATAATTTTCATATCAAAATCATAAGCATATATATCCGGCGGAGAAAAGTTTTTGTCGCCGTTGCCAATTTTCATATCATAATTGTAAGTCTAAATATCTGGTGGATCACCCAATAGGTCAACTTATCACTTAAAAGTCAACTTTGGTCAAAATTGTCAATTTTTGACCCAATGACCAACCCATTGACCAAATAGGTCAACTTTTGACCAAAAAAGTCATCTTTGGTCAAAATGGTCAATTCTTGACTCAATTACCAACTCATTGACCAAATAGGTCAACTTTTGACCAAAAAGTCAACTTTGGTCAAAATGATAAATTTCTGACCCAATGACCTCCCCGTTGACCCAATGGGTCAACATTTGACCAAAAAGTCAATTTTGGTCAAAATAGTCAATTTTTGACCAATGACCAATTATTGACCCAATAAGTCAATCTCTGACCAAAAAGTCAACTTTGGTCATAATGGTCAATCCTTGACCCAATACAAACCCATTGACCCAATAGGTCAACTTTTGACCAAAAAGTCAACTTTGGTCAATATGGTAAGTCCTTGACACAATGACCAACCCACTGACCCAATAAATTGACATTTGACCAAAAAGTCAATTTTCGTCAAAAAAGTAAATTTTTGACTTAATGACCAATTATTGACCCAATAGGTCAACTTTTGACCAAAAAGTCAACATTAGTTAAAATGGTCAATACTTGACCCAATGACCAACTCATTGACCCAAAAGGACAACTTCTGACAAAAAAGACAATTTTAGTAAAAATTGATAATTTTTGACCTAAAGACCATCTCATTGACCCAAAAGGTCAACTTTTAACCAAAAAGTCAAATTTGGTCAAAATGGTGAATTTCTGACACAATGATCTAAATGTCAGCTTTGGTGAAAATAGTCAATCCTTGATCCAATGACCAACCAATTGACCCAAATTGTCAACTTTTGACTAAAAAGTCAGCTTTGGCAAAATTGTTAATCCTTGACCCAATTACCAACCCTTTGACCCAATAGGTCAACTTTTGACTAAAATAATGACCACCTCATTGACCTAAGTAGGTCAAGTTTTGACCAAAAAGACAACTTTGGTCAAAATAGTCAATCCTTGAGCCAATGACAAACCCATTGACCCAATAAGTCAACTTTTGACCAAAAAGTCAATTTTGGTCAACATGGTCAATTTTTGACCTAATGAACAATTATTGACCAGACCAATCTCTGACCAAAAAGTCAACTTTGGTCAAAATGGTCAATCCTTGACTGAATGACTAATCCATTGACCCAATGGGTCAACTTTTGACCAAAAAGTCAACTTTGGTTAAAATGATCAACCCTTGACCCAATGGCCAACCCATAAACCTAATAAGTCAACTTTTGACTAAAAAGTCAACTTTGGCCAAAATAGACAAATTTTGAATTGTTGACCTATTATTGACCCAATAAGTCAATCTCTGACCAAAAAGTCAATTTTGGTCAAAATGGTCAATTCTTGACCCAATGATAAAACCATTGACGTAATAGGTTAACTTTTGACCAAAAAGTTAATTTTGGTAAAAATAGTCAATTTTTGACTTAATGACCACTCATTGACCCTATATGTTGACTTTTGACCAAAAAGTTAACTTTAGTCAAAATGGTCAATTTTTGACACAATGTCCAACCCATTTACCCGAAAGGCCAACTTCTGACTAAAAAAGTCATCTTTGGTCAAAATGGTCAATTCTTGACACAATTACCAACTCATTAACCAAATAGGTCAACTTTTGATCAAAAAGTCAACTTTGGTCAAATTGGTCAATTTCCGATCCAATGACCTCCCCGTTAACCCAATGCGTTAAATTTTGACCAAAAATTCAATTTTGGTAAAAATAGTCATTTTTTGACCTAATGACCACCCCCATTAACCCAATAACTCAACTTTTGACCAAAAAGTAAACTTTTGTTAAAATAGTCAACTACTAACGCAATGAATACCCCGTTAACCCAATGGGTCAACTTTTGACCAAAAAAAAATTTTGTTTAAAATAGTCAATTTTTGACCTAATGACCACCTAATTGACCAATATGTCAACCTTTGACCAAAAAGTTTACTTTGGTCAAAATGATAAATTTCTGACCCAATGACCAACCCATTGACCCAATAGGTCAACTTTTGACAAAAAATTTAATTTTTAACCTGTTGACCGATTATTGACCCAATAAGTCAATCTCCGACCAAAAAGTCAACTTTGGTCAAAATGGTCAATCCTTGACTCAATGACCAACACAATGACCCAATAGGTCAACTTTTGACCAAAAATCAACTTTGGTCAAAATGGTCAATCCTTGCCCAATGACCAACCCATAGACCCAATAGGTCAACTTTGACTAAAATAGTCAATTATTGACCAATTATTGACCCATTATTACATAATGACCAATTATTGACCCAATAAGTCAATATCGGACCAAAATGTCAAATTTGGTCAAAATAGTGAGTCCTTGACCCAATGACCAACCCATTGACCTAAATAGGTCAACATTTAAGCAAAAAGTTAACTTTAGTTAAAATATTCAATCCTTGAGACAATGACTAACCCATTAACACAATAGGTCAACTTTTGACTAAAAAGTCAATTTCAGTCAATTTAGTCAATTTTTGACCTAATGATAATTTATTGACACAATTGGTCAACTTTTGACCAAAAAGTCAACTTTGGTTAAAACGGTCAATTTCTGACCTAATGACCACCCCATTGACCTAATGGATCAACTTTTGACCAAAAATTCAATTTTGGTTAAAATAGTCAATTTTTGACCTAATAGCCAATTATTGACCAAATAAGTCAATCTCTGACCAAACAATAAAATTTGGTCAAAATGGTCAATCCTTGACCCAATGACCAACCTATTGACCCAATAGGTCAACTTTTGACAAGAATGTCAACTTTGGTCAAAACATTCAAATCATAACCCAATGACCCAATATGTCAACTTTTGACCAAAAAGCAATTTTGGTCAAAATAGTCAATTTTTTACCTAATGACCACCCAATTAACCTAATAGGTCAACTTTTGACCAAAAAGTTAACTTTGGTCAAAATGGTCAATTCTTGACCCAATGACCAACCCATTGACCCAATAGGTCAACTTTTGACCAAAAAGTCAATTTTGTTTAAAATAGTCAATTTTTGACCTAATGACCAATTTTTTACCCAATAAGTCAATCACTTACCAAAAAGTCAACATTGGCCAAAATGGTCAATCCTTGAGCTATTGACCAACTCATTGACAAAATTGGTCAACTTTTGAACAAAAAATCAACTTTGGTCAAAATGGTCAATCCTTGAGCCAATAAACAACTCATTGACTCAAAATTTCAACTTTGACCGAAAAGTCAATTTTGGTTAAAATAGTCAAATTTTGACCTAATGACCACTCCATTGACCCAAGAGTCAACTTTAGTCAAAATGATCAATTTCTAACCCAATGACCACCCAGTTAACCCAATGGGTCAACTTTTGACCAAAAAAATAATTTTGGTCAAATTAGTCAATTTTTGACCAAATGACCACCTAATTGACCCAATAGGTCAACTTTTAATCAAAAACTTAACTTTAGTCAAAATAGTCAATTTCTGACCCATTGAACAACCCATTGACCCAATAGTTTAACTTTTGACCAAAAAGTCAACTTTGATCAAAATGGTCAATTTCTGACCCAATGACCACCATGTTGACCCGATAGGTTAACTTTTGACTAAAAAGTCAAATTAGGTCAAAATAGTCAATTTTTGACCTAATGACCAATTATTGCCCTGGTAAGCCAATCTCTAACCAAAAAGTCAACTTTGATCAAAATGTTCAATCCTTAACTTAATGACCAACCAATTGATCCAATAAGTCAACTTTTAACCAAAAAGTTAACCTTGGTCAAAATGATCAATCCTTGATCCAATGACCAACCCATTGGACTAATAGGTCAACTTTTGACCAAAAAGTCAATTTTTGTCAAAATAGTCAACTTTTTGAGTTAATGACCAAATATTGACCCAATAAGTCAATGTCTAACCAAAAAGTCAACTTGGGTCAAGATGGTCAATCCTTGACCCAAAGATAAATCCATTAACCCAATAGGTCAACTTTTGATCAACAAGTTAATTTCGGTCAAAATAGTAAATTTTGGACCTAATGACCCATTAACCAAATAGGTCAACTTGTGACTAAAAAGTCAACTTTAGTTAAAATGGTCAATTTTTGACCCAATGACAAACCAATTAACCCAATAGGTCAACTTTTGACTAAAAAGACATCTTTGGCCAAAATGGTCTATTCTTGACCCAATTACCAACGCATTGACCAAATATGTCAACTTTTGACCAAAAAGTCAACTTTGGTCAAAATGGTCAATTTCTGACCCAATGACAGCCCTGTTGACCCAATGATTAAAATTTTGACAAAAAATTCAATTTGGTCAAAATAGTCAATTTTTGATCTAATTACCAATTATTGATCTAATAAGTCAATCTATGAACAAAAAGTCAACTTTTGTCAAAATGGTTAATCCTTGACCTAATGTCAAACCCATTAACACAATAGGTCAACTTTTGACCAAAAAGTTAATTTTGGTCAAAATAGTTAATTTTTGACCTAATGACCACTCATTGACCCAATAGGTCAACTTTTGACCAAAGAGTCAACTTTAGTCAAAATTGTCAGTTTTTGACCCAATGACCAACTTGTTGACCCAATAGATCAACTTTTTACCAAAAAGTCATCTTCGGTCAAAACGATCAATTCTTGACCCAATTACCAACTCATCGACCAAATAGGTGAACTTTTGACCAAAAAGTAAACTTTAGTCAAAATGATCAATTTCTGACCCAATGACCACCCCGTTGACCCAATGAGTCAACCTTTGACAAAAAAAATTAATTTTGGCCAAAATAATCAACTTTTGACCTAATGACCAATTATTTACCCAATAAGTCAATCTCTGACAAAAAAGTCAACTTTGATCAAAATAGTTAATCCTTGACCCAATGACAAACTCATAAACCCAATTGGTCAACTTTTGACCGAAAAGTTAATTTTCGTTAAAATAGTCAATTTTTGAGCTAATGACAACTCATTGACACAATTGGTCAATTATTAACCAAAAAGAGAACTTCGGTCAAAATGTGATCTTCGGTCAATAATCTATTTTTTACCCAATGACCAACTCATTAACCCAATAAATCAACTATTGACCAAAAAGTCATCTTCGGTGAAAATGGTCAATTCTTGACCCAATTACCAACTCATTAACCAAATAGGTCAACTTTTGACCAAAATGTCAACTTTGGTCAAATGGTCAATTTCTGACTCAATGACGACCCCGTTGATCCAATGGGTCATCTTTTGAGCAAAAATTTAATTTTGGTAAAAATAATCAATTTTTGACTAATGACCAATTAATGACCCAATAAGTCAATCACTGACCAAAAAGTCAACTTTGGTCAAAATGGTCAATCCTTGACCCAATGACCAACCCATTGACCCAATAGGTCAACTTTTGACCAAAAAGTCAACTTTGGTTAAAAATGTCAATCCTTAACCCAATGACCAACCCATTGACCCAATAGGTCATCTTTTGACCAAAAAGTTAATTTTGGTCAAAATAGTCAATTTTTTGACATAATGACCAATTATTGACCTAGTAAGCCAATCTCTGAGCAAAAAGTTAATTTTTGTCAAAGTGGTTAATCTTTGACCCAATGACAAACCAATTGACCAAATAGGCCAACTTTTGAACAAAAAGTTAACTTTTGTCAAAATGGTCAATTTCTAACCCAATGACCAACCCATTGACCCAATAGGTGAACTTTTGACTAAAAAGTTAACTTTAGTCAAAATCGCCAAACCTTGACCCAATGACCAACCCATTAACCCAATAAGTTAACTTTTGACTAAAAAGTTAATTTTGGTCAAAATATTTAAATTTTGACCTAATGACCACCCATTGATCATATAGGTCAACTTTTGCCAAAAAGTCAACTTTGGTCAAAATGGTCAATTTTTTACCAAATGACCAACGCGTTGACCCAGTAAATCAACTTTTGATCAAAAAGTCAATTTAGTTAAAATAGTCAATTTTTGACCTAATGACAAATTATTGACCCAAAAAGTCAATCTCTAACGAAAATGTCAACTCTGACCACCAAAAAGTCAACTTTGGTTAAAATGTTAAATGCTTCACCCAATGACCAACACACTGACCTAATAGATCGAATTTTAACCAAAAAGTCAATTTTGGTCAAAATAGTAAATTTTTAACTTAATGACCAATTATTGACCCAATAAGTCAACATTTGACCAAAAAGTAAACTTTTGTCAAAATGCTCAATCCTTGAACCATTGACCAACCCATTGACCAAATTGGTTAACTTTTGACGAAAAAGTCAAATTTGGTAAAAAAGGTCAATCATTAACCCAATGACCAACTCATTGACCCAAAAGAACAATTTTTGACATAAAAGTCAATTTTGGTTAAAATTGTCAATTTTCTACATATTGACCACCTCATTGATCCAAAAGGTCAACCTTTTATCAAAAAGTCAAATTTACTCAAAATGGTTAATTTCTGACACAATGACCTAAATGTAAAATTTTGTGAAAAAGGTTAATCCTTAATCTGATGAGCAACCCATTAACCGAAATTGTCAGCTTTTGACCAAATAAACAACTTTTGTCAAAATGGTCCATCCTTGACCCAATGATTAACACATTGACCCAATAGGTCAACTTTTGACCAAAAAGTCAATTTTGGTCAAAATAGTTGATTTTTAACCTAATGACTAATTATTAACCCGGTAAGCCAATCTCTGACCAAAAAGTCAACTTTGGTCAAAATGGTTGGTCCTTGATCCAATGATAGACCCATTAAGCCAATAGGTCAACTTTTGACCGAAAAGTTAACTTTGGTCAAAATGATCAATCCTTGATCCAATGACCAACCCATTGGCCTAATATGTCAACTTATGACCAAAAAGTCAATTTTGGTTAAAATAGTCAATGTTTGAATTAATGACCAATTATTGACCTAATAATTTAATCTCTGACCAAAAAGTCAACTTTGGTCAAAATGGTCAATCCTTGACCCAATGGCAAACCCATTGACCCAATAGGTCAACTTTTGACCAAAAAGTCAATTTTGGTCAAAATAGTCAATTTTTGATCTAATGACCACCCATTGACCTAATTGGTCAACTTTTGACCAAAAAGTCAACTTTAGCCAAAATGGTTAGTCCTTGACCCAATGACCAACCCATTGACCCAATAGATTAACTTTTGACCAAAAAGTCATCTTCGATCAAAATAATCAATTTGACCCAATTACCATCTCATTGACCAAATAGGTCAACTTTTGACTAAGAAGTAAACTTTGTTTAAAATGGTCAATTTCTGACCTATTGACCACCCCGTTGACCAAATGGGTCAACTTTTGACATAAAAATTAATTTTGGACAAAATAATCAATTTTTGACCTGATGACTAATTATTAACCCAATAAATCAATCTTTGACAAAAAAGTCAACTTTGGGCAAAAAGGTCAATCATTGACCCAACGACCAACCCATTGATCCAATTGGTCAATTTTTGACCAAAAAGTTAACTTTGGTCAAAATGGTCAATCCTTGACCCAATGACCAACCCATTGGCGTAATAGGTCAACTTTTGACCAAAATGTCAATTTTGGTCAAAATAGTCAATTTTTGAACCAATTATTGACCCAATAAGTCAATCTCTGACAAAAAGTCAACTTAACCTAATTTTTGACCTCATTTTTGGTGAGGTCTTCTCTTTCCTCTTAGTGCTTAGGATCTAGCCATAGGACTTCTCCTTGACTATCCTATTGGACTAGAATTGGGACCCACCCTTTAACAATTCAACCACTTTTTGACTACTCTTGGGACCCCACTTGGATGGTTGTAAACCTCTAAATCACCTTGGAAGGTTAAAACAACCATATGGACAACCAATAGTGAATTTCTATAGGAAATGCAAGCCTTAGGGTTAACCTGGGCGACCTTGGGTGACTTGAGCTTCTTTTGCATACACACACACCCCTAAGCCACTTAACCTAAACCTTGAACCCTTGCATTTCTACTCTTATGAAACTCACATGTTTGAACCCAAGGCACTAATATTTGATTAAGATGGCTAAGGTCAATATGTGAAGGATCATAAAGTAGTTACCATTTGGCTAGACTTGGTCCCAAAGTGGTTTGACTTAGCTAAGTCCATGGCACATGCTTCCAAACCCTAATTCCATTCCAAATCAATTTTTACTCAATCTTGACTCCACTAAAATGATCTCATTCTTCCTATTTAAAACCCTATTCAATTGCCAAAATTTCTGGTTTTGACATTGGGTCCCCTAAGCTTACCCAAAACTACCTAAATGGCCCTCAAAGCCACCAAAATCATACAAAAATTCCCAAAAATTACCCAAAATTCCTAAAA
The DNA here is from genome assembly GCA_022702705.1 of Papilionanthe hookeriana x Papilionanthe teres. Taxonomy (NCBI): domain Eukaryota; kingdom Viridiplantae; phylum Streptophyta; class Magnoliopsida; order Asparagales; family Orchidaceae; genus Papilionanthe; species Papilionanthe hookeriana x Papilionanthe teres. The sequence continues at coordinate 145,312,850 of CM040426.1, forward strand.
ATCCTAAGAATCATTTGAAAAACAATCCCTACCGTTTAAATTCACCAAAATAATCCAAGACCCTCCAAATAACCTCTTAATATCCTAAATACCCCTCTTGGCCCAAAACTCCAAAAAATCCAAAAACTCCCAGAAAATTCCAGAAAATCCAAAATATTCCCAATTTAATTTTGTTTAACTACATCATAAGCCAATTTTGCCAATTTAACTCACTGTTATCAAAATCCCTAATTTGACCCATCTTTAACCCATGCGGACCCAATGTTAAACCAAGTCAACTCAATTGACCCCAATTTTGCTCAAAATCATTTCTAAACTTTTATTCAACATTTCCAATACCAATTTAAACCAAAAACAAGTCCAATTTGACTCACACTTGAATTCAATTTCAACTTGAAACTAAAACCCAAATCTTAACCTATGACCCAAATCTACCCAAATCCAACCCAATCAACTCAATTTTCCCTAATTTCAATTCCAAATTCTTCCTAATACATCCATACACCAAACAAAACATCAATTGGCTCTGAATTTAAACCCTAGCCCAACTCAAAATCCATTTAAAATCAAAACCCCCCAAATTTGCCCTAAAGTTGTCACCTACCCCTAAATCCCCAAATTGAATCCCCGAAGCCCAAGATTTCCACCCAATTTCTAACCTAAACTTTTCCTAACAATCATTTGAAACATTTTGGACCATGAATTGGCCTTGAACCAAACTCTAGCCAAACCTAAACCCAACCTAACCCATGGTGACTAAAATTGACCAAGACCCCAAAATCCTCCAAATTGAAACCCCAAGTGAACTTAAATCCACTTCATGTCTTCATGAAAAATCTTCCTTACAATCATATACATAATGTTGATCAATCAATTTGATCCAATTCTAACCCAAACTCAAACTAGCCCAACTCAAACCCATATGAACCCATGTGTACGCATGAACCAAATTGAACCAAACCAAAATTGATCAAACCAACCCCTTGGCTGCCACCCCTAGACCTCCTAGGGTGGGTTTGACCTGACCTAACCAATGCCTCATGAGCCATGGACCAATGGTCCACCACTTTTGACCAATGGACTAAGTCACATGGCTAAGGCTAAGTCCCATCCTCCAACTTTCCTTAAGGAAGCTCCCTTCCAAAATTAATTAAGCTAAACATCTCCTTCACTCCTCCTCAGCCTGCCCAGCCGCCTGACTATCCTTGCCAGCTACCCCAGCCACCGGAACAGCCACACTCGAGCACCTATTTGTCCTCAAAAACCTAAAAATTGGCCTTAATAGTGGGTAATCCCCTCTCCAGCCACATGGCCTGTTCATCCCCAACCCTAAGCAGCCTAAACCACTCATTGCCTGGCCCTGAGCTCCCCTCTCCGGCCATGGCTATAAAATCCCCACCTTTCGGCCTCGCCAAACTTGCTGAAATTTCTTCCACTAAACTCCCCCAAATTGCTCCCAGACCTTCTCCCAGTCTAGAGAAGAAGAGCCTTACTGTCCTCCTGCCCTAATTCCCACTGATTGAGCTCAGTTTTGGAGCTCGATTCTCAGGCTAGAACAGGACAATCCTCAAATCTCCAAGGAAGTCAAATTAACTCCTCTCACACCTTCACCAGAGGTAGAGAAGGAGTTCCCGAATGAAAGCCCCATCTCCAGACCACCCAATCTCTCCAGCCATCAAAGTCTGAAATCAGCCCTGGTCGAAGTCTTACCTAGGTAATTCCCCAGAGCCAGAGACTTCATCTGGAGCTTCCTTGGGCTCAATCGAAGGTGCCACAACTCTCTGATTAAAGCTTCTCTTCTTAGAGCCAAGGTATTGACCTCTCCTCCCTCCCGAACTTCGAGCAATTCTCTATTTTATTTGGCTTAATTTCAATGCATGAAAACCATATGGATGTGTTCGTCTTGTCGAGACGAATCCATCAAACACAAGAACATGTAATTTGGTTGAGTATTGAGCGAGATCCTAGGGTTAGAAGGTGGACTGCCCACAGGACGCGACAGTCATAGACGATGACCAGGGACCGTCGAATGGTTTGTGTATCTGGTGAAAGGCTAGGATCGAGCCTGACGGATCAACAGGACATGAACCGCGGGCCGCGTGGCTGTCGAGTCAGATGGCGGCGCCGAATCAGGGAGCGACGCGTGGAGCTTCGACCCACTGTAGGTTGAGGTTGCGCCGCGTGGATAAGTAGGAAAATCTAGATTTTTTTATTTATTTAAATACCAGAAACTTTGAAATTTCATATCTTTACATAGAAAAATCAGAAAAATAAAAAAAATTCCCTATTGCTCAGTGAACAAAGGAGAGTAATGTGGAAAAAGAATTGATCTATTTTGTTGAGTATTTTATTTTTAATTAATTTAATACTGTTTTGAGTATCTTAAGTCTCCACTCATGCATACAATTCACCATGGCATGAGACCATAGGGCTTTTCTAGCCTCTGATATTGGAAACATTTTTTGAATTTTCCAAGAACAGAGGCCATCTCTGTGGCAAGTTATTGATTTTTTAAATTTATACGTCTATTTTGTCATTTTAATTCCAGTAATTAGCATGTTGCTTAAAAAATTCTAGAAAAATTAGGGGAAGTGTCTTAGTACTAGAAGACCTAGGAAAATTATGGTTTGGCTTAATTCCCTTAAAAGACTTCTAATTGACCCAAACACCCAAAAATGAATTTTAATTAATTAGGATTAACCACTCATCAAAACCACTTGAAAACAATTCTCCACTAACCTTTAGGGTCAGAGGAGACCCACATAAAAATTTGGAATCAATTGGAAATGGTTTAACCCATTAAATGGATTAATTAAATCATACGGCTATTTTCAAATTTTAAAAATTTATAAAACCTAAAAGACATTTAAAAAATTCACCAAATTGGTTTTGGGACCTCTTTGATACCAGAGGAGTCTATGAAAATTAAAATTGGATTTTTCTAAAAAATTTCATTTTATACCTATTTCTAATATTTTAATAATTAAAAAATAATAAAAAACACAAAAATATTAAAAGTCACAAAAATGTCACATTTTGACTCCTAATCACTTAGGAACAAACCAAATATTTTTTCTCAAGTCTATAGGTTAAGAAATTGAATTTTAAAAGCTTAGGACAATTTTTAATATCAGAAAATGAATTTCCCCACATTTTCACTAAATTAATTCTAATAAATCAAAGAAAAATCAGAAAAATTTAAAATTTATTTCTCTGGACTCCTTGAGGTCAGAGAGATTTAATAAAAATATAAAATCCATTTTACAACTTTAATTTTATTTTAAAATTAATTAATACCTTAACACTTGAAATTATTATAATAAATAAAATATAATTCAAAAAATCACCAAAATTGGTCCAAGTGGTCCTCTGGTAGGTAGGAACATCCCATAATTTTCCTAAGGACAGAAAACTTACCTTGGTAATGTTGTTGAATTTTCATTGAAAACCTATATTTTCCATAAAAATAATTACAAAAATTAAGTTAAAAACAGAAAAATCACATTTTCTCCTCTAATGTCTTAATTGACATGTGAGTGAAGTGACACAAAAATTTCAAATTCATTTGAGTTCAATTTACTGAATTATGAAGTGAACAGGCTTAAGAAGGTATAAAGGTAATTAAAAATTTTAACCTTAATTAATATTTTAGGCCTAATAAAGGGGGAGGGTAACATATTTGATTTTAATCTTCCCTTGGATGATTGAAACTTAGGGAATAAAAGGGTAGAAACCCATTAATCACCTTAAAAAAATACCAAGATGGAACATTAATTAATTAAATTATTTAAATTTTGGAAGATAAATTAAAATTTTGGATTGTTAAAATTAGGGATATATTTTAAGCAGATACTAATTCTTTGATCTAAAATCCCAGATTGAAATAATACAATAACATTCAATTCTTAATAATTATAATTGAAATTATTAATTAAATAATAAATGATTCGTTATTAATTAAAATTTTAAACATTAAATCATTTAATAATCAAATTAAAAGAAACTTAAAATATTTGAAACTAATCTAGAATCATTTTAATAACAAATCTAAAACAATATTCAAAATATTAAATGATCTCAAAACAGCCTCTAATTGAAATGTGAAAACAAAATCAATTAAAATTAAGTTAATAACTAAAATTAACTTAAATCAATATGATTAATTCAAAATTTAAATCGTCAAAATTTAATGAAATTAAATAGTTTAAACATTGCTTTCAACTTAAGTAACTTAAAGCACTTAAAATCAAACCAAACGGAATTTGGAAATTGAATTATCTCAAAACAACAATTCAACTTTAATTAAAAAATGGTTAAATCCTTTAACAAACTAGGTTGCTCCTAAAGAATTTCATTATTATAACTCCTAATGAAATATCAAATGAAATGTCACTTCACTTATAGGATAATCAAATATCCTGATTCACTGAGCAAGAGTAACCCGGGTGATTGATTCGTCACCTCAACGAAATTAACTGAACTTAAAGTAATCCCTAAAATGTTTAAGAAGATGTTCAGAATTCAATTCCGAACACTTCTCTAACTTGATGGGATGTTTTCAAAGAACAATGAAACTTAATTGTTCTTTGATGAAGAAAATCATCCTTAACAAAACACAAAAAAAACCTAGACGTCATAGGAACTGACTAGTAATAGGATTAGGATTTTGGTAGACAACCAAAACCTTCCCTTAGCTTTACCTAGATGTTTTATTGCAATTATATAAATGCTTTTACCTGTGTTTTAAGTGCAGGAGAAAATATATAGGAATGCTTACCAGGTACGCTTTTATTTCATTGCAATTTATTTACCTGCACAGTACTTTACTTCTCTGCATGATAAATAAGAATGTCACCCTGCATGAAAACTGAAACATTTAGGATAGCCACAAAACTGAAACCCAAAACTAAATTAAAAAGTCACAAGAAGATAAAATTCATCGCCACAATACTTTAAAATATAAAACAACTCAAAATTTAATCATAAACAGAACACAAAATTACACCTACAACTAAACTAAAACGTCTCGTTGGATGATTGGGAATACTTCGGATGATGTAACCCACGTGTTGCTAACGGGATTTCCCACAGTCTAAATTAAAGTGTGGAACTCATTCAATTTAGTTTAGCAAATTTATCTGGACTAAGTGAATCCAATGAAAATAACAGTGCCGGGATGACGGAACCATGGGATCTTAATCGGTTCTGTTTAACCAACTTTCAGATTTGTTTTAATTAAAACATTAAAAATATTTGGAATTTAAGATTTCTATAAACCAAAACACTTCTCTCATCTCATGATTGTCACTTTCTAAAACCAAACCTCTGCAACAACAAGGAGCCTGGAGCATAGTGGGCAGCACGGCCATCGTCGTCAGCAAAACTTGAGTCTACATCAGCAAAACCTTTCTTAGAATTAAATAACCAAGACAGAGGATTTTGAGATAGTTTGCCTAGTACAACATAAATCCTCAACTTTATGTTAGGCATTTGCATAATCATATTATGCAAATTAAGCCCTAACCGGTCTTAGGACTCCGAGGTAGTCGTTTGGTACGACATAAACCCTCACATCTTCGAGGCTATTTGTGTGATTATGTCATACAAATATAAGTCCTAATTAATTAAAATTGGCAGGATTGAAACATTAAATAAACTCTTAAATTGAAGACAAACAATAGGATAGTCGGGAAGTCACCAAAGTTCGCTTCGGAGCTGTGACATCCCCTACTTCTCTTCCTTTGGACCCCTAAAATTAACTGTTCCAAATTTGAGCTAATCCCTTTTGAAAATCCAAAATTCAATCCTTTGAAAACCTTAAACTTTGAAATTCTTCAGAGCAAAACCACTGATCATTATCGATAGTTTTCTTAAATGATTCCGGTCATTTAAGATGTAATTAACTATAAGGACTTTCCCTTATAGGGAACTTTAAGAACCTAGGTAATATAAACCCTGCTTAATTCATTTACATTAAGCAGGGGAACTTATCGGCTTATAAAATTGGTTCGTAGACCAAACGGATGTCACAAATCTTCTAGTTTATTTAAACGAGCCCCATCATCAAGCATTGTGTCTATTCTTTGGGATAGATACACGGTTTGTGATGCGGTGCTCGTTTATATAAACTATTTGCGATGTGAGCTCGGTTTGATTTCATATCTTAAAATTTTCAAACTTAAAACTATTTTGAAAAATCAAATGCTACTTTTCAAATTATATATATATATATATATATATATATATATAACTTAAAATCTAAAAATTCGCCTACAATTTTTGTAGGCCACCTCCTTTTCAAAATACATAACCTAAAAATATGCCGACATATTTTTGGCGACTCCACGAGGGACAAGTTCGTCTCTCCATCTTGATAAGATGGTTTTGCTTTCATAAATCGATAGTGAGTCCATGCCCCTAGTGGATCAAACTACTATTCTTCCCTTGACATATCTTGTTCATTTCTGTCTTGAACAAGTATAGTCAACTCTTTTTGATTTTGGAGCCACTGTTTAGACACCCCTAAACAGACAGGTTCTGGAATTTTTCTTTTTTTTACCTCTCCAAAGAGGTTGGGTGGACCCCCAATCAGTGTTAGCATAGGAGCGGTCCTTCAAGTTAAGAAGTCTTAGGAGACCTTCTCTCCCTTTCCAATTCTGGATCGGATTCCTTACTCTTTCTAATTCTAATCACCCTACTTTAATTGTTTTGATCTTAACGAGTAAACCTTCTAATCAACAACCTCTCAATAAACAAACTCTTTTAAAATTGCAAATGCACAAATAAAACAAAAAGATAAATGGAAATGTGTTCGGACTCTTTTAATTCCTTTCTTTTCGTCCTGATGAAAGGAAGCATAATCCGGGACTGACAATCAGAACTTACCCTGCAGAAAATGTCTGCCCCGAAGTTGATTTTCTCCTTCACCAACGGATTAGACTTGGTTGTATACAAGGATGAACTGCCTGACAATGGAAACATTCGCTTCAGACAAGGATTCGACAATACGAACATTAAGTTTACTGATGTTACTCTGTTTGCACTAATGAACAAAGTATTAGAAATTGGGGAACCCGTGATTGAGTTCAGCCTTAAATCAACTCAAGAATTCCCTCCCCTGTAGAGGGTCCCGGTTAAAAAGAACACTGATGTTCACAGGAGTTTAGCTGCTACCCCCAGAACTGTCATCTCTACCCCCACCGGTCTAGTCATCACTACACCTACCTTGACTCCCACCAAACTGAAGGGGAAGGAAGCCCAAGTATGTGATGAGCCTGTTAGCATGGAGGGTTCAGACTTTGCTGAAATACTGTCTTTTTTCGAGATAGGGTCCAATTCAAAGTTTAGACCCTTAACCCGAACACAAAGGAGGAATAAGAACAGAAAGATTGCTAAGACCAGAAAGGTCAGGGCTGCTGAAGCCACCTTCCCTGAAGAGATTCCAGAGAAAGAAGAAGAACTACCTGAGTACTCAACGTTGTTGGAAGGAAGTAGATTCCACCCTCTCTCTGATGCATCTGATGAAGAAGATGCCCAAAAAATTGCCGCTGCGTTACCCCGACCAACATATTACAGTGATAACAAGAGGAAGAAAATCAAGACTACGCCGCTTACCCAATTGCAAGCGGTAGTGGAGAAAATGGCTAGAAAAGAGGGATGTCCTGTGTCAGAAATTCTGAGAAGAATGGGACGAGTGCCAATTAAATCCCGCCTTAGACCATGAGTAGAGCCTGTTACTGCCACAGAAAGTCCAAGGAAGAAGGTGCGAGAAAATGAGAAGAGTCCACCTGTTGTTGTATCGGGTCGTCATATTAAGGACTACCTACGTACTGCCAATAGACCATCTGGTCCTAGGCCTTCTACTACAAGAAGGATGGTGTGGCGACCTATTATTGCTGAACCAATACTCACACAATATTCTGGGAAGAAAAGTCTCATTAAAGAGCCCAGATCTGAAGAAAGTACTGCAGCCCATGGGAAACTCCTGAAAAGAAGGTTCGATAGTCGTCGCTAAATAACCACTAGATAGTTCAGAAGATACCACTTGAGGATGCCATAGGGAAGTTAAGGACAGACATCTGACGGTTGGCAAGGGAAAGAGGAGAAGAATTAAGAGATGAAGTTGATTCATCAGAGTTCATGGATGAAGTGTTTGCTGAGATTAACATGGTTGAGACACGAGCATCATCAGCTTTGCAGGAAGCCCCGTCAGCTTCAGAGAGAGATGAGCTAGGAGCAATGAGAGCACAGCTTCAGGAAAGGGATAAAATGATCTCTCAAATGACAAAGAGGATGGAAGAGATGGCTGCCTCTTTAGCCACTCTCAAGAGTCAGCTGCAACCTCAGAAGGAAACACCACCGGAGATCATTCACATCACAGATGGAGGGAAAGAGATTATGTCTGTTGATGGAGACAAACAACCAAATAAGGATTCAACGTAAAGCATGATTCCTGAAAAGGATATTAAGAACATGGTGGAAGAGTAGGTGCTAGAAGCCTTAGCCCAGTCTAAGAGCGGAGCATCTATTCAAACGGGTAGACCTTACCCTGAAGAGTTTGATGTAGTCCAATACCCAAAGGGCTTCGTACCACATCTGTTTAAGACTTTCGATGGTACCAGGAACCCCCGGTAGCATGTAGCAAACTTTCATGCTAGTTGATGCAATGCCGGTGGAAGTGATGCTTTACTCTTCCGTCAGTTCGTCAGCAGTTTGTCAGGGATTGCCTTCGACTGGTTTGCAGAACTTCCGAATGGCTCAGTCAAGACCTTTTCAGAATGGGAAAACCTCTTCGTTAAGCAGTTTGCTGGGGCTAGGCACAAGATCACCATCGGTGAATTAGTGGTGGAGCAACTGAAACCAAACGAAATTTTAGTGGACTACATATCGAAATTTAGGTATCGATCTCGAATGAGAGTCAGAATTTAAGTACCGACCTCGAAGGAAGAGGACTGGAATTTAGGTACCAACCTCGGAAGTTTAGAATTGAAATTTAGGTATTAATTCGGATGAGAATCGAAATTTAGGTATCGATCTCGGAATGAGAACTGGAATTTAGGTACCAGTCTCGGAAATTTTGAATTGAAAGTTAGGTATCAATTCGGATGAGAATCGAAATTTAGGTATCGATCTCGGAATGAGAACCGGAATTTAGGTACCGGTCTCGGAAATTTCGAATTGAAATTTAGGTATCAATTCGGATGAGAATCAAAATTTAGGTATCGATCTCGGAATGAGAAGCCGGAATTTAGGTACCGGTCTCGGAAATTTTGAATTGAAATTTAGGTATCGATTCGGATGAGAATCTAAATTTAGGTATCGATCTCGGAATGAGAACCGGAATTTAGGTACCGAGTCTCGAAATTTTGAATTGAAATTTAGGTATCAATTCGGATGAGAATCGAAATTTAGGTATCGATCTCGGAATGAGAACTCGGAATTTAGGTACCGATCTCGGAAATTTAGAATTGAAATTTAGGTATCAATTCGGATGAGAATCGAAATTTAGGTATCGATCTCGGAATGAGAACTGGAATTTAGGTACCAGTCTCGGAAATTTAGAATTGAAATTTAGGTATCAATTCGAATGAGAATCTAAATTTAGGTATCAATCTCGGAATGAGAACTGGAATTTAGGTACCAGTCTCGGAAATTTAGAATTGAAATTTAGGTATCAATTCGGATGAGAATCGAAATTTAGGTATCGATCCCGGAATGAGAACCTGGAATTTAGGTACCGAGTCTCGGAAATTTTGAATTGAAATTTAGAAGGATGAGTTTGAACTCGGTTGAGATTTGATTTAAGATTTGATTTGAAATTTGGAAGATCAAATTTGAAATTTGATCGAGATCGGATTTTAAATTTGATTGAGAATTTGATTTGAAATTTGGAAAGATTGAAATTGGATTTGGAATTTGGAAAGATTGAAATTGGAATTTGATTGAGAATTTGATTTGAGATTTGATTTAACACTTATGTTGATTTTGTTTGTCTTTTAATGATTCAAATTTTATTTTATCGTTTATTTGATGTTCATGTGAATTTGGTGTTCGTCATTTTTTAAGATTTTTTTTTTGAAAGTTTTCTTTTATTCTCCTTTTTTTGTTTTTTTCGATTTCTTTGTTCGAAGTTCATTTAACTTTAATGGCGTTTCCCAGTCAATTTGCACAAAAGAGGTGAAGGCCAAAAATGTGACATGGTCACTTTCATTCCAATCATGTTGAAGATACATCATACAACTTGATCTGGAATACATCTCATACAATCCATGTAGACTCAAAACGGACTATGTATGATCTTTGTTGATCCATCCAAAGAAACATTTGTCAAAAATCCATGTCTAAATAGTGGGGTACATGGTCAATAACATCACCTTCCAAGCCATCCTTGGCAAGGATGCCGTATGGATGTACATTGGAGGTGTGATATTTTCCATGTAACTCACAGCTCGTAAGGCCGGAGGCTCTCTAGCTCCGGTCCGGCTGGAAATGGTAAGGTGTCTTCCTGTCGTCCATCCTTCCGAAAGTAACCGAGATCCGCTTCACTCGGTACTCCTGGTATGCAATGCTTAGCGATATCTGCTCCGTTGCCCTTCGGTATCATGACGGAACCTACCGGTAAAGGTATCTTCACCGGCCCGCGGAACTCACCTAGGCCTGCTATCCGGAGGTCGGATCCGAACATGATGTTACACTCGTTCGGGAAAGAGATCGTGCAGAAAGGTTTGACAAAGTCATGGTGATCTATGTGTGGGGGTATGCAGTCACCCTGCTTGTAGATGTTGATAATGCAGCTATTGGGTATGCAATCTGCCGGAAGTACTCTCCATGTTATCAACCTCTTTACCATTCTCTTGATGACTAATGGCATCGGATCCACTTGCCCATGACAGAGTATTCCCGGTGGGTTTCCCTTCCTGTCTTCAGCAAAGTTGTAGCAGCATCCGCATTGTATTGTGATTCTTCCCTTCCCTGGCATCCATCTCCGGGGTTCTGAGTATGTGTTTTCCCTTAGGCGGCCTGCTCGGCCCATTCTTTTCAAATCCCGAATGCAATCCACGATTTGCTGTTGTTCATACTCTGAGAATACGTCTGTATGTAGCTCGAGGCCCTCTAGTATATTGATTCTTCTGCCTTTAATTCTCTCGAAGTATTCAAAGGTTTTCTTTTCAACATTTTCGCATTCTCTCCGGCTCGTATTCCGGAATGATCTCGCGGATGGTGAGGCCCGGTGACATATTGTGGGATATACGGTTCAACCCCTTCACGTTCTCCTCGCATACCTCGGCTCCTCGGGGATGATGCACCGTCGGGACATCCCCGGGTTGCTTCTGCAACAAGGTCATGCATCATCGGTGGCTCTATCCGGTGGCGTGGTAGCCTTCTTTCTTCGATCTTCCGGAGATTTCCTTGGTCCTTTTACGTTATCCTAGGAGCCGGCCTCCTTTCTTCGGTGTTCTGGTGAACCGGTGTCCTCGAAGTGAATGTACCGGCATTAGCAATCGTCTCGTCGCGCTGGTCCGCAGCTAGTTTTGTTAACATCTTACGAATACGGCGATTCTTATTTCTTCGTTGCGTTGCTGTGAGAGTAGCTCTTCGAACTTCTTGAGTGTCTGTGGGCGTGGCGCTGACAAGCCTGCCCTCTGCTGTAGCAACTACAGACTTCATTTTCTTGTCTTCTTCAATGTTTGCTTTTCTTTTCTTCTGTCTTGGATTGGTGGCTCGGGCCACCCACTTTCATCACCGTGTCCGCCCGGCAGTTCTTCTCGGTCAAGCGGGACCCGATCACTTTCCTCGTATCGTAGGCTCGCCGGTGCGAAATCCGAGTCAATCTCGATTATCGCTTCATCTTTCACCCTCTTTTCATCGAGTGCAAGGCTTACGCCATTCTTAAAGTTCAGGACCAACCGCCCGTTCGACATTTCCCTGCGAAAAGACAAGGAAAAGGATCAGGGGCTGTACTAAGAACAAGAACATTAAGAAAATGTTTATTAAAGACATTTTTTTATTATTATTTTTTTAATTTAACAGGAATAAAGTAGGATAAGATCAGGGAAGAAATTTTGATATGGAAGAGAAAACAAGGAAGACTTAATTATCATGACTTTATTTATTTTAGCACATTTTATTATTTTTTGGGTTCGGACCCAATCATAAGTAATTACTTCACCTGTGTTTCTTAGGGATGAAGAACTCATTCCTTCGAAACATCAGGTAGCGTAATACTTTTTCAAGTATCGTCCGTTGATCGGAAGCATATGTCGTTCTCCCCGGCAATTCACTAGCCGGTAGGAACCTCCCGAGTATACCGCTTCGACCACAAACGGTCCTTCCCAAGTGGGTTCAAATTTTCCTCCTATCTTGCGGTGTGCAAGAATAGGTCTTTTGAGAACGAGAACTAAGTCACCAACTTTGAAGGTTCTTGGGCGGACCCGGTTGTCATGGGCTTGAACCATCTTAGCTCGGTATAGTTCTAAATTCTGTTGCGCCGCAAGTCTTTTCCCTTCCGGGCTTTCTAATTCTTCTAGTCGTAATTTGGCGTTTTCTTCGTCGTGATCTTATTTGCAAGCTGCGATTCCGAGTGAAGGAAGGCCGAACCTCTAAAGGTAACATTGCCTCGGACCCATACACCGGAGCGTAAGGTGTAGCTTCGAGTAGGAGTTACGAAGGTTGTCTGGTAGGCCCATAAGGCTTCTAACAACTTCTCGTGCCAATTTCTCTTATTATTGTCCAAAGTTTTCTTTAAAATTTGAACGAGAGTTTTATTAAAAGCCTCAGCGAGGCCGTTTACTCTTGGGTAGTAAATTGTTGAGTATCGCCGGCCGATTCCGTGTCTCCGACAAAATTGTTGATTTGTGTGCTTCGAATGCCGACCCATTATCCGAGATGATTCGCGCGGCACTCCGAAATGGTAGACAACTTGGTTCTTGAAAAACCGTAGCACGTGGTGTGCTTTCACCTCTCTAAGTGGAACCGCTCCGCCTACTTGGAAAAGTAATGCGTAGCCACAAGAATGAAGCGATGTCCTTTTGAAGATGGTGGTTCTATCGGACCCACTATATCCGTGCCCCAACATTCGAATGGCCACGACGCAATTGTCGGGTGTAGCACATTTGGAGGTTGGTGTAGAACCACTCCGTGCACTTGGCATTGGTGACGGCTCTCGGCGATTTTCATGCGATCGGTCATCATCGAGGGCCAGTAGTACCCTAGTCTTTTAATTTTCATTTTCATCTTCGGACCCGACGAGTGAGCGCCACGCAGTCCCGAATGCACCTCCTTAATAATTTCACGGGCCTCGGACCCGTTTAGGCACCTTAGCCACATTTGATCAAAAGACCTTCCGTACAATGTGTTGTTTATTAATGCGTAAGACGGAGTTCTCTTCTTGATCCGATGGGCTAGCGATCTATCGTCCGGTAGCCTTCCCGTTTGCGGTGTAGTCCATCAATGGTCGTCGCCAATCTTCGTGTTTTCTACATTCGTTGCAACTAATTCTTTTTCTTTTTCGATTTGTGTATTGTGTCCATGTCGAGCCGTGATAGGACCCGACGTCCGTGAACCGACACTTCCATCGATTCATCTTGCAAACGAGCAAATTCTTTTGCGAGACGGGCTAAAGCATCCGCTAAAGCATTTTCTTTTCACGGGAATTTTGTAGATCGTCGCATTTGGAATACGTTCCAACAATTGTATGGCATACCGGAAGTATTGTCCGAGTCTTGGCTTTAAAATTCCGTACTCGTCCTGCGATCAGTTGAATGATTAACTCGTGAATCCCCGTAGATGTTGATGTCCGTTATCCCCATTTGAATGGTTAATTCCGATCCCTTTATAAGGGCTTCGTATTCTGCTTCATTGTTTGTACACGGTTCCGTCGAGTGGTAGGAGTATCTTAACATCCCCCGCTCCGGTGTTATAAAGATTAGCCCGATTCCCGCCTTACGGGCACTATCACTTGCGATTCTTCGTCTTCGTGCGCCGAAGATGCTCCGTCGAAATATAATTCCCAACGTCGATCATCAAGGTCTTCTAGATTCATTATTTATTCATCCGGCAGATCGTCATTGAGAGGAGATTCGGCCGGCAAAGGGTGTGCTGCGAGGAAGTCTGCTAAGACTTGTCCCTTTACGGCACGAAGAGGCACGAAAGTTATATCGAATTGCAATAATATCATTGACCATCTGGCAAGTCTGCTGGAAAGTGTCGGACGAGTCATCAAGTATTGCAATGGATTAAATTTCGAGATCAGGTTGACCTTATGAGAAAGCATGTAGTGCCTGAGCTTTCGAGCGGCGAAGATCGGGGCCAAACAATGCCTTTCAATTGCGGGATACCTTACTTCGTCGGAAGTAAACGACGGCTTAAGTAGTAAAGAGCATTTTCTTTACCCTCAACATCGACACTGGGCCAACGGGGCTCCGAGAGAGTCGTCTAAAGCCGCGGTGTAAAGTATCGCCGGTCTACTCGAGACCAGAGTGCGCTAAGACGGGAGGTGTCATTAAATATTGTTTAATGTCCTCAAAGGCCTTCCGGCATTTCTCTTCCCAAATAAATTTGGCATCCTTCTTAACTAGTGCCGAGAAAGGTCGACACCTACCGACGAGGTTTGAGATAAAGCGTCGAAGATATGCCGGCTTCCTTGAAAAGATCGTAGTTGTTTTAAGGTTTTGGGAGGCGGCATTTCTAAGATAGCTTTAATCTTTTTCGGGTCGATTTCAATCCCACGATGTAGGACAACGAATCCTAAGAATTTCCCGGAGGTGACACCGAAGGCACATTTTAAGGGATTCATCTTAAGGTTAAATTGTCTTAATCGTTCAAAAACAATTCTCAAATCATACAAGTGGTTTTCCTTTACTTTGCTTTTGATGACCACATCGTCCACGTAGCATTTGACTTGATTGTGGATGAGATCATCAAAAATTCTTGTCATTGCTCTCGGTAGGTTGCTCCTGCGTTCTTCGATCCGAATGGCATCACTCGTGTAGCAAAATACTCCGATCGGTGTTCCGAATGCCGTAAGCTTTTCATCTTCTGGAGCCATTTTTATCTGGTTGTATCCTGAAGATCCATCCATGAATGAGAATATCTCATGTGTCGAAGCAATGTCGATCATCAGTTCCGGGATCGGTAGAGGAAATTCATCTTTTGGACATGCCTTGTTTAAATCTATGAAGTCCACACAGATTCGATCCGACCATTCTTCTTTCGATTGGCACCACATTGGCTAGCCATGTCGGGTATTGTTCTTCACGGACAAATTTAGCGTCTATTAGCTTTTTAACTTCGGCTATGACTTGTTGTTCGATTTCTAGACGCATTCTTCTGGGACCTTGTCTGACTGGGACAGAAGTAGGATCCACTACTAGCTTATGGACTGCAACCTCTGGAGCTAATCCTGGCATCTCGTCATAGTTCCAAGCAAAACAGTCTTTAAATTCCATTAATAATTTGATTATTTCTTCGGAGTCTTCTTTATTGAGTAAGGAGCTAACAAAGGTAGGTCTAGGTTCTTCGCTAGTACCTAAGTTAACTTCCGTTAACTCATCTATTGTAGATTTGATTTCTTCTTCGAACTCTGGTGGAGCATCTCCAATTTGTAAATCTTCAAATTCTTCTGTAGTTTCCATGCAGTTTTCATTGGATTCGCAAGTGACAACCAAGCAAAATTTAGTATCGTCAACTGACCCTACTGTGCCGAATCCGAGACCATGCTTTGAATTGGGTGGACGACCGGAATTATTCCATAATTTTTCAAAATGTTGAGATTGACCTTTCATCCATTGTCGAGGTAAGAAACCACGTTGAATTAAATTTTGAACACAGGGAGAGTACCACTCAAAAGGTAATTCCATTAATTCTGATGAAGTGACATCTTCGAATTGTACATTATTTTCAGCTTTGGAGGAAGAAGCACCACGGTAGAACTTGATTGGCCTTGCACCGTCGTTACGTACCTCTTTGACCACCATACCCTCGATCTTGTTAGAATGGATCGGGGTTAGGGTCATAATATGTACGTAGTGGTTAATCTTTTCGTACATTGATTTGTATTCTTCGTTCTTCTCATCTTTGAGAGAGATCTTGAATTGCGGCTTCTTCTGACTTATTGTCGCTGCTTCTTGTTTGATTTCTTTTTCTTCTTCAGAACTATCTTCCCAATCAACATTGATGGTTGGTTTCCTCTCGTCCAACTCGTCCTAACGTCTCTACCACGACCTCGTCCCCGGCCTCGACCTCGGATGCGAGTTGTGGAGAAACCTTCACCATCTCGCCAGGAAGGGAGTGGTGAGTGACCGTCGGACTAGAACTTCGAGTTCTTCATTGTCCCGAACTTTCTTTGCTTCATTCGTTACGTATCTCCGGAAAAGATTGTCTTCTTCGGTGGTGCATAATAGGTGCAGCGTCTTCATGGATTCCAATCTCATGTACGGAGAATGGTTAGTAAGTCACCTTTGATGCACTCGTTCCCCTCCATCATAGTATTTGATGCACTCGGTGTAGAGATGATGGTACCATCCTGTTTTCATGTATCCATGGTCGGCCCGATAGAGCGTTGAACGATGTTTCGAATCAATTATGTGAAATTTTGCGGCTTGTCTTTGCTAAGTCACCGGTCTTCATTAGTAGTGTTATTGATCCGAGGGCTCTTTCTCCTTTCTCGGTTGAATCCTCTTAATAACATTTTGTCGGCCTCGAGCTCACGAGCATCAATTTCCAAGTATGCTAGTGTTCGAAGACTCATTATATTGATTGATGCTCCTGGATCCACCAATACTGCGGAGAGTGTAAATTTTTCGATCATGAATCGAGATGTACAATGGTCGGTTGTGATCTCATCGTCCCAAGTAGTAGGTCATTGTCCGTGAAGGTAACACCTCGCCGTTCCTTTAACGAACAAACCTCATCTAAGGAATCTCCGGCCATTCGAGCTAAGCAAATTTCCGGATCAAGTAAGGCCTCGATCGAGCTTCTCTCATCTCCTTTGATAAGATGAGAGCGTCTTAGATGCTCGGCTTGGTCGGTAGTTTTCTAAGATGGGCTAGCACGTTGTAGTCCACTTTATTTTCATGTGTCTCAGCTTCTTCCTGAATGGGTATTTCTTCTGTCGGGGTTGACTCTTCTTGAACAACCACCTGCTTTCCTTTGTCTTTTGGACCCATTCTCGGAGGTAGAACTCTTCCACTTCTTAAGTTGACTTCTGTAATTTCTTCTGAATCTAGTGTTGAGCTTGCTGGTGTTTCTTCCTGAATCGGAATGACAGGCTCTTCCGGATTATCTTCAGAATCTGAAGGCTCTAACTCTATCGTGACTGGAGCTCCTCGAAACTCGCAGATAGATCCGCTGCTTGTTGAACTCTCGTAGCCCCCTTGATGGATGCCTTCTTCATTATTTTGCTCGTCGAGATCGTGTATGATTTGAGAATTGTCATTGGTATCGAAATCGATATCCGAATTGTCGCTAGTTACGTAATCGTTAGAAACAGTCAAAACGTAGCCAACGCCATCACCCTTATCATTATATGATCCCACCGAAGTGAGCAGATAATCATACAAAATCAGTGGTTCGAGGGATTTCTCCCCCAAATCGGAAACAACTATCCTAGGATAAGCAGCCCCTAGTCTAGCCTTAGGAGTCTCATTCCTCTCTTCTTCGTCAATTTTCTTCTTCTCTCCAATCGTCTCCTGTTAAGGTGGTTCTTCTATCGCAAGTGATAATACCGGCATAACAGGTCTCGAACTCTGAATTGAAGCTTGCACCGAGGCGGTCTGGATGCTGTCTAAAATCTTCTTTGAAGACCTCGTTCAAGCGGTAGTCCATCCATCGTCAGTTGCATAGGGATCTATCGGAATGATGGGATCAGTTGAGATAACATTGATGGAACCTCCTTTCTGGGGCTCCTTCATGTACTCCTTCGGGATCGTTATATTCCCTTTCTGAAGGTTATCGTTGAGCCAACTTTTGAAGGTAATGCAGTCTTCTATCTTGTGCCCAAGCATCCGGTGGTAGGGGCAAAAGTTAGGATCACTTTTCTTGTTGACTTCCTCCGGTCTCTTAGGCTCTGGCAGCTAGAAATCTGGAATCTTCATCAGACTACGGAACATTTTCGGCACTGCTTCATTCTTGAACGGATATTCTCTGCTCACAAGCTCCCTTAATGTACGTTGCTGACGAGGCGGTTGTTCATACTGTGGAGATGACTGATAGCTGGGCCGGGGTTGCTGGTAATTCTGTTGTGGTTGCTGCGGCCATTCTGGTGGTATTTGCATCGGTTGCTTGCCTTTGTCAACTGCTGCAATGATCCCGGATTTCTTTTCAAAAGTCTTCACAGGCTTTTGCTTGTCCGTCTTGTCAGCGAAACTTAATTGCTTCGCCTCTTCTTGCAAGCTTCCGACCTTGCTTAACAACTTCTCGAAAGTCTTAATAGTGAATCCTTAGAGGAGAAGTGCTATCGGGCCGTGAATGCTTTTAAGCAAGATGCCGACTGCATGTTGTTCTTGTAGTTGTGGTTCACACTTCATGCTTAAGTTCCTCCATCGAAGTATGTAATCAACCAAAGTTTCGTTCGGCCTTTGTTTCTCTACCACTAAATCACCTATAGTGATGTGGTGCCGAGCTCGGCGAATCGCTTGATGAAGAGGTTCTCTAGTTCCGAGAACGTCTTCACCGATCCATTTGGTAATTCGCATACCCGGTCGAAGGCGATTCCCGACAAGCCGCCGACGAACTGTCGGAAGAGTAATGCATCGCTCCCGCCGGCATTGCAACAACTGGCACGAAAGTGTGTAACATGCTGTCGGGGGTTCCCGGTTCCATCAAATGTCTTGAACAGAGGTGGTACGAAGCCTTTTGGGTATTGGACGGCGTCGAATTCTTCCGGGTAAGGTCTACCCGTCCGAGTGGATGTCCCGCTCTTCGATTGTGCTAAGGCTTCTCGCACCTGCTGTTCCACCAAGTTCTTGATATCCTTTTCAGGGATCATACTTTGTGTTGTATCCTTTTTTAGTTGATCATCCCCATTGACGGATGTAATCTCCTTTCCTCCGTCTACAATGTGAATGACCTCTGGGGGTGTCTCTCTTTGTGGTTGCATTTGACTCTGGAGAGTGGCTAGAGCTACAGCCATCTCTTCCATTCTTTTCGCCATTTGGGCGATCGTGTCGTCTTTCTCCTGAAGCTGCCTTCTCATCAGTTCTGGCTCCTCTCTATCTACGGCTGTAGGAGCACCTTGCGTAGCTGATGAAGCTCGTGTTTTGACCATATTGATTTCTGCGTATTCGTCGTCCATGAACTTCGATGAATCAATCTTGTCTCCGAACTTTTCTTCTTTTTCTTTCGCCAATCGTCGGATATCGGTTCTCAACTTTTCCATGGCATCTTCCAGCGGGGCTTTCTGTGTGTCTTCGCGGTTGTCATGCGATAGCTCGTCGGGTCCCCTTTTCACGAGTCCCCTTTATCGCAAGTAGCACTTTCTTCGCATTCAAGTCTCCGGCGAGACTTTCTTCCTCGAGGTCGTTGTTTCAATCTCAATCGCCCAGTAGTAGGACGCCATACCATCCTTCTAGCAGCAGAAGGTCTAGGACCAGATGGTCTGTCGGCCAAATGCTGGAAGGTGGTATCCTCCCTAATCTGTAATCCTGAGACGACGACAGGCGGACTAGCCTTCATTATTTTACTTGACCTTTCTATCATGACGGCGGGTTCTACTCGGGGCCCAAGACGGGATTTGACTGGCACCCGCCCTATCCTCCGTAAAATCTTCGATACGGGGCAGTTTTCCTTCTTTGCTAACTTTTCTACCAAAGTTTGCAGTCGAGCAAACGGCGTAGTTCTAGTCCTTTTCTTGCGGCTATCGTTGTAGTATGCGGGTCGAGGCGATGCGGCGACAATCTTGCGAACATTTTCCTCGTCCTCTGCGGCGAAGAGGGGATGGAACCTGCTTCCTCCCAAAAGTGGTATGTAGTCAGGTAGCGGTGTATATTCTGGCAGCGGTGTATATTCTGGCAGCGGTGTATATTCAGGCAGTTCTAGGATTTCCTCCAGGAAAGCAATTTCAGCAGCTCTGGCTTCTCCGGCGATCCTTCTACTTCGTTTCTTCTTTGGGTCCTTGTCGGTGATGGCATCTTTGAACCGGACCCGATTTCGAAAACGGAAGGTCTCACAGAAGATCCGTACCCTCCACGGTAACAGGTTTACCGTAATTCTGGATTTCTTTCCCCTTTAATTTGGCAGAAGTCGGGGTAGGTGCAGAAACAACTAGACCAGTGGGGGTAGTAAGAACAGTCCTCCTGCGGACAGTAGTACTCCTCTCAGTCGGGACCCTTTGCAGAGGAGGAAACTCTTGGGTCGACCTAAGGTTGAACTCAAGCAGCGGCTTCTCAGCTTCAGATACCTTGTTCGTCAGTGCAAAGAGGGAGACGTCGGTGATTTTGACATTCGTGTTTTCAAATCCTTGTCCGAATCGGATGATCCCATTATCGGGCAGCTCATCCTTATAGACAGCGAAGTCCAGTCCGTTGGTGAAGGAGAAAATCAGCTTTGGGGCTTCCATTTCTGCAGGTAGATTCGGTTGTCGGTCCCAAGTTATGCTTCTTTTCTTTAGGACGAAAAGAAAGGAAATGAAAAGAGTCCGAACACATTCTTGTTCATGTATTTATAGGAAGGAATCATTTGTTAAAGAATTATTTATTAGAGGATTCGTTTATTTAGAAGGGAATGTTCAAATGTGTAGAGAAGGTAAGGAATCCGATTCAGAGTTGGAAAAGAAAAGAAAGTCTTATGCAAGACTTCTCGACTCGAAGGATCACTCCTAAACTAACACCTATTGGGGTCCACCCCACCTCGTAAATGAGGTAAAAGGATCTCGGAACCTCTCTCGTTTAGGGGTGTCTAAACAGTGGCTCCTAAATCCGAGAGAATGTTAGGCTATACTTGTCCAAGGTAGAAATGAACATAGTATTCCAACGGAAAGAAGGGTAGTTTGACCCATTAAGGACATGGATACACTACCGATTTTTGAAAGCAGAATTATCTGATTATAATGGAGAGAGGAATTTTCCCCAGCGGAGTCGCCAGAAGTTGTTCGGCATATTTTTAGGTTGTATTGTATTTTGAAAAGGGGTCGCCTACGAAATTGTCGGCGAATTTTTAATTTAATTTAAATAAATAATTTGAAAAGTAGTATTTGATTTTAAAAAAATAATTTTAAATTTGAAGGTTTTAAGATATGAGATTAAACCGATCTCACATCCCAAATAGTTTATATAAACGAGCACCGCACCACAAACCGTGTATCTATCCCGAAGAATAGACACACTGCTTGATGATGGGGCTCGATTAGATAAACTAGAAGATTTGTGACATCCGTTTGGTCTGCGAACCAATTTTATAAGCCGACAAATTCCCCTGCTTAATATGAAAGCATTAAACAGGGTTTATATTACATGGGTTCTTTAAAATTCCCTATAAGGGCAAGCCCCTATAGTTAATTACATCTTAAGTGACATGAATCACCTAAGAAAACTCTCGATAATAATCAATAATTCTGCTCTCAAGGATTTCAAAGTTTAAGTTTTCAAGGGATTGAATTTTGGAATTTCAATAGGGAATGGATCAAATTTGGAACATTTTGTTTTGGGAATCCAAAGGAAGAAAAGTAGGAGAAATCACGGATTCGAAGCGAACTTCAGTAATTTCCCGACTATCCTATTGTTTGGCTTGAGTTTAGGAAAGTCCTAATATTTATTTAAATGTTTTGATCTTGCCAATTTTAATTAATTAGGGCTTATATTTGTATGATAAAATCACACAAATAGCCTCGAAGATGTGAGGGTTTATGTCCTATCAGACGACTACCTCGGAATCCTAAGTCCGGTTAGGGCTTATATTGCACAGCAAGGCTGTACAAAGGCCTAACGAAGAGATTGAGGATTTATGTTGCACTAGGCAAACTACCTCGAATTCCTATGGCTTTGTTGTTTATTTCTAGGAATGTTTTGCTGAAGTAGACTCAGATTTTGCTGATGACGATGGCCGTGCTGCCCACCATGCTCCGAGCTCCTTGTTGTTACAGAGGTTCAATTTTAGAAGTCATAAATCAAGGGATGAGAAAAGTGTTTTGGTTTAGAGAAAATCTTAATTTCCAAGTGTTTTTGTGTTTTAATTAAAACAAATCTTAAAGTTGATTATAACGACACCGGTTAAGATCCCACGGTTCCATCCTTCCGGCATCATTATTTTTATCGGATTCACTTAGTCCGGATGAATTTGCTAAACTCAATCGAATGAGTTCCACACTTTCATTTAGACCGTGGGAAATCCCGTTAGCAACACGTAGGTTATATCATCCGAGGTATTCCCGATCATCCAACAGGACATTTTAATTTAGTTGTAATTGTAGTTTTGTGTTCTGTTTGTGATTAAATTTTGAGTTGTTTTATATTTTTAAATGTTGTGGCGGTGAATTTTATCTTGCAATGACTTTTAACTTAATTTTGGTTTCAGTTTTAGGGACTATCCTAAAGGTGTGGGTTTTCATGCAACAGTTGTTTATCATGCAAGAAAAGTAAGTGCAATGCAGTTAAATAAATTGCAATAATGTAAATTGCAAGAAAGTAAATTGCAATAAAATAAAAGCATACCTGGAGGGTCTTCCCGTCATTCCAAGCTGCACTTAAAACACAATTAGAATATTTAGGCAAGTTCCTAGGTAAAGCTAAGGGAAGGGTTATGGTTTTCTACCAAATTCCTAATCCTATAGCTAGTCATTTCCTATGACGTCTAGGTTCCTTGTGTTTTGGTTTGAAGACAATTTTCTTCATCAAAGAACAATTAAATTCAATTGTTCTTATAAACATCCTATCATATTGAGAAAGTGTTTAAGAAGAATCTTAAACATCTTTTCAATATTGCTAGAATTGTTTTAAGTCCAAATGGATTCAATTACACAAATGAATTAATCGTCCGAGGTTCAGTTAAGTTTTGTTATCTTGCTTAGTGAATTAGGACATTTGAATATCCTATAAGTGAAGTAACATTTCATTTAATGTTCTGTTTAGGAGTTGTGATAACCAAAGCTTTCGAGGGTAAATTGGTATTCAAATGATTTGATTTAAGTTAATTTCAATTAATGGGTTTAAATTTGGAATAGTGTTCAAGTTACTTTAGATTTATTTTGAATTCTTTATGTCTTTGGTGATATTATATTTAATTCAACTTAATTTAATTTAGTTTAATTTAATTGAGTTTTAATTTAATTTAATTCAATTTAATTCAATTTAGTTTGATTTGATGTTACACTAAATTAATTTGATTTAATTTTAATTTAATTTGATTTAATTTAATTTAATTTGATTTAATTTAATTTAATTTAATTTAATTTAATTTTAATTTAATTTTAATTTAATTTAATTTAATTTGATTTGTTTATTTAATTTAATTTAATTCATTTAATTTAATTTAATTTGATTTAATTTTTAATTTTAATTTTATTTCCTTTTTTTTATTTTAATTGAAATTTTTGAAAAAGTTTAATAATTTAATTTTAGTTTAATGATTAAGTCTTTTAATGTTTTGAATTTGAGTTATCATTTTAATTAAGAATTGAATATTAATGAGATAATTAATTTAGGGATTTTTAAATTAAAGAATAAATATCTTCCTAATAATATCCCTATTTTAATAATTCCAATTTTATTATTCTTCCAAATTCAATCAATTATTTAATTAAGGTTTAATCATTTTAAATTGTTTAATGGGTTTCTACCCTTTAATTATTTAAATTTCAATCATCCAAATCAGATTAGGATCAAATATTTTATTTGTTAATTTTTTATTAAACCTAAAGTTTTAATTAATGATTAAAATTTTAATTACCACTTTGCCCTTTAAGCTTAATAATTTCTTAACTCACTAAATTGAGCTCAAATGAACTTGAAATTTTTATGTGACTTCACTTATATGTCAATAAAGACATGAGAGGAGAAAATGTGATTTTTCTGTATTTAATTTATTTATATAATTATTTTTGGTGAAAAATAGAGATTTCCAAGAAAAATTTAATAACATGACCAAGGGAAAGTTTCTGTCCTTAAGAAAATTAGGGGATATTCCTAATGACCAGAGGACCACTTGGACCAATTTTGGTGGTTTTTTGAATTAAATTATTTTTATTATAATTATTTTTAGTTTTGGAGTGTTAATTAATTTAAAAATAAAATAAATGTTGAAAAATAAATTTAATATTTTTCAAAAATCTCTCTGATATCAAGGAAATCAGAGAATCAAATTTTCCAATTTTCTGATTTTCCTATGATTTATTATAATTATTTTAGTGAAAATGCTAGAAAATACATTTTTTTAATTTTAAAATTACCCTAGAGCTTTAAAATTTAATATCTCACTAAATAGACTTAATAAAAATATGGGGTTTGTTCCTAAGTGATTAGAATTCAAAATATGACATTTTGGTGGATTTTATTATTTTTGTGATTTTTATTATTTTTTAATTATTAAAATATTAAAATAATATTAAAAAATCAACTTTTTTAGAAAATTAAAATTTTAATTTTCTTAAATTCCCCTAATATCAGAGAGGCTCCAAAACCAATTTGGTGAATTTTTAAAAAGTATTTTGAAAGTTATGAATTTTTAAAGTTTAAAATGACCAAATGGCTTAATCAACCCAATTAAGTAGGGCTAACCAAGTCCAATTGACCTCAAATTTTTATGGTGGGTTCCTCTGATCCTAAAGGTCAGTGGAGAATTGATTTCAAGTCAATTTGATGTATGGTTAGCTCTAATTAATTAGAGATCTATTTTGAGTGTTTAAGCCAATTAGGGTTGTTTTAAATGAACTAACTCAAAACCTATTTTTCCTAGGGTCCTCCGGTCATAAGGAACATCACCAAATTTTCCTAGAATTTATTTCACAACATGCTATTTACTGGAATTAAAATACTCAAAACAGTAACATGAATTTGAAAAATCAATAACTCTTCATAGGGATGGCCTCTGACTTTGGAAAATTCAGGGAATGTTCCCAAATTCAGAGGCTTCAAAAGCCCTATGGTCTCATGCCATGGTGAATTGTATACATGCATGGAGAACTAAAAATATGCAGAGCGTAAATAAATCATTAAAAATAAAATACTTGATGAAATTAAAAGATTTCTTTTCCACATTATTCTCCTCTATTCACTGAGCAAGAGGGTATTTTTATTTTATTTTTCTGATTTTTCTACACAAAGTTATGAATTTTTGAAGTTTAGGGAATTAAATAAATCAGAAAAATCCCTAATTTTCTATTTATCCACGCAGCGCCGCGTCAACCTTGGCAGCTCCGAAACGCCGCGTGTCGCGCTCCAATTCGATGCCGCCATCTGACTCAGCGCTCCGGGGGCCCGCTGTATCGTTCCGTCTTCTGATCCGACGCCATCTGAGCCGTCCGTCCACGCGTGTATTGAATGGACGGCATCCGTTCATCGTCCCCAAGTGTTCTCACCCGAGAGCCGTCCACACTAAATCCTTAAGATCTCACTCGATACTCAATGGATTTTTATGTTCTTATGCTCTATGGATTCGTCTTGAAGAGACGAACACATCTATACGGTTATCATACATTGAAATTAAAGCATTTGAAATGGAGAATCTCCAGAAGCTCAGGATGAAGAGTTAGCTCATACCTTTGCTCAGAGAAGTGTGGCTTCGATCTGAGAGTTGTTGCACCTTCGATTGGATCTCAGCAAGCTCCGCATGAAGTCTCTTGGTCCGGTGAATTGTCTAGGTGGGATTTCGACCAAGCCCGATCACAAAGCTTGGAGGCTGGAGCAACTGGGTGGCCTGGAGATGGGGCTTTTGCTGGTGGACACCTTCCCTTGGTCTGGTGAAGGTGTAGAACCAATCAATTTGGGGATTGGCTCACTGTGGAGAAGTGTCCTGGTTTTGGGTGGAATTTCAGCTGAGAAATTGGATTTTGTCAGTGGGGATTAGGGCAAATTGACACTGGGGATCAACTGGCTCCGAGGGTGGAGAAGGGTTTGGAACAATTTTGGCGAGTTTCGGCAAGGTTTGTGCAACTGTCCTCTCATGGTCGCGAGGGGGTCGGGTTTAAATAGAGGTGGCTGGAGAGCCTCACAGGGGATGGCCAAGGGTTGGGATCAGCCTGCTCCGGTCATGGGAAGAACGAGCCATGGTGGCCATTGGGCATGGGGCAGCTCAGCGAAGGTGGAATTCCAAAGTTTGGCTCCTCCCAAGGTCTCGGCCATGGTGTTTTTGGCGACCCGTGGCTGGCCGCCGGCAGCATGGGTCACCCTCGGGTCCAGTGGGTCGTGGCTGGAGGTTTGTGCAATCAATTGGCAATTGCCATGTGTAAAGGCTTTGAATTAAAATGGAATGGGGAAGGGGTCATTTTGGCTTCAATTTGGTCAACCCATTCGTTTGGGTTGGGTGCACCTCCCCATGGCCTGATTTTGGGCTGAGAGGATCAGTTGGGTCAGCCAAGAGAGAATGGTATGGTCTCTATCCATGATGAGGTGGCTAAACATGGTTTAGTGTGTGTCATGAATAAGGTTAAAAAGGCTTAATGAAAGATTAGGAAAGGGGGCCCTCCTTTTGCCATTAATGGCTTGATCACATGTCAAGTCTTCCATGGCTTCATGTGGCTTGTCCATGGCTTGCATGGCTCACCTTTGGCTTGGCAAAAAGTTTGGTCAATTTCATGAAAATGGATTTTAGGAATTTTTGGTAATTTGATGGAAATTTGTATGAAACTTGATTTGGAATTATTTGATGATGAATTTAGGACTTAGGTAATGGCTTTAATTAAGTGGATGGCAAATGGAGATGTCATGTGGGCTTTAGGGTGGATTTTGGGCTTTTTGAAATGGTTTTAGATGGGCTTTTAAGAAAGTTTAGGAAAGTGGGCTTTTGGATTTTAAAATGGATTTTGGGATTAAATTTTGTAAAGGGGTTGGGCCAAATAATTGTTGGTTTTGGTTTAGGAATGTGCCATGAGTAATTTGAAACAAGTTTGGAGTGATTTGGGTTTGAATTGGGTTGAATTTGGGCTCTTTTGGTGAATGGGCCAATATAGGTCCAAGTGGGCCAAGTTGGGCCAATGTTGGGCTAGGGTTGAAATTGATGTAAAATCAATGTTGGGAAATGTTTATGGGAGTGTTTCAAAGAGGTTTTGACTTTGGTTGGGATTTGATTTTGGGGTTTGGGCCCATTTGGGTTAGGTTTGGGTTTAGGTCAAAATTGGGCCTTTTGGCTTTGGGTTGAATTTGAGTGGGGTTTGGGTCTAAATTTTGTGTAAATCATGTTAGTGTTTTGCTTGTGGGAATGTTAAGGAAGGTTTAGAAAAGATTTGGGGTTAATTGGAGTTGAATTGGGTGAGTTTGGGTTAGGTTTGGGTCATGGGTCCAAATTGGGCTTTAAGGCCAAAAGTGAAATTGGATCCAAATGTCAATCAAATTGGAGTTGGATTTGGTCTAGATTGGTGTTGGAAATGTTGAATTGAAGTTTAGAATTGAATTGGACCAGAATTTGGGTCAATTGGATAGGTTTGGTTTGACATTGGGTTGACTTTGTGTTAAAATGGGTCAAATTGGGGGTTTTGACAAAAGTAGGGTAAATTGACAAAATTGGCCCATGGTGTAGTTGGACAAAATGAAATTGGGAATATTTGGGATTTTCTGGTATTTTTCTGGGAATTTTCTGAATTATTGGATTTTTGGGTCAAGGGGGGTATTTTGGGTATTTGGAGGGTATTGGGAGGTTTTCTTGGAAATTTTGATATTTTTGGGTATGGATGGTCAATTTGAGTGGAGATAAATGTTTAGGAATGATTTTGGAGAATTTTGGGTGATTTGGAATTTTTTAAGAAATTTTAGTAATTTCAAGGACTTTAGGGTAGGCTAAGCGGGTGTAGGGTCCCGGGTGTCAAAAATTAAAAAATTGGGAAATTGAAGATTGAGTGAATATAAGTGGAATGAAATTATTTTGGTTGAGCCATGAAGCCACATCAAGCCCACATGAGCCATGAAGGGACTCATTTGAGGCATCCACTATGTTGTTCCTAACCCTCTTAGCCAAGGGCTTAGGGGTTAAGGACCATCCATGTGAATCACCTATATGAGTCAGGAGGTCAAGTTAAGTATAGGTGTGTGAAAGTGTAGTGTATAGGTGTAGTGTGTAGGTGTAGTGTGTGTGTAAGTCAGCCCCTTCACCAGACCAGGCCACCCAGGGCAGTCCTAAGGCCAAAGAGTCCTATAGGAACTCATCCTTTAAACTTCCACATTTGATTTCAACCCTCTAGGTGATTAGGGGTCTACAAGTCAAGTTTGTGGAGTTTGCGGGGAGTTAAGAAGTGGTTTGAATTTCTAAAAGGTGGGTTCCAATTCTAGTCCTCTAAGATAGTCAAAGGAAAAGCCTAAGGCTAGATCCTAAGTACTAAAGAGAAGAAGAGAAGACCTCATCAAAAATGAGGTCAACAAAGGGATAAAGGAAAGCAGGTGGTTGCTCAGGAAGAGCCAACCCCTGCAGAAGAATTGCCCGTTCGGTAAGAAATTGAACAGTCTGGTAACAAAGTGGAATATAACGTGCTAGCCCATCTTAGGAAGCTACCAGCCAAACTGAGCATCTACGACACTCTAATCCTATCAAAGGAGATGAGAGAAGCTCTGATCAAGGCTTTACTTGATCCAGAAATTTGCTTAGCTCAAATGGCTGGTAATTCCTTAGATGAGGTTTGCTCGTTAAGGGAATAGTGCGGTGTTACCTTCACGAACAGTGATCTACTACTGGGAACAACTGATCACAATCGACCTTTGTACATTTCAGTCAGTATTGGAAAGTTCACACTCTCCAGGGTGTTAGTTGATCCGGGAGCATCAATTAATATAATGAATCTTCGAACGCTGGCCTATTTAGAGATTGATGCGAATGATCTCGAGGCAGACAAGATAATGCTGAGAGGCTTCAACCTGAAAAGAGAAAGAACTCTCGTATCAATAACACTGTTAATGAACATCGGTGAGTTAGCAAAGACAATCGCAAAATTCCACATAGCTGATTATAAGACATCTTTCAACGCTCTACTGGGTCGGTCGTTGATCCATGAGAACCAGATGGTACCGTCGTCTCTACATCAGTGTATAAAATATTATGAAGGAGGACAAAAGCAGTGTATCAAAGGTGATTTGCAACCATTCTATGTGCATGAAATCGGAATTCAGGAAGATGCAGCTTACTACACACCTCCGAAGAAAACAATATTTTTCAGAAACGCCATACCAAATCAAGAAAAAGGAATATAAGACGACAAAGAACCTGAAGTTCTTGTTCAACAGTTACTCACCACTCTCTTATGGCGAGATGGTGAAGGTTTCTCTAGAACTCGCACCCGAGGTCGAGGCCGGGGACGAGGTCATGGAAGAAACGGTGGAACAGTTGGACAGAAGAAACCGATCATCAATATTGATTGGGAGAACACCTCCGAAGAAGAAGAAGAAATTAAGAAAGAAGCAGCGACAATAAATCAAAAGAAACCCCAATTCAAGATCTCTCTCGAAGATGGAAAGAATGAAGAATACAAATCAATGTACGAGAAGATTAACCATTATTTACATACTATGACCCTGACCCTGATCCATTCTAATAAGGTCGAGGGTTTGGTGGTCAAGGAGGTACATGGTGGCGGTACTAAACCGATCAAATTCTACCTTGGTGCTTGTTCTTCAAAAAATGAAAATGATGTACAATTTGAAGATGTTACTTCTTCTGAATTAATGGAACTGTCTTTTGAGTGGTAATCTCCTTGTATTCAAAATTTAATTCAACGTGGTGTCTTACCTAGATGATGGGCAAAAGGACAATCACAACGCTTTGAAAAGCTATGGAATAATACCGGTCGACTGCCAAACTCAAAACATGGTCTCAGGTTCGGCACAGTAGGATCAGTTGATGATACGGGATTTTGCTTGGTTTTCACCTGCGAGCCTAATGAAGATTGCTTGGAAGCTTCAGATGATCTCGAAGATCTGCCAGTCGGAGACGCTCCGCCAGAATTTGAAGAAGAAATTAAATCTATAATAGACGAGTTAATGGAAGTTAACTTAGGTACTAGCGAAGAGCCTAGGCCAACCTTTGTTAGCTCCTTGCTCAATAAAGAAGACTCTGAAAACTTGGTCAAGCTACTAATGGAATTCAAGGACTGTTTTTCTTGGAGTTACGATAAAATGCCAGGATTAGCTCCAGAGGTGGTAGTTCACATTCTAGGAGTGGATCCCGCTGCCGTTTCAGTCAGGCAAGCTTCTAGAAGAATGTGTCTAGAGATTGAACAACAAGTAATAGCAGAAATTAAGAAGCTAATAGATGCTGAATTTGTCCGTGAAGAGCAATACCCGACTTGGTTAGCCAACGTGGTGCCGGTTAGAATGAAGAATGGTCAGATCAGAATCTGCGTAGATTTCAGAGACTTGAACACGGAATGCCCGAAAGATGAGTTTCCGCTACCAATTCCAGAATTGATGATCAACATTGCTTCGACGCACGAAATCTTCTCTTTCATGGACGGATCATCAGGATATAATTAGCTAAAGATGGCACCAGAAGACGAAAAGCTCACACCCTTCAGAACGCTAATTGGAGTGTACTGCTACACCGTAATACCTTTCGGATTGAAGAATGTGGGAGCAACTTATCAAAGAGAAAAGAAGAGGATTTTTGATGATCTCATTCACAACCAAGTCGAATGCTATGTGGATGGTGTGGTCATCAAGAGAAAACTAAAAGAAGATCACTTGTATGATTTGAGAATTGTTTTCGAGCAATTAAGACAATTTAACCTTAAGATGAATCCCTTGAAATGCACCTTCGACATCACCTCTGGGAAATTCTTAGGATTTTTTGTCTAAAATCGTGGTATTGAAATCGATCCAAAGAAGATTAAAGCTATTTTAGAAATGCCTCCTCCCAAAACTTTGAAACAATTATGATCCTTTCAAGGGAAGTTAACATATTTTCGATGCTTTATCTCGAAATTGTCAGGAAGGTGTCAGCCCTTCTCGACATTAATTAAAAAGGACGCTAAATTCGTTTGGGAAGAGAAATGCCAGCGGGCCTTCGAGGACATTAAAAAGTATTTAATGACACCTCCTGTCTTAGCAGCCCCAGTCTTGGGTCGACCGTTGATACTTTATACCGCGGCTTTAGATGACTCCCTTGGAGCCCTGCTAGCCCAGGTCAATGACGAGGGTAAAGATAACACACTCTACTACCTGAGTCCTCGTCTAATTCTAATAGAGGTAAAGTATCCCCCGATTGAGAAGCATTGTTTGGCCCTGATCTTCGCCGCTCAAAAGGTCAGGCATTACATGCTCTCTCATAAGGTCAACCTTATTTCGAAGTTTAATCTGTTGCAATATTTGATGACCCGACCAACGCTTTCCGGTAGACTTGCCAGGTGGTCGATGATACTATTGCGATTTGACATAACTTTCGTTCCTCTTCGTGCCGTAAAGGGACAAGTCCTAGCAGACTTTCTCGTAGCACACCCTTTGCCAGTAGAATTGCCTCTCAACGACGACTTGTCAGACGGGTAGATAATGAGCATAGAAGACCCCAATGATCAGCGTTGGGAACTGTACTTTGACGGAGCATCTTCAGCACAAAAAGATAAAGAATCGCAAACAATAGTGCCCGGTAAGGCAGGAATCAGACTAATCTTTATAACACCGGAGCGGGGGATGTTAAGATACTCCTACCATCTAACAGAACCGTGTACGAACAACAAACCAGAATATGAAGCTCTCATAGCTGGACTGGAATTGACTATCCAGATGGGGATAACCAACATCAACATCTACGGCGATTCTCCGTTGATCATCCAATAGGTCACCGGACAGTACATAATTCTAAAGCCTAAACTCGAGAAGTACTTTCAATATGCAATGAAATTGCTAGAGCAGATTCCGAATGTAACGATCTACAAGATTCCTAGAAGAGAAAATGCTCTTGTAGATGCACTAGCTCGCCTTGCGAAAGAGTTTGCTCTTGTAGCTCGCCTTAGCTAAGTCCATGCACATGCTTCCAAACCCTAATTCCATTCCAAATCAATTTTTACTCAATCTTGACTCCACTAAAATGATCTCATTCTTCCTTATTCAAAACCCCATTCAATTGCTAAAATTTATGGTTTTGACATTGGGTCCCCTAAGCTTACCCAAAGCTACCTAAATGGCCCCCACAACCACCAAAATCATCCAAAAATTCTCAAAAATTACCCAAAATTCCTAAAAATCCTAAGAATCATTTCAAAAACAATCCTTACCTTTTAAATCCACCAAAATACCCTAATACCCTCCAAATAATCTCTTAATACCCTAAATACCCCTCTTGGCCCAAAAATTCTAAAATTCTAAAAACTCCCAGAAAATTCTAAAAAATCTCAAATATTCCCAATTTCATTTTGTTCAACTACACCATAAGCCTATTTTGGCAATTTAACCCAAAACAGGCTTATGGTGTAGTTGAACAAAATCCCTAATTTGGCCCATCTTTAACACATGTGGACCTAATGTCAAACCAAGTCAACTCAATTGACCCCAATTTTGCTTAAAATCAATTCTAAAATTCAATTCAACATTTCCAATACCAATTTAAACCAAAACTAAGCCCAATTTGACTCACACTTAAATTCAATTTCAACTTAAAACCAAAACCCCAATCATAACCTATGACCCAAACCTACCCAAAATCCAACCCAATTCAACTCTATTTTCCCCAATTTCAATTCCAAATTCTCCTAATACATCCATACACCAAAAAAAACATCAATTTGCTCTAAATTTAAACCCTAACCCAACTCAAGATCTATTTGAAATCAAAACCCCCAAATTTGCCCTAAAGTTGTTACCTGCCCCTAAATCCCCAAATTGAATCCCCTAAGCCCAAGATTTCCACCCAATTTCTATCCTAAACCCTTCCTAACAATCATTTGAAACATTTTGGACCATCAATTGGCCTTGAACCAAACTCTAGCCAAACCTAAACCCAACCTAACCCATGGTGACCAAAATTGACCAAGACCCCAAAATCCTCCAAATTGAAACCCCAAGTGAACTCAAATCCACTTCATGTCTTCATGAAAAATCTTCCTTACAATCATCTACATAATGTTGATCAATCAATTTGATCAAATTCTAACCCAAACTCAAACTAGTCCAACTCAAACCCATATGAACCCATGTGTACACATGAACCAAATTGAACCAAATTGAACCAAACCAAATCAAAATTGATCAAACCAACCCCTTGGCTGCCACCCCTAGACCTCCTAGGGAGGGTTTGACCTGACCTAACCCATGCCCCATGAGCCATGGACCAATTGTCCACCACTTTGGACCAATGGACTAAGCCACATGGCTATGGCTAAGTCCCATCCTCCAACTTTCCTTAAGCAAGCTCCTTGCCCAAATTAATTGAGCTAAACCTCTCCTCCACTCCTCCTCAGCCTGCCCAGCCGCCTGACTATCCTTGCCAGCCACTTCAGCTACCGAAACAGCCACGCCCGAGCACCCCTTTGTCCTTGAAAAACCAAAATTTAGCCTTGGCAGTGGGCAATCCCCTCTCCAGCCACCTGACCTGTTTAGCCCTCACCCTAAACAGCCTAAACCACTCATTGCCTGGCCCTGAGCTCCCCTCTCCGGCTAAGGCTATAAAATCCCCACTTTTCAGCCTCGCCAAAGGTACTGAAATTTCTTCCACCAAACTCCCCCAAATTGCTCCCAGACCTTCTCCCAGCCTAGAGAAGAAGAGCCCTACTGTCCTCCTGCCCTAATTCCCACTAATTGAGCTCAATTTTGGAGCTCAATTCTCAGGCCAGAATAGGATAATCCTCAAATCTCTACGGAAGTCAAATTAACTCCTCTCACACCTTCACCAGAGGTAAAGTAGGAGTTCCCCAGTGAAAGCCCCCTCTCAGACCACCCAATCTCTCCAGCCATCAAAGTCTGAAATCGGCCCTGGTCGAAGTCATACCTAGGAAATTCCCCAGAGCCAGAGACTTCATCTGGAGCTTCCTTGGGCTCAATCGAAGGTGCCACAACTCTCTGATTGAAGCTTCTCTTCTCAGAGCCAAGGTATTGACCTCTCCTCCCTCCCTAGCTTCCAGCAATTCTCCATTTTGTTTGGCTTGATTTCAATGCATGAAAACCATATGAATGTGTTTGTCTTGTCGAGAAGAATCCATCGAGCACAAGAACATGTAATTTGGTTGAGTATCGAGCGAGATCCTAGGGTTAGAAGGTGGACGGCTACGAGACGCACCAGTCGTAGATGATGACCAGGGACTGTCGGATGGTTTGTGTATCGGGTGAATAGCTAGGATCACGCCGGATGGATCATCGGGACATGACCCGCGGGCCGCGTGGCTGCCGAGTCAGATGGCAGCGCTGAATCAGGGAGCGACGAGTGGAGCTTTGACCCGCCGTAGGTTGAGTTGGCGCCGTGTGGATAAGTAGGAAAATCTGGATTTTCTTATTTATTTAAATACTAAAAAATTTGAAAATTCATATCTTTGCATACAAAAATCATAAAAATAAAAAAATACCCTCTTGCTCAGTGAAGAGAAGAAAATAATGTGGAAAAAGAATTAATCTATTTTGTTGAGTATTTTATTTTAAATTAATTTAATATTATTTTGAGTATCGTAATTCTCCACTCATGCATACAATTCACCATGACATGAGACCATACGACTTTTGTAGCCTCTGTTATTGGAAACATTTCCTGAATTTTCCAAGGACAGAGGCCATGTCTGTGGCTAGTTATTGATTTTCTAAATTTATATTTCTGTTTTGCCATTTTAATTCCAGTAATTAGCATGTTGCTTTAACAATTCTAGAAAAATTAGGGGAAGTATCTTAGGACCAGAGGACGCTAGGAAAATTATGGTTTGGTTTAATTCCCTTAAAATACTTCTAATGGGCCCGAACACCCAAAATTGAATTTTAATTAATTAGGATTAACCACACATCAAAGTCACTTGAAAACAATTCTTCACTGACCTTTTGGGACAGAGGAGTCCTACATAAAAATTTGGAATCAATTGGAAATGGTTTAACCCATTAAATGGATTAATTAAATCATATGGTTATTTTCAAATTTTATAAATTCATAAAACCTAAAATACATTTCAAAAATTTACCAAATTAGTTTTGGGACCTCTCTGATACTAGAGGAGTCTAAGAAAATTAAAATTGGATTTTTCTAAAAAAATTCATTTTTTACCTATTTCTAATATTTTAATAATTAAAAAATAATAAAAATCACAAAAATATTAAAAATTACAAAAATGTCACATTTTAACTCCTAATCGCTTACGAATAAACCAAATATTTTTTCTCAAGTCTATAAGTTAAAAAATTGAATTTTAAAAGCTTAGGACAATTTTTAATATCAAAAAATGAATTTCCCCACATTTTCACTAAATTAATTCTAATAAATCAAAGAAAAATCAGAAAAATATAAAATTTATTTATCTGGACTCCTTGAGGTCAGAGAGATTTAATAAAAATATAAAATCCATTTTTCAACTTTAATTTTATTTTAAAATTAATTAATACCTTAAAACTTGAAATAATTATAATAAATAAAATATAATTCAAAAAATCACCAAAATTGGTCCAAGTGGTCCTCTAGTAGGTAGAAACATCCCATAATTTTTCTAAGGATAGATAACTTACCTTGGTCATATTGTTGAATTTTCATTGAAACCTATATTTTCCATAAAAATAATTACAAAAGTAAGTTAAAAACAGAAAAATCACATTTTCTCCTCTAATGTCTTAATTGACATGTGAGTGAAGTGACACAAAAATTTCAAATTCATTTGAGTTCAATTTAGTGAATTATGAAGTGAATAGGCTTAAGAGGGCATAAAGGTAATTAAGAATATTAACCTTAATTAATATTTTAGGCCTAATAAAGGGGGAGGGTAAAATATTTGATTTTAATCTTCCCTTGGATGATTAAAACTTAAGGAATAAAAGGGTAGAAACCCATTAATCACCTTAAAAAAATACCAAGATGGAACATTAATTAATTAAATTATTTAAATTTTGGAAGATTAAATAAAATTTTGGATTATTAAAATTAGGGATATAACTTAAGAAGATACTAATTCTTTTATCTAAAATCCCTGATTGGAATAATACAATAACATTCAATTCTTAATAATTATAATTGAAATTATTAATTAAATAATAATTGATCTGTAATTAATTAAAATTTAAAACATTAAATTATTTAATAATCAAATTAAAAGAAACTTAAAATATTTGAAACTAATCTAGAATCATTTTATTAACAAATCTAAAACAATATTCAAAACATTAAATGATCTCAAAACAGCCGCTAATTGAAATGTGAAAACAAAAACAATTAAAATTAAATTAATAACGAAAATTAACTTAAATCAATATGATTAATTCAAAACTGAAGTCATCAAAATTTAATGAAATTAAATAGTTTAAACTTTTCTTTCAACTTAAGTAACATAAAGCACTTAAAAGGAAACCAATCGAAATTCAGAAATTGAATTATCTCAAAACAACAATTCAACTTTAATTAAAAAATGGTTAATTCATTTAACAAACTAGGTTGCTCCTAAAGACTTTCATTATTATAACTACTAATGAAATATCAAATCAAATGTCACTTCACTTATAGGATAATCAAATAACCTGATTCACTGAGCAAGAGTAACCCGGGTGATTAATTTGTCACCTCAATGAAATTAACTGAACTTAAAGTAATCCTTAAAATGTTTAAGAAGATGTTCAAAATTCAATTTCGAGCACTTCTCTAACTTGATGAGATATTTTCAAAGAACAATGAAACTTCATTGTTCTTTGATGAAGAAAATCATCCTTAACGAAACACAAAAAAAACCTTGACGTCATAGGAACTGACTAGCAATAGGATTAGGATTTTGGTAGACAACCAAAACCTTCCCTTAGCTTTACCTAGGTGTTTTCTTACAATTATATAAATGCTTTAACCTGTGTTTTAAGTGCAGGAGAAAATAAATAGGAATGCTTACCAGGTACGCTTTTATTTCATTGCAATTTATTTACCTGCATTGTACTTTACTTCTCTTGCATGATTAACAAGAATGTCACCCTGCATGAAAACTGAAACCTTTGGGATAGCCACAAAATTGAAACCCAAAACTAAATTAAAAAGTCACAAGAAGATAAAATTCACCACCAAAATATTTCAAAATATAAAACAACTCAAAATTTAATCACAAACTGAACACAAAATTACAACTACAACTAAATTAAAACGTCTCATGGATGATCGGGAATACCTCAGATGATGTAACCCATGTGTTGCTAACGGGATTTCCCACGGTCTAAATGAAAGTGTGGAACTCATTCAATTGAGTTTAGCAAATTCATCTGGACTAAGTGAATCTGATGAAAATAACGGTGCCGGGATGACGGAACTGTGGAATCATAATCGGTTCTCTTTAACCAACTTTAAGATTTGTTTTAATTAAAACACTAAAAATATTTGGAATTTAAGATTTCTCTAAACCAAAACACTTCTCTCATCTCATGATTGTCACTTTCTAAAACCAAACCTCTGCAACAACAAGGAGGCTGGAACATATTGGACAGCACGACCATCGTCGTCAGCAAAACTTGAGTCTACTTCAGCAAAACCTTTCTTAGAATAAAATAATCAGGCCATTTTGAGGTAGTTTTTCTAGTGCAACATAAATCCTCAACTTTCTGTTAGGCATTTGCATAATCATATTATGCAAATTAAGCCCTAACCGATCTTAGGACTCCGAGGTAGTCATTTGGTACGACATAAACCCTCACATCTTCGAGGCTATTTGTTTGATTATGTCATACAAATATAAGTCCTAATTAATTAATATTGGCAGGTTTGAAACATTAAATAAACTCTTAATTTGAAGCCAAACAATAGGATAGTCGGGAAGTCATCGAAGTTCGCTTCGGATCTGTGACATCCCCTACTTCTCTTCCTTTGGACCCCTAAAATTAACTGTTCCAAATTTGAGCTAATCCCTTTTGAAATTCCAAAATTCAATCCTTTAAAAACCTTAAACTTTAAAATTTTTGAGAGCAAAACCACTGATCATTATCGAGAGTTTTCTTAAATGATTCCCCTCATTTAAGATGTAATTAACTATAGGGGCTTGCCCTTATAGGGAACTTTAAGAATCCAGGTAATATAAACCCTGCTTAATTCATTTACATTAAGTAGGGGAACTTGTCGGCTTATAAAATTGGTTCGCAGACCAAACGGATGTCATAAATCTTTTAGTTTATTTAATCAAGCCCCATCATCAAGCCGTGTGTCTATTCTTTGGGATAGATACACGGTTTGTGATGCGGTGCTCGTTTATATAAACTATTTGGGATGTGAGATCGGTTTGATTTCATATCTTAAAATTTTCAAACTTAAAACTATTTTTAAAAATCAAATGCTACTTTTCAAATTATATATATATATATATATATATATATATATATATATATATATATATATATATATATATATATATATATTAAACTTATAATCTAAAAATTCACCGAAAATTTCTGTAGGCGACCTCCTTTTCAAAATACATAACCTTAGAATATGCCGACAGTCATCTTTTGATCAATTTTGGTCAAAACAGTCAACTTTTTGACCTAATGACCAATTATTGACCTAGTAAGCCAATCTCTAACCAAAAAGTCAACTTTTGTTAAATTAGTTAATCTTTGACCCAATGACAAAACCAATTGACTAAATAGGCTAACTTTTGAACAAAAAGTCAACTTTTTTCAAAATGGTCAATTTCCGACCCAATGACCAACCCATTAACCCAATAGGTGAACTTTTGACTAAAAAGACAACTTTGGTCAAAAGGGCGAAACCTTAACCCAATGACTAACCCATAGACATAATAGGTTAACTTTTGACCAAAAAGTCAATTTTGGTCAAAATAGTCAAATTTTGACCTATTGACCACCCATTGACCAATTGGTCAACTTTTGACCAAAAGCTCAACTTTGGTCAAAATGGTCAATTTTTTACCCAATGACCAATGCATTAACCCAGTAAATCAACTATTGAGCAAAAAATCAATTTTAGTCAAAATAGTTAATTTAGACCTACTGACCAATTATTGACCCTATAAGTCAATCTCTAACCAAAATGCTAACTTTGGTCATAATGGTCAATCCTTGACCCAATGACAAACCCATTGACCCAATATGTCAACTTTTGACCAAAAAGTCAACTTTGGTTAAAATGGTAAATCCTTGACCCAATGACCAACACATTGACCCAATAGATCAAATTTTGACCAAAATGTCAGTTTTGGTCAAAATAGTAAATTTTTAACTTAATGACCAATTATTGACCCAATAGGTCAACTTTTGACCAAGAAGTCAACTTTGGTCAAAATGCTCAATCCTTGAACCATTGACCAACCCATTGACCAAATTGGTCAAATTTTGACCAAAAAGTCAAATTTGGTAAAAAAAAGGCCAATAATTAACCCAATGACCAACTTATTGACCCAAAAGGACAACTTTTGACCAAAAAGTCGATTTTTGTCAAAATTGTCAATTTTTTACCTATTGACCACCTCATTGATCCAAAAGGTCAACATTTTACCAAAAAGTCAAATTTAGTCAAAATGGTTAATTTCTGACACAATGACCTAAATGTGAACTTTGTGAAAAATGTCAATCCTTAATCTAATGAGCAACCTGTTAACCGAATTTGTCAATTTTTGACTAAAAAGACAACTTTGGTTAAAATGGTCAATCCTTGACCCAATGACAAACTCATTGACCCAATATGTCAACTTTTGACCAAAAAGACAGTTTTGGTCAAAATAGTCGATTTTTAACCTAATGACCAATTATTGACCTGGTAAGCCAATCTCTGACCAAAAAATCAACTTTGGTCAAAATGGTCAGTCCTTGACCCAATGACAGACCCATTGACCCAATAGGTTAACTTTTGACCGAAAAGTCAATTTTGGTCAAAATGATCAATCCTTGACCTAATGACCAACCCATTAGCTTAATAGGTCAACTTATGACCAAAAAGTCAATTTTGGTCAAAATAATCAATGTTTCAATTAATGACCAATTATTGACCCATAATTCAATCTCTGACCAAAAAGTAAACTTTGGTCAAAATGGTCAATCCTTGACCCAATGACAAACACATTGATCCAATAGGTCAACTTTTTACCAAAAAGTTATTTTTTGTCAAAATAGTCAATTTTTGTCAAAATAGTCAATTTTTGATCTAATGACCACCCACTGACCCAATAGGTCAACTTTTGACCAAAAAGTCAACTTTAACCAAAATGGTTAGTCCTTTACCCAATGACCAACCCATTGACCCAATAGATCAACTTTTGACCAAAAAGTCATCTTCGATCAAAATAGTCAATTCTTGACCCAATTACCATCTCATTAACCAAATAGGTCAACTTTTGACTAAAAGGTAAACTTTGGTTAAAATGGTCAATTTCTGACCTATTGACCACCTCATTGACCAAATGAGTCAACTTTTGACAAAAAAATTAATTTTGGACAAAATAATCAATTTTTGACCTGATGACCAATTATTGACCCAAAAAGTCAATCTCTGACCAAAAAGTCAACTTTGGTCAAAATGGTCAATCTTTGACCCAATGACCAACCCATTGATCTAATTGGTCAACTTTTGACCAAAAAGTCAACTTTGGTCAAAACTGTAAATCCTTGACCAAATGACCAACCCATTAACCTAATAGGTCAACTTTTGACCAAAATGTCAATTTTTGTCAAAATAGTCAATTTTTGAATTAATGACCAATTATTGACCCAATAAGTCAATGTTTGACAAAAAAGTCAACTTTGGTCAATCCTTGACCAAATGACAAACCCATAGGCCCAATAGGTCAACTTTTGACCAAAAAGTCAATTTTGGTTAAAATAGTCAATTTTTGAGCTAATGACAACCATTGAAACTATTGGTCAACTTTTGACCAAAAAGACAACTTTGGTTAGAAAGGTCTATTTTTTACCCAATGACCAACTCATTAACCCAATAGATCAACTTTTGACCAAAAAGTCATCTTCGGTCAAAATGGTCAATTCTTGACCCAATTACCAACTCATTGACCAAATAAGTCAACTTTTGACCAAAAAGTTAACTTTGGTCAAAATGGTCAATTTCTGACTCAATGACCACTCCGTTGACCTAATGGGTCAATTTTTGACCAAAAATTTAATTTCGGTAAAAATAATCAATTTTTGACTAATGACCAATTAATGACCCAATAAATCAATCTCTGACCAAAAAGTCAACTTTGGTCAAATTGGTCAATCCTTGACCCAATAAGTCAACTTTTGACCAAAAAGTCAACTTTGGTCAAAATGGTCAATCCTTGACCCAATGACTAACCCATTGACCTAATAAGCCATCTTTTGACCAAAAAGTCAATTTTGGTCGAAATAGTCAACTTTTTGACCCAATGACCAACCCATTGACCTAATAGGCCATCTTTTGACCAAAAAGTCAACTTTTGTCAAAGTGGTTAATCTTTGACCCAATGACAAACCAGTTGACCAAATAGGCCAACTTTTGAACAAAAAGTCAACTTTTGTCAAAATGGTCAATTTCTGACCCAATGACCAACTCATTGACCCAATAGGTGAACTTTTCACTAAAAAGTCAACTTTGGTCAAAATGACAAACCTTGACCCAATGACCAGATCATTGACCCAATAGGTTAACTTTTGACTAAAAAGTCAATTTTGCTCAAAATAGTCAAATTTTGACCTAATGGTCACCCATTGACCAAATAGGTCAACTTTTGACCAAAATGTTAACTTTGGTCAAAATGGTCAATTTTTGACCCAATGACCAACGCATTGACCCAGTAAATCAACTTTTGAGCAAAAAATCAATTTTAGTCAAAATAGTCAATTTTTGACCTAACGGCCAATTATTGAACCAATAAGTCAATCTCTAACCAAAATGTCAACTTTGGTCATAATGGTCAATCCTTGACCCAATGACAAACCCATTAACCCAATAGTTCAACTTTTGACCAAAAAGTCAACTTTGATTAAAATGTTATATCCTTGACCCAATGAAAAAAGTCAAATTTGGTAAAAAAGGTCAATCATTAACCCAATGACCAACTCATTAACCCAAAAGGACAACTTTTGACCAAAAAGTCAATTTTGGTCAAAATTATCAATTTTTTACCTATTGACCACCTCATTGGTCCAAAAGGTCAACCTTTGACCAAAAAGTTAAATTTGGTCAAAATGGTTAATTTCTTACACAATGACCTAAATGCCAACTTTTGTGAAAAAGCTCAATCCTTGATCTAATGAGCAACCTATTAACCGAATTTGTCAACTTTTGACTAAAAAGACAACTTTGGTCAAAATGGTCAACCTTGACCCAATGACCAACTCAATGACCCAATAGGTCAACTTTTGACCAAAACGTCAATTTTGGTTAAAATAGTCGATTGTTAACCTAATGACCAAATATTGACCCGGTAAGCCAATCTCTGACCAAAAAGTTAACTATGGCTAAAATGGTCAGTCCTTGACCTAATGACAGACCCATTGACCCAATAAGTCAACTTTTGACCGAAAAGTCAACTTTTGATCGAAAAGTCAACTTTGGTCAAAATGATCAATTCTTGACCCAATGACAAACCCATTGGCCTAATAGGTCAACTTATGACCAAAAAGTCAATTTTGGTCAAAATAGTCGATGTTTGAATTAATGACCAATTATTGACCCAATAATTCAATCTCTGACTAAAAAGTAAACTTTGGTAAAAATGGTCAATCCTTGATCCTATGACAAACACATTGACCCAATAAGTCAACTTTTGACCAAAAAGTCAATTTTGGTCAAAATAGTCAATTTTGATCTAATGACCACCCACTGACCCAA
Source organism: Papilionanthe hookeriana x Papilionanthe teres (assembly GCA_022702705.1). Taxonomy (NCBI): domain Eukaryota; kingdom Viridiplantae; phylum Streptophyta; class Magnoliopsida; order Asparagales; family Orchidaceae; genus Papilionanthe; species Papilionanthe hookeriana x Papilionanthe teres. The sequence continues at coordinate 145,355,867 of CM040426.1, forward strand.
TAGGTCAACTTTTAACCAAAAAGTCAACTTTGGCCAAAATGGTTAGTCCTTGACCCAATGACCAACCCTTTGACCCAATAGATCAACTTTTGACCAAAAAAGTCATCTTCAATCAAAATAGTCAATTCTTGACCCAATTACCATCTCATTCACCAAATAGGTTAACTTTTGACTAAAAAGTAAACTTTGGTTAAAATGGTAAATTTTGACCCATTGACCACCCCGTTGACCAAATGGGTCAACTTTAGATAAAAAAATTAATTTTGGACAAAATAATCAATTTTTGAGCTGATGACGATTTATTGACCTGATAAGTCAATCTCTGACCAAAAAGTTAACTTTGGTCAAAATGGTCAATCATTGACCCAACGACCAACACATTGACCAAATTGGTCAACTTTTGACTAGAAAGTGAACTTTGGTCAAAATGGTCAATCCTTGACCCAATGACTAACCCATTGGCCTAATAGATCAACTTTTAACCAAAATGTCAATTTTGGTTAAAATAGTTAATTTTTGAATTAATGACCAATTATTGGCCTAATAAGTCAATCTTTGACAAAAAAGTCAACTTTGGTCAAAATGGTCAATCCTTGACCCAATGACAAATCCATTCACCTAATAGGTCAACATTGTACCAAAAAGTCAATTTTGGTCAAAATAATCAATTTTTGACCTAATGACCACCCATTGGCCCAATAGGTCAACTTATGACCCCAAAGTCAACTTTGGTCAAAATGGTCAATTTTTGACCCAATGACTGACCCATTGACCCAATAGGTCAACTTTGGACCAAAATAGTCATCTTTGGTCAAAATGGTAAATTCTCGACTCAATTGTCAACACATTAACCAAATAGGTCAACTTTTGACCAAAAATTTAACTTTGGTCAAAATGGTAAATTTCTGACCCAATGATCTCCCCGTTGACCTAATGGGTCAACTTTTAACTAAAAAGTCAATTTTGGTCAAAATAGTAAATTTTTGACCTAATGACCAATTATTGACCCAATAAATCAATCTCTAACCAAAAAACCAACTTTGGTCATAATGGTCAATCCTTGACCCAATGACAATCCCATTAACCCAATAGGTCAACTTTTGACCAAAAAGTCAACTTTGGTCAAAAAGGTAAATACTTGACCCAATGACCAACCTATGACCCAACATATCGACATTTGACCAAAAAAATCAATTTTGGTCAAAGTAGTAAATTTTTGACTTAATGACCAAATATTGACCCAATAGGTCAACTTTTGACCAAAAAGTCAACTTTGGTCAAAATCGTCAATCCTTGACCCAATGACCAACCCATTGACCCAATATGTCAACTTTTGACTAAAAAGTCAACTTTGGATAAAATGGCCAATCCTTGACCCAATGATCAACTCATTGACCTAAAAGGACAACTTTTGGCAAAAGAGTCAATTTTGGTCAAAATTGCCAATTTTTGACCTTATGATCATCTCATTGACCCAAAAGATCAACTTTTAACCATAAAGTCAGATTTGGTCAAAATGGTCAATTTCTGACACAATGACCTAAATGTCAACTTTGGTGAAAATGGTCAGTACTTGATCCAAAGACCAACCGATTGACCCAATTTGTCAATTGTTGACTAAAAATTCAACTTTGGCCAAAATGGTTAATCCTTGGCCCAATTACCAACCCATTGACTCAATAGGTCAATCTTTGCCCAAAAAGTCAACTTTGGTCAAAATGGTCAATCCTTAACCCAATGACCAACCCATTGACCCAATATGTCAACTATTGACCAAAAAGTCAACTTTGGTCAAAATGGTCAATCCTTGACCAAATGACAAACCCATTGACCAATTGGTCAACTTTTGATCAAAAAGTCAATTTTGATCAAAATACACAATTTTTGACCCAATGACCAACCCATTGACCCAAAAGGTCAACTTTTGACAAAAAAATTCATGTTTGGTCAAAAAGGTCAATTCTTGACTCAATTACCAACTCATTGACCAAATAGGTCAACTTTTGACTAAAAAGTGAACTTTCGTCAAAATGGTCATTTTTTGACCCAATGACCTCCCCGTTCACCCAATGGTTTAGCTTTTGACCAAAAAGTAAATTTTCATCAAAATAGTCAATTTTTGACCTAATGACCAATTATTGACCCAATAATTCAATCTCTAACAAAAAAATCAACTTTGGTCGAAATGGTCAATCCTTGACCCAGTGACAAACTCATTTACCAAATAGGTCAAATTTTGACCAAATAGTTAATTTTGGTAAAAATAGTCAATTTTTGACTGAATAACCACTCATTGACTCAATATGTTAACTTTTGACCAAAAAGTAAACATTGGTCAAAATGGTCAATTTTTGACCCCATGACCAACCCATGACCTAATAGATCACCTTTTGACCAAAAAGTCATCTTTGGTCAAAATGATCAATTCTTGACCCAATTACCAACTCATTGACCAAATAGGTCAACTTTTGACCAAAATGTCAACTTTGGTCAAAATGGACAATTTTTAACCCAATGACCAACCCATTGATCCAATAGGTCAACTTTTAACCAAAATGTCATCTTTAGTCCAAATGGTCAATTCTTGAGCCAATTACCAACTGATTGACCAAAAAGTCGATTTTTGAAAATGGTCAGTTTCTGAAACAATGACCACCCCGTTGACCCAATGTGTTCTTTGACCAAAAATTTAATTTTGGTCAAAATGGTTAATTTTTGACTTAATGATCAATTATTGACCCAATAAGTCAATCTCTTACCAAAAAGTCAATTTTGGTGAAAATGGTTGATCCTTGACCTAATGTCAAACCCATTGACCAAATAAGTCAACTTTTGACCAAAAAAGTCAATTTTGGTCAAAATAGTCAATTATTGACTTAATGACCACTCATTGACCCAATAGGTCAACTTTTGACCATAAAGTCAATTTTGGTGAAAATGGACAATTTTTGACCTAATGACCAATTGTTGACCCAGTAAGCCAATCTCTGCCCAAAAAGTCAACTTTGGTCAAAATGGTCAATCCTTAACTCAATGACCAACCCATTGACCGAATAGGTCAACTTTTGACCAAAAAGTCAACTTTGGTCAAAATGGTCAATCCTTGACCCAATGACTAACACATTGACCCAATAAGTCAACTTTTGACCAAAAAGTTAATTTTGGTCAAAATAGTCAATTTTTGACCTAATGACTAAATATTGACCTTGTAAGCCAATCTCTAACCAAAAAGTCATCTTTAGTTAAAAGGATTAATTTTTGACCCGATGATAAATACATTGACCCAATAGGTTAAATTTTGATGAAAAAGTAAACTTTGGTCAAAATGGTCAATTTCTGACCCAATGACCAACCCATTGACCCAATATGTCAACTTTTAACCAAAAAGTTAACTTTGCTCAAAATGATCAAACCTTGACCCAAAAACAAACCCATTAACCCAATATGTCAATTTTTGACCAAAAAGTCAATTTTGGTCAAAATATTCGAATTTTAGCCTTATGACCCCCCATTGACCAAATAGGTCAACTTTTGACCAAAAAGTCAACTTTGATAAAAATAGTTAATTCTAGACCCGATGACGAACGCATTAACCCAATAAGTCCACTTTTAAACAAAAAGTCAATTTGGGTCAAAATAGTTAATTTTTAACATAATGACTAACGTTTGGCCCAATAAGTTAATCTCTGACCAAATAGTCAACTTTGGTCATTATGGTCAATCCTTGACCTAATGACAAATTAATTAACCCAATAGGTCAACTTTTGAACAAAAAGTCAACTTTGGTCAAAATGGTAAATCCTTGACCCAATGACCAACCCACTAACCTAATAGATCGACTTTTGACCAGAAAGGGAATTTAGGTCAAAATAATAAATTTTTGACTTAATTACCAATTATTGACCCAATAAGTCAACTTTTGACCAAAAAGTTAACTTTAGTCCAAATGGATAATCTAGGAACCAATGACCAACCCATTGACCTAATAGGTCAACTTTTGAACAAAAAGTCAACTTTGGTCAAAATGGTCAATCCTTGACCGAATGACCAAGTCATTAACCCAAAAAGACAACTATTGATAAAAAGTTAATTTTGGTTAAAATTGTTAATTTTTTACCTAATGATCTCCTCATTGACCCAAAAGGTCAACTTTTTACCAAAAAGTCAAATTTGGTCAAAATAGTCAATTTCTAACACAATGACGTAAATGTCAACATTGGTGAAAATGGTCAATCCTTCATCCAATGACCAACCCATTGACACAATTTGTTAACTTTTGATTAAAAAGTTAACTTTGGCCAAAATGGTTAATCCTTGACCCAATGACCAACCCATTGACCCAATAGGTCAACTTTTGACCAAAAAGTTACTGTTGCTCAAAATTATCAATTTTTGATCTGAGGACGGCCTTATTGACCTAAATAGGTGAACTTTTGAACGAAAGGACAACTATGGTCAAAATGGTCAATCCTTGACCCAATGACCAACCCATTGACCGAATATGTCAACTTTTGACCAAAACTTTAATTTTGGTCAAAATAGTCAATTTTGGACCTAATGACCAATTATTGACACAGCAAGTCAATCTCTGACCAAAAGTCAAATTTGGTCAAAATGGTCAATCCTTGACCCAATGACCAACCCATTGACCCAATAGGTCAACTTTTGACCAAAAAGTCAACTTTGGTCAAAATGAACAACTTTTAACAAAAAAGTTAATTTTGTTTAAAATAGTCAATTTTGAATTAATGACCCATTATTGACCTAATAAGTCAATCTCTGACCAAAAAGTTAACTTTCCTGAAAATGGTCAATCATTAACCAAGTGACAAATCCAAAATAGTCAATTTTTGACCTAATGATCACCTATTGACCCAATAGATCAACTTTTGACCAAAAAGTCAAATTTGGTCAAAATCGTCATTTTTGACCCAATGACCAACCCACTTATCCAATAGATCAAATTTTGACCCAAAAAGTCATTTTTGGTCAAAATTGTCAAATTCTTGAACCAATTACTAACTCATTGACCAAATAGGTCAAATTTTGACCAAAAAGTTAACTTTGGTTAAAATGGTCGATTTCTGACACAATGACCTCCCATCGACCTAATGGGTTAACTTTTAATAAAAATTCAATTTTAGTCAAAATAGTCAGTTTTTGACCTAATGACCAATTATTGACCCAATAAGTCAATCTTTGACCAAAAAGTCAACTTTGGTCAAAATGGTCAATCTTTGACCCAATGATAAACCCATTGACCCAATTGGTCAACTTTGACCAAAAATTTAACTTTAGTCAAAATGGTCATTTTTTGACCTAATGACCAGCTCATTGACCCAATAGATCAAATTTTGACAAAAACATCATCTTCGGTTAAAATGGTCAATTCTTAACCCAATCACCAACTCATTCACCAAATAAGTCAACTTTTGACCAAAAAGTCAACTTTGGTCAAAATGGTCGATTTATGACCCAATGACCTCCCCGTCGACCTAATGGGTTAACTTTTGACAAAAAAATTCAATTTTGATCAAGATAGTCAATTTTTGACCTAATGACCAAATATTGACCCACTAAGCCAATCTCTGACCAAAAAATCAACTTTGTTAAAATGTTCAATCCTTAACCCAATGACCAACCCATTGACCCAATATGTCAACTTTTGACCAAAAAGTCAACTTTGGTCAAAATGTTCAATCCTTGACTTAATGACCAACTGTTGACCTCACTTTTTCTTGAGGTCTAGTCTCTCTTTAGGATAAGCCTAGGGTCTACCCATAGGACTCTCCTGGTAACTTTCTTAGAGGACTAGTCATGGAACCCTCCCCATAGAAATTCAAAACTTTTCTTGCTTCACTAGGGGGTTTTCATATGCTTAAGGCGTCACCTCCACCTTTTGGTAGGAAAAAGGTAAGCATAAGGAATCCCAGGGGAAGTCTCTTATAGGTGGTCAGACCTTAGGATTTTCCTTGAAGGAGGCCTGGAGCTCACCACTCATACAATTCACATTCACAACATACACACACTGCACATCCTAATTTCAACCCTGAACTCTTTGGAAACTCATGTGGGTAGCCCGACCTCTAAGTCTATGACTAAGTGGTAGGGACCAACACATAGAAGACCAAATGAGGGTGACCCTTCATCTATAACTCAACTTAAACCATTACATCATGCTCACTTTGAAGCCATCTTCAAATCTCTAAAGTTTCAATTTCTGGCCCACGACCTCCCAAAATTCCCCAAATAACCCAAAAATTCTTCAAATTCACCAAAGTTCCCCAAAAAATAATTCCAAGATATTCCTTACCACTCCAGTTGACCATTCATGACCAAAAATTCCAAAATTTCCAAAAATACCCCCCAATACCCTCAAAATACCCAAAATACCCTTTTTGCCCAAAAATCCAAAAAATTCCAAAAAATTTTCAAAAAATTCCAGAAAATCCTAAAAATCCCTAATTTAATTTTTTTCAACAACACTATGGGTTAATTTATCCAAATTAATACACTTTCAATCAAAAATTCCAACTTGGCCCATTTAACCTAAAGGTGCCTAAACCAAACCCAATCTTGACCCAATTGATCCCGATTTTCATCAAATTCATTTCTAAACCAAAATTTAACATCCCCAATATCAACTTAGACCAAATTAATGCCCAATGTGACCCTCATTTGAATCCAATTCCACTTGAAATCTAAAATCCCCAAATTGGTCTAAATAACCCAAAACTCTTAAAGTGAGCCAATGTCAATCAATTCCTCCAAAATTTCAATTCAAAACTCTTTATAACGCCTCCTTAAACATAATTGGATCATAAATTGCCCATAATTTGAGATCAGGTCTTACCCAAAACCTATTTTGGACCAAAACCTCCCCATTTTGACCCAAGCTGGAAACATGTTCTAAATCCACCAAATGGACCCCCTAAACCTTGTCAAAACCACTTTATGTCTTCATAAAAGTTCTTTGAGACAACCATATCTACATTATTTCTGAAGATCTCGGAACACCATTCCCTGTCAAACCCAATCTAATTTGACTCCAACCAAACATGGTCCAAAATAATCAAAAATCCAATCCATGCCAAAATTGAACCTCCAAATGAGCTCAAAACCATTTGGTGTCTTCATGAAAGATCTTCATTAGAATCATATGGACAATATTGATCAAGACACCTTGCCTTAATTCGAGCTCTAGCCCAATCTAAATTCAAGTTAGCCGAATGTTCTTAAAATGGACCCAAAAATCCAAAACTCACCAAACTAAAATACACTCACACACACACCCACCCCACACTCTCCCCCTCTTACATCTCACGGCAAAAAAAAAAAAAACATAAAAAAAAGAAAACAAAAAAAAATAATTTTAGAAAGTCTTCCCTCCTCCATATCTCTCTTCCATGCCTTTCCCTTACCTCTCCCTCACCCCTCCCTCACCTCTGCCTCACCCTACCCGCCACCTCACCTCTCCCCTCACCTCCACCTCACTTCTCCCTCACCTCCACCTCACTTCTCCTTCACCTCATCCTCACTCCCTCTTTACTCCAAAAAAAAAACCGTGAGCCTTCCCCTTAAAATCCCCCCTCATCCCATTTTAACTCTCCCTTACACACATACTTACACACTTACACTCACTTACACTACACACTCACTTCATCATCCACCCAAAAACCTCCTAGCCGTGAGCTTCAAAAAGGATCCTCCAAGCTAAGGTAATTTCCTCCCCCTACTCTTTATTTTGTGAAATACTTAAGCTTCAAAAAGAAAAAAAATTCTTTCCCATCTTCATGTTTAGCTCTAAAATTTTCTTTTTCCTTTCATGCAAGCTTTATAAATTTTTCTTTTAGATGTATAAAGTTTTTTTTTTTCATGTACATGATCAAACATTTTCCATGTTTTGCCTTTGGGATTATTTTTTATTTTTTCTTCTTTTCATGCAAACTTCCATGTATATTTTAAAAAAAAAAAAAAAGAAAAAAAAAACTATGTAGGTTGTTTATCATTCATGCTATGTAAATTTTATTCATGCATAGGTTTAGGAATCCTTTTCTTTTATGCAAAGTTATGTAACTATTTAGGCTGATTTACAAAAATACCACCTATCTTTCATCTAGTTTTTATTACCTTAAAAAAATGAATTTTAAAATTTTTAATACAACATAAAGAAAATAAAAGTAAAAGAAAAGAGAATAAACATAAAGAGAAAAAAAATAATAATAAAAAGAAGAAAATGAAATAAAAAAAAATCTATTACAATGTAAATAAATAAGAGATAACAAATGTAAAAATATAAGATATATAAAAATTGTAATTTTAAATAAATTAAATAATAACTTTACTAAATTTTAAATAAAATAAACTATATCAATTTAAAATAACTATATTAAATTTAAACTATTAAAAATAATAATAATTATTATTATTATTATACTAAATTTTAAAATAAAGAACAAAGGGGTTACACTACATTTTAGAAATCCACCATAATAAATTTAAATAAATACTACAAAAATATAAAGAACTAAATGAATAATGTATATATGTAAATTAATAAGTAAATAGTAAAAATGATGTGTTTTGAATAAACTAAATAATTATAAACTTAAAAAAGATAATGAAGATATAAGATGATAATAATAATATTAACTAAAATAATAATTGTAAATATAAAAAAATAACAAAAATAAGTAAATAAAAATGTCATTCTTTTTAAAGTAATATAAGTGTAATTATATGAATAAATAATAATTCTAATAGCTTTAAATAATGGACAATAATTTAAAATAAAGAAAAAGATAATTTAGGAGAGAAAAACAAAATGAAAAGCTTTATAAATAGATAAATAAATAATAAAAATGGGTAAATAAAAACATCATTCTTTTTAATAAATGAAAATACACATGTAAATAATAATTTTAAGAAATAATAAATTAATATAAAGGATAATAATTTAAAATAAAGAAAAGAATAATTTAAGAGAGAGAAAGTGAAAAGTCTTATAAATAAATAAATAATAAAAAAATGTTAATAATAATTAATGTAAATTAATAACATAAATTAATAATAATCAATCAATAATATTTAAGTAATAAAAATGTACATATAATTAATTAAAAATAAAATAACTTATAAGGAATAATAAAATAAATAATACATAAATATATAAATTGAAAATAATTTAAATAATATAAATGAATAATGAATTAAATTAAAATTAAATAATTAAAATCAAATAATAATTAAATTAAATAAATTCAATTAAATAATAATTAAATTAAATAAATTACATTAAATAATAATTAATTAGGTAAACCAAAAAAAATAATTAAATAAATAATAGTTTAAATTAAATTAAATTAATTAAATAAATCAAAATTATATTAAATTAAATGATGATGTAAATAAATAAATAATTTAAAATTAAATTAAAATTAATTAAATAAAGTTAAATTAAATTAAATTAAATAATGATGTAAATAATAAATTAAATTAAATTAAATTAATTAAATTAATTAAATTAAATTAAATAAATAAATAAAGTTAAGTTAAATTAAATTAAATTAAATAAATAATAAATTAAATTAAATAAATTAAGCTAAATTAAATAATAAATTAAATTAATTAAATTAAACTAAATTAAATAATAATGCAAATAAATGATAAATTAAAATGAAATAAACTAAATTAACTGAAATTAAATCAAATAGTAATTGAAAATAATAATTAACTAAATTAAATTAAATTAAAAATAAATGATAAATTAAAATAAAACAAATTAAATAAAGTTAAATCTAATTAAATTAAACAATAATTGTAAATGCTAATAAATTGAATTAAATTAATTAAATTAAATAATAAAATAAATTAAAACTAAAATAATAATAAATAAATATCAAGCTAAAGTAAAATAAAATAAATAAAAAACAATTAATTAAATAAATAATGATAAAGTAAATAAATTACATAAGATAATAAATAATAAATTAAATAAACCATAAAGATAATAATAAATTTAATCACACATAAAAGATAATAATTTTAAATAACATAACATCATAAGAATAAAATAACATACAATAATGATATAACATATAAACAAAATACAACAATAACAATCCCAACAGAACAATAATCCCGACCACAATACAATACCAACACGATAACAATTAACCCTAGGATAGGCCTCCTGAGGCATGATTTATTTTTTTTTCTTTATAAAGTCCCCTAGGAAATCACAACTTGGTGTAGAAAACATAATAAGAATACCCTCATGCTTAGCGAATGCATGGGGTAACCCAAATTTTACCCGATATCCACACAAACTTCCCAATCCACATTTCAAACCCAAACATAAACCAAAACCAAACCAAACCAAACACAAATCAAATCCAAATACGAACCAAATTCAAAGCCCAAAATCCCCGAAGTAAACTTAAACTCAAACAAATCTTCACAGCACTCCCATAAGTCCAAATCAAACTATCAATTGCCACCAATCCAAATCCAAACAACACCTAAACCCACCTACCCCGAACACCTGTGTTCATTAAGCATAAGGGTATAAGTAGGATGAGTTGTTAAGCAACATAATAAGCCCGGGACTTTTCATCAGGATATGAGAGGGAAGCATGGACTTGCATCCTTCTTTGACTGTTTGGATACCTCTGAGGTCTATTAAACTTAATATGTCTGCTTAACGAAACCATCCTCAATTAAATTAACAAAGTTCATTGAAACACAACATAGGAATTCACATAGACATCATAGGACTTGGTAGACAACCAGGATCTTAACATAGACATCATAGGATTGAGTAGATACTTCTTGTTAGTTCTACTTCTTCCTATTTTCTGGCATGCTTTAATTTCTGCAAAATTATAAACACATATATACAATGCAATACTAAAGTTTCAGCTGGGAATGACGAGAAGACCCCCGTGTACGCTTTTACTTTATCGCGATTTACCTTATTGCAATTTATTTACGTGCACTGCGTTTTACTTTTCTTACATGATAAATAAGATTGTTGCATGAAAATTGAAACCTTTAGGATAACCACAAAACTGAAACCCAAAACTAAATTAAAATTCATACAAGATAAAATTCACCACCACAATATTTCAAAGTATAAGATAACTCAAAATTTAATCACAAACAGAACTACAAAAATTACAACTTTGACTAAATTAAAACGTCTCGTTGGATGATCGGGAATACCTCGGATGATGTAACCCACGTGTTGCTAACGGGATTTCCCACGGTCTAAATGAAAGTGTGGAACTCATTCAGTTGAGTTTAGCAAATTCATCTGGACTAAGTGAATCCGATGAAAATAACGGTGTCGGGATGACGGAACCGTGGGATCTTAATCGGTTCTGTTTAATCAACTTTAAGATTTATTTTAATTAAAACTCTAAAATATATGGATTCTAAGACTTTTCTAAACAAAAAAACTTCTCTCATCTCCTGATTTATGATTTCTAAAACTAAACCTCTGCAACGACAAGGAGCTTGAAGCATAGTGGGCAGCACGGCCATCGTCATCAGCAAAACATGGGTCTAAATCAACAAAACTTTTCTTAGAAATTAAATAACAAAGCCATAGGACTTCGAGGTGGTTCGCCTAGTGCAACATAAATCCTCAACTTTTTGTTAGGTATTTGCATAGTTGTCTTATGCAGATTAAGCCCTAACCGGTCTTAGGATTCCGAGGTAGTGTTTGGTACGACATAAACCCTCACATCTTCGAGGCTGTTTGTATGATTGTGTCATACAAATATAAGTTCTAATTAATTAAAACAGGAAGGATGAAACATTAAATAAACTCCCAAATTAAAGCCAAATGATAGGATAGTTTAGTAAGTTGCCAAGATTCTTCTTGGATCTCCAGCTTCCCCTACTTCTCTTCCTTTGGACTACTGAAATAAACTGCTCCAAATTCGATCCATTCCCTATTGAAATTCCAAAATTCAATCCTTTGAAAACCCTAAACTTTGAAATTCTTGAGAGCAAAACCACTGACCATTATCGAGAGTTTTCTTAATTGTCTTCGGACATTTAAGATGTAATTAACTATAGGGGCTTGCCCTTATAGGGAACTTTAAGAACCCAGGTAATATAAACCCTGCTTAATTCCTTTATATTAAGCAGGGGAACCTGTTGGCTTATAAAATTGGTTCGCAGACCAAAAGGATGCCACAAATCTTCTAGTTTATTTAATCGAGTCCCATCATCAAGCAGTGTGCCTATTCTTTGGGATAGATACAAGGTTTGTGGTGCGATGCTCGTTTATATAAACTATTTGGGATGTGAGATCGGTTTGATTTTACATCTTAAAATTTTAAAACTTAAAATTATTTTCAAAAATCAAATGCTACTTTCCAAGTTATATATATATACCTAAATTAAATTTTAAAACCTAAAAAAAAAATAATACGCCGACAGCTTCTGGCAACTCCGCTGGGGACTAGTTCCTCTCTCCATTTTGATCAGATGGTTTTGCTTTTATAAATCGGTAGTAAATCCATGCCCCTAGTGGATCAGACTACCATTCTTTTGTTGACATATCTTGTTCATTTCTGTCTTGAACAAGTATGATCAACTCTTCTCGGATTTTGGAGCCACTGTTTAAACACCCCTAAACAGAGAGGTTCTGAAATCCTCCTTTTGTTACCTCTCTAAAGAGGTGTGGTCGGACCCCCAATAGGTGTGTTGGTGGATTAATTCCACTTGGGCAATGTGCGTTGTGAAAAGGGATCCTCAGCAGGGTCCTTTGCTTCACCTTCTTCTTCTGCCTCTTGGATTTAACTTTCTACCATCGGTAAGTTAATCCACCTTTAAAATTTTAAATATCATTTAAAACAAACACATGAAAATCTAAATTAAAATAAAAGAAAAAGAAGTACAAAATATGATGAGAGAAAATAATAATATATTAAATGAAATCAAAAATTTTACCTAGTTCACAGAACGATCTTTTTCATAGTGTTCATACTATGATGACAAGGACTTTGGTCCTTCCTAAATTTTGGAACGTTTCTTTTGACAGTCAAAATGTCAACCCCTTCACTGACTTTCTCTTGTGACCTACCCTCTTCCCGTGAGGCTCGTCTCGCAGCACTGTTAATTCAGTTTGGAGCCGGCTTCAGTGAGTTTGAAGTCGTGCTTGGAAAAGCCCCGTTCGTGGTCCTGAAAATTGCCGCCCCCGAAGTACAAGAACCATCTGCCGAGTTCGACCTGAACTCCCATGAAGACTTCCCTTCTGCTAAGAAGGTGAAGATGACTACTGTCCCCGTCAAACCAATTGACTCCGTGACATGGAGAGTCGTCACCTCTACTGCTTCCGGCTTCGTCGTTACAGTACCTACTTCCCCATCAATCTCAAAGACAGACGACAGAGCAGGGAAGGAGGAGTCTGACAAAGCATTCCCTGCTCTGTCGTCTGTCTTTGAGATTGGTTCTAGTTCCAGGGTTCCCCCGCTGACAAAATCCCAAAAGAGGAACCGCAATCGGAAGCTTCGTAAGGCTGCCAATGCACAAGCTGCAACTTTGCCAGTGATTGATGAGATTCCTCAGCAGGAGGAACTTGGTTTACCGAATACCTCTCCTCTCCTCCGAGGTAGTAGGTTCCACCCGTTAGCTGGTACTACTGGAAATGAAAGTCTTCATAGGATTGTTGCTGCACTTCCATCACCGCACAGTCGTGAGGAGGAAGGAAAGAAGTCCACACCCATCACTCGAGCTTATACTCTTCTATGGAGATTGGCTGAATTAGAAGGATGTTCTGTCGCCAAACTTTTTAAAAGGATGGGATGTGCAATATCTCAAGAAGTGAAAGAGGAAATTTTGAAAATGGAAAAGCCTAGCAGAGTTTCTGTCAAGTACCGTTTAGGAAATCGTGTTGAGACAACTACCACCTATTCGACACCTATGATACGAGGACCAGTCAAGTCTCGGCTAGGTCCAAGAATGACACTCAAAGAACTTCTAAGAAGGAAGAGAGGATTACTTTCCTCTGTACATGGTCTGCACTCATGGGAGCACACTTCCTCTCTTGATTCTGATGTCCCCACTGAGACATTCTGTTCCGAGGCATCAATTCTCGAGAAGAGAGTGTGGTTACCGAAAGTCGCTGCACATGTCCGCTTCGAGAAGTCAACAAATCATCAAGCGGATTATAAGCCCGACACTCCTACTGCCACCACCCCTGTTGCTTTAGAGTCAGTGGCAGAAGAATGGTTGATGGAGGATAGAATTCAAAAACTCTGTGAAGAGATTTCAGAATTAACTAAGGAGCAAGGATTGGAAGTTGATGACGAAGATTTCTATCTGTCAGATTACTTGGATAATGAATTCATGGAAATCAACATGGTCAATACCAGGGCCACAACGTCTGCACATGAAGCTTCTCGTGAGGAGGATGCAATAGAAGAGCTTCAAAGAGCCGTGTCCACTTGAGAAGAAGTGATCAGCCGATTGGAAAAGAGAGTGGAGGAGATGACCGCCGCTATGACTACCATGGCCACATTGCATGGACAATCTCAGTCACGTCCGACAGCATCTCCAGAAATCAATCAGGCTGACATAATACACATCACCGATGAAAGAAGAGAGGCCGCCTCTGCCAATGAGAATGAGCTTCCAAAGAAGGATTCAACCCCGAATCTACCAGAAAAGGATCTTAAGCAAATCGTCGAAAAGTAAGTTCGGGAGGCCTTGGCCCATTCTGAAGGCGGAGCATCAGTTTCAAAGGGTAGACCCTACCCGGAGGAATTTGATGTTGTACCTTACCCCAAAGGCTTCGTGCCACCGACCTTCAAAACGTTCGACGGAACAGGAAACCCTCGGCAGCATATAGCGCACTTCAGAGCCAGCTGTTGCAATATAGGAGGAAGTGAAGCGCTATTGTTCCGTCAGTTTGTCAGCAGCCTGTCAGGAATAGCTTTTGATTGGTATGCTGAAATTCCTAATGGATCAGTAAAGACTTTCACAGAAATGGAAAGCATGTTCATAAATAGATTCGCCAGTGCTCAGCGTCATGTCACCATAGGAGATCTCGTGGTAGAACGTCAGAAGCCCAACGAGACTTTGGTTGACGACATCATGAGGTGGAGAAACTTAAGTATGAAATGTGAATCCCAGCTACAAGAACAGCACGCGATCGATATACTACTCAAGAGTATTCACGGTCTGGTAGATTTCATGCTTAAGGGTCTCATGATCAAGTCCTTCGAGAAACTGCTCAGCAAGGCCAGCAGTTTACAAGAAGAAATCAAGCACACAGAGCCTGCAGAAAAGACAGAGAAAACGAAACCAGCAAAGGCTTATGAGAAGAGATCTGGCGTAGTAGCCACAATCAATAAAGGAAAGCAACCGATGATGATTCAGACTGAGCAGTCACCTCAGCAATACAGTTAGCCTCAACAGTACGAACAGTCTCGTCCACTGCAGAATAATCACCCTGGTTAGTAGCAGCAGAGACTGTACAGGACTGACGGGAGACCAGTTCCTACAATATCAGAACAACTACACAGAAACTACTCTTTCAAAGATGATATTGTAGCAAAAATGTTCAAGAATCTGCTGAAGAAGCCCGAGTTCAAGTTGCCCGAGCCGAAAAAGCCAGAAGAGGTGAATAAGAAAGATCAGCCCAACTTCTATCCCTATCACCGGATGCTTGGACATACAATTGAGAACTGCTTCAGTTTCAAGGATTGGCTTGAGCGGAATTACAAAGAAGGAAATATAACAATACCGAAGGAATATCTGAAGGAGCCTGAAAAAGGTTCTATAAATGTAATTTCAGCCGAGCCAATCTCTCCACTTGACCCATATGCCGGTAAGGGTGGATGGAGTGCAATTTGGAATGAACTCAAGAAGGTCCTAGATCAGATTCAGTCTGCTCCAAAGAAAGCCGCTGTCCGGAGTCCACCGCTAGCACAGTCCAAGATGAAAGCTTCGCCAGGGAAGCTACCGCAACGAGAGTGGAGGAAGAAAGAGATCGTGAATGAGATTAAAGACGATAGTGCGGAGGATAGGATAGGGGATGCTCCCGTTAGACTGGTTGTCTAGGATTCAGAGGTGAAATTCCTCGAACCCCCGACTTTGTATCATTATCTTTGTACCCCTCCAGGGTCTCGTAATAATGATATAAATGATGTTGGCTACGTTCTTACTGTCTCTAGTGATGACGTAACTAATCACAACCTATCTAACCCTGATTTTGATTCCCAAAATGATCCTCAAATCATATTAACTTCCACTAAAGATAAAGAAGACATCGACAACACCGGCTACGACAGTATGAGAAGTGAGGAGCCAGTCCTCGAGTGCAAAGGAGCTCCACTTGACATCAGTTCGGACTTCTCAGATACAGAAGGACCTCTGGGTCCAGAAGAAGAAGAAATAATAGAAGTGCATTTAAGAAGTGGCAAGGTGCTACCTTTGAGAACAACTCCAGTGGACAAAGGAAAGCAGATAGTCACTCAAGAAGAAATACCTCCAGCTACTAAAGAAATACAAGTTCGAAATTAAGTTGAAAACCCAAATAAAGTGGATTATAACGTGCTAGCTCATCTCAGGAAGTTACCGACCAAACTAAGTATTTACGATGCTCTGATCCTGTCAAAGGAGATGAGAGAAAGTTTGATCAAGGCTCTACTTGATCCCGACATTTTCTTAGCACAATTGGCTAGCACATCCTCAGATGGAGTTTGCACCATAAAGGAACAGCTTGGCGTGACTTTCACCGACGAAGTTGCTACTTGGTACAGCCGATCACAATCGTCCACTCTACATTTTTGATATCATCGGCAGATTCGTGCTTTCCAGAGTCTTAGTAGATCCTGGAGCGTCGCTCAATATAATGAGTCTACAGACGTTACCTTACTTGGACATCGACGCCTGAGAGCTTTCAATGGATAAAATGATGTTAAGAGGTTCAATCAGAAAGGAGATAGAGCCCTCGGATCTATAACACTAAAAATAAAAGTCGAAAATCTAGTAACAACTGCAAAATTCCATGTCATCTATGCAGATACTTCGTTCAATACCCTGCTTGGTCGACCGTGGCTCCTTGAGTACAATATGGTCCCGTCGTCGCTTCACCAGTGCATCAAATACTACAAAGATGGACAAGAACATTGCATTAAAGGGGATCTACAGCCATTTTCAATACATGAAGTGGGCATCCATGAAGATGCCACTTATTATGCTCCTCTAAAGAAAATAGTATTTTCAAGAGACATTATAATAAGCAAAATTGAAGACTCAAAGGAACTACAAGGAAGAGACTGTATGGCTCCAGTTCAACAATCTCATACCACTCCTTCTCAACGAGTTGGTAAAATTTCTTTTAGCCCACGCATCCGAGGTCGAGGCCGGGGACGTGGTCGAGAAAGAATTTCCCAAATTTTTGAACAGGCAAAGCCAACAATCAACATCGACATGGAAGAAAGCTCCGAAGAAGATAAAGAAACAATGATGATAAGGCAGAAGAAGCCTCAGTTCGAGATCTCTCTGGACGACGAAGCAAAGGATGAATACGAATCGATGTACGATCGGATTAACCACTATGTTCATGCCATGACCCTTACTCCAATCCAATCTCAAAAGGTAGAGAGTATAAAGGTCATGGAAGTTCATAACGATTGTTTTAAACCAATCAAGTTTTACAAAGCTTCCCCTTCCACTTCTGAACCTTGTGTAATTCTTGAAGAAAATGACTCAAATGAATTAATGAAATTACCTTTTGGCTACTTTTCGCCGAGTGTACAAAAGTTAATTCAACAAGGATATGTGTCGAATAAAATGCCAAAGGATAAGTTACAATTGTTCGAAAAATTATGGAATGTAAAAGGAAAGAAACTCAATTCGAAAGAAGGTCTTGGGTTTGGTACGCTCGGACCCGTCGATGACTCAGAATTTTGCATGGTTGTTACTAGTCAGTCAAAAGAAGATTTCCTGGACATTCAAGATGAAAATGAATATCAGCCAATAGGCGATGCTCCACCAGAATTCAAAGAAGAAATCAAATCAACAGTTGATGAATTAAGAGAAATCAATCTCGGGACTGAGGAGCAGCCCCGGCTGACTTTCATAAGTTCGTTACTCAACGAAGAAGATGCTGCATACTTGGTCAGGTTACTATCAAAATTCAAAGATTGCTTCGCTTGGAGCTATGATGAAATGCCAGGACTATCTCCGGCAGTCGCAGTTCACCACCTCGGAGTGGATAAGAATGTGATGTCAGTAAAGCAAGCTCCCAGAAGGATGCGCCTCGAGATAGAACAACAAGTTACAGCATAAAACAGGAAATTAATAGATGCTAATTTTGTCCGAGAAGAACAGTATCCGACGTGGTTAGCTAATGTTGTGCTAGAGAAAAAGAAAAATGGACAAATTCGAGTGTGTGTCGACTTCAGGGACTTAAACAAAGCATGTCCAAAGGATGAATTCCCGTTACTGATACCGAAACTAATGGTGGACATCGCGTCGACACATGAAACTTTTTCCTTTATGGATGGGTCTTCAGGGTACAATCAGATCAAGATGGCACCAGAAGACGCAGCGCTCACAGCTTTCAGAACTCCGATCGGGATTTACTGCTACACCGTGATGCCGTTTGGACTGAAGAACGCAGGAGCTACATACCAAAGAGCAATGACGAGGATCTTCGATGACCTCATTCACAACCAAGTGGAATGCTATGTGGATGATTTGGTCGTCAAGAGCAAGATAAGAGGAAATCACCTATATGATTTGAGGATCATATTTGAACGATTATGACAATATAATCTGAAGATGAATCCCTTAAAATGCGCTTTCGGCGTTACCTCTAGGAAATTTCTCGAATTCGTTGTCCGTCATCGGGGAATCGAAATCGACCCAGAGAAGATTAAAGCCATCTTAGAAATGCCTCCCCCTAAAACCTTGAAACAACTACGTTCATTTCAAGGAAAACTGGCATATCTGAGGCGCTTTATATCTAATATGTCGGGTAGGTGTCAGCCTTTCTCAGCATTAATTAAAAAGGATGCCAAATTTATTTGGGAAGATAAGTGCCAGCAGGCTTTCGAAGATATTAAACAATATCTAACGACACCTCTTATTTTAGCAGCCCCTATCCCAGGTACACCGGCGTTAGATGAGTCCCTCGGAGCTCTACTTGCCCAAGTCAATGATAAGGGTAAAGAGAATGCACTCTACTACTTGAGTCGACGTCTAATACCCACAGAGGTAAAGTATCCTCCTATCGAGAAACATTGTCTAGCTTTGGTTTTTGCCACTTAAAAGCTCAGACATTACATGTTGTCTCATAAACTCAAACTGATTTCGAAGGTTAATCCTTTGCAATATTTGATGATCCGACCAACGCTTTCCGGACGCTTTGCAAGGTGGTCAATGATATTATTGCAATTCGATATAACCTTTGTGCCCCTTCACGCTATCAAAGGGCAGATTCTTGCAGATTTTCTCGCAGCGTACCCACTGCTAGCTGGATCCCCGCTCAATGATGAGTTACCAGATGAGCAGATACTACAGATAGAAGATCCCAATGTTCAACATTGGGAAATGTACTTTGATGGAGCGTCATCAGCTCTAAAAGCCAAAGGATCAGGAATAATCATACCAGGAAAAGCAAGAATTGGTTTAATCTTTGTGACACCAGATCGAGCCATGCTGAGATTTTCTTATTACTTGACAGAGCCGTGTACAAACAATGAAGCAGAATATGAAGCCCTAATCACCGGCTTGGAATTTGCAATACCAATGGATATAACGGACATTGCCATTTATGGCAACTCACAGCTTGTCATCCAGCAAGTGGCAGGACAGTACAAAATTCTAAAGCCGAGATTAGAAGAATACCATCGGTATACGATGGGGTTACTCGAGCAAATTCCGAATGTGATATTCTATAGGATTCCTCGAGGAGACAATGCCCATGCGGACGCTTTAGCAAAACTCGCTAAAGAATTGGCTTGTCCACCCGAAGATTCTATAGATATTACAGTACAAGGACGTCAGGTGTTGTCTCATATCAACCTCGACAGTATACATAAAATTGAAAAAGAAAAGACAGTTGCTGCAATGGCAGAAGATACAGAAGATTGACGTTAGCCATTAATAGAATATTTGCAAACTGGAAAGCTACCAAAAGATAATTCAGTAGCACACCAGATTCAAAAGAGGGCTTTGTCGTATGCTCTGATCGACAATGTTCTGTATAGGAGATCCTTCAACCAGATGTCTGAACAGAGCAGGAGCGCAGAAAATTGTCAAAGAAGTACATGCTAGATTGTGTGGTGCTCACCAGTCAGGGCCGAAAATGAAGATGAAAATCAAAAGACTAGGATACTACTGGCCAGCAATGATGACAGATTGCATGGACGTAGCTAAGAGATGCCATCAATGTCAGGTCCATGGAGTGATCTTGCACCAGCCTCCGAATGTTCTACACCCAACGATTACCTCGTGGTCGTTCAAGTGCTGGGGTATGGACATAGTGGGTCCTATTTACCCTCCTTCCTCAAAAGGACACAAGTTTATACTCGTCGCTACAGACTACTTTTCCAAGTGGGCAGAAGCAGTTCCACTACGGGAAGTCACAGCGCAGCAAGTTTTACATTTCTTCAAGAATCAAATTGTCAACCGTTTCGGTGTACCGCGTAGAATCATCTCCGCAAACGGGTCTTCTTTTAAGAGCACGAAGACCAACAATTTCATCAGACGACATGGGATAGATTGGAGATACTCTAAAATCTATTACCCAAGGGTAAATGGCTTAGTGGAAGCATTCAACAAGACTTTGGTACAGATTTTGAAGAAGACACTTGAAGATAACAAGCGACAGTGGCACGAGAAACTGCTAGAGGCCTTGTGGGCATACAAGATGACAGTTAGAACGCCGACACAGTCTACGCCGTACGCTCTCGTGTATGGGTCTGAGGCAGTTCTTCCACTAGAAGTTCAGCTACCGTCGCTCCAGGTTGCCGTTGCCAATCAAATTACAACAGAAGATAATGCCAAGTTACGACTTGGAGAATTGGAAAACCTTGAAGGAAAAAGATTGCTCGCACAACAGAACTTAGAACTCTACCAAGCGAAGATGATTCAAGCCCACGATAAATTGATCCGCCCGAGGTCGTTCAAAATTGGTGACCTCGTGCTCGTTCTTAGAAGACCTATTATTGTACACCACAAAATAGGTGGAAAATTCGAACCTACCTGGGAAGGACCATTCTTGGTCGAGAAGGCCTACACAGGAGGATCTTACCAGTTGGTGGATTCTCAAGGGGATAGACCCATGTTGCCCATCAATGGACGATATTTAAAGAAATATTATGCGACATGAAAAGACTGAAAAAAATGATATTCGTTCCAATATAGTTGTAGGGCTAGTGTCTGTGGCTGGGTCCAAAATTTTGTAATAAAAAAAATGATGCAGAATAAAAGGATAAAAAAATAAAAAAAAAATCAAAAACAAAATGAAATTTAAACCAAATGAAATTAAAACAAAATGAAAATTAAAAAAAACAAAATTTAAATCATGTCAAATTAAGTCGAATTAAAATGAAAAGAAATGAACCCAAATGAAGCAAAATCAAAATTAAACAAAATGAAATGATATGAAATCAGAAACAGACAGGTTAATAATATCCTCTCTTTCCCAAGAAAACAAAAATTCCCTAAATTTCCAACTTCCTTTCGAGATATTTTTTCCGCCTTCCACGATATTCTGGGATCGGAGCTTAGTTGTCTGATTTCCCAAAAATTCCTTAAATTTCCATCTTCCTTCTGAGATATTTTTCCGCCTTCCACTATATTCTGGGTTCGAAGCTTAGTCGTCCGATTTCCCAAAAATTCCCTAAATTTCCATCTTCCTTCCTAGATATTTTTCCGCCTTCCACGATATTCTCGGGTCGGAGCATAGTCGTCTAATTTCCCAAAAATTCCCTAAATTTCCATCTTCCTTCCGAGATATTTCTCCGCCTTCCACGATATTCTGGGAGCGGAGCTTAGTCATCCAATTTCCCAAAAATTCCCTAAACTTTCATCTTCCTTCCAAGATATTTTTCTGCCTTCCACGATATTCTGGGTCCGGAGCATAGTCATCCGATTTCCCAAAAATTCCCTAAATTTCCATCTTCCTTCTGAGATATTTTTTCGCCTTCCACGATATTCTGGGATCGGAGCTTAGTCGTCCGATTTCCCAAAAAAATCCCTAAATTTCCATCTTCCTTCCGAGATATTTTTTCGCATTCCACGATATTTTGGGATCGGAGCTTAGTCGTCCGATTTCCCAAAAATTCCCTAAATTTCCATCTTCCTTTAGAGATATTTTTCCGCCTTCCACGATATTTTGGGATTGAAGCTTAGTCATCCGATTTCCCAAAAATTATCTAAATTTCCATCTTCTTTCCGAGATATTTTTCCGCCTTCCATGATATTTTGGGGTCGGAGCTTAGTCATCCGATTTCCCAAAAATTACCTAAATTTACATCTTCCTTCCGAGATATTTTTCTGCCTTCCATGATATTCTAGGGTCAGAGCTTAGTCATCTGATTTCCCAAAAAAGGAAATTTTTTCCTTGAATTTCCGAGTCAGTACCTAAATTCTGATTCTCCTCCTACGAGCGATACTGAAATTCCGATTTCGCTTAAAATTTAAAAATTCTCACATTCCAATCCTAAAATTAAATTCCAAATTTCAAATTCAAAACAAAAATTCAAACCAAATTCAAACAAGAATCTTGAAATTAAATTCAAAATTCCCCTCTTCAAATCAAATCGGTTTGGATTCCTTCAGAGTTTGGGAGCTTGAAATTCGCAGCTCCAACTGAAAGGTATTCCATTCTTCTTTCCCCAGCAAGAGTCTCGGGATTTGAAGACTTTCAACCAAACAATCCCCAGTGGAAACTCACTTGCTATACTCTTTGCTCTGTCTTGAGTTTTCACTCAGACAGTTGTGTTGGTCTTGTTGATCTCATCGGTCAACACCAAGACGTGCAATGTGCCTGCCCAGCACACCACACATATTGGGGGTCCATTTGTTGACCTCACTTTTGGTTGAGGTCTAGTCTCTCTTTAGGATAGCCTAGGGTCTAGCCATAGGACTCTCCTGGTGACTTTCTTAGAGGACTATTCATGGAACCCTCCCCATAGAAATTCAAAACTCTTCTTGCTTCACTAGGGGGTTTTCATATGCTTAAGGCCTTACCTCCACCTTTTGGTAGGAAAAATGCAAGCATAAGGAATCCTAGGGGAATTCTCCTATAGGTGGTCAGACCTTAGGATTTGCCCTAAAGGAGGTCTGGAGCTCACCACTCATACACTTCACATTCACAACATACACACACTGCACATCCTAATTTCAACCCTGAACGCTTTGGAAACTCATGTAGGTAGCCCAGCCCTGAGTCTATGACTAAGTCGTAGGGACCAACACATAGAAGACCAAATGAGGGTGACCCTTCATCTATAACTCAATTTAAACCATTACATCATGCTCACTTTGAAGCCATCTTCAAATCTCCAAAGTTTCAATTTCTAGCCCCCGGCCTCCCAAAATTCCCTAAATAACCCAAAATTCTTCAAATTCACCAAAGTTCACCAAAAATAATTCCAAGATATTCCTTACCACTCAAATTGACCATTCATGACCAAAAATTCAAAAATTTCCAAAAATACCCCCAATACCCTCAAAATACCCAAAATACCCTTTTTGCAGAAAAATCCAAAAAATTCCAAAAAATTCTCAAAAAATCCAGAAAATCCTAAAAATCCCCAATTTCATTTTGTTCAACTACACTATGGGTCAATTTAGCCAAATTAATACACTTTCAATCAAAAATCCCAACTTGGCCCATTTAACCTAAAGGTGCCTAAACCAAACCCAATCTTGACCCAATTGATCCCGATTTTCATCAAATTCAATTCTAAACCAAAATTCAACGTCCCCAAAGACCAAATTCAAGCCCAATGTGACCCTCATTTGAATCCAATTCCACTTGAAATCCAAAATCCCCAAATTGGTCTAAATAACCCAAAACTCTTAAAGTGAGCCAATGTCAATCAATTCCTCCAAAATTTCAATTCAAAACTCTTTATAACGCCTCCTTAAACTTAATTGGATCATCAATTGCCCATAATTTTAGATCAGGTCTTACCCAAAACCCATTTTGGACCAAAACCTTCCCATTTTGACCCAAGCTGGACACATGTTATAAATCCACCAAATTGACCTCCTAAACCTTCTCAAAACCATTTTATATCTTCATGAAAGTTCTTCGGGACAGCCATATCTACATTATTACTGAAGACCTCGGAACCCCATTCACACTCAAGGAACCCCATTCACACTCAAACGCAATCTAATTTGACCAGAACCAACATGGTCAAAAATAATCAAAAATCCAATCCATGCCAAAATTGAACGTCCAAATGAGCTCAAAACCATTTGGTGTCTTCATAAAAGATCTTCATTACAATCATATGGACAATATTGATCAAGACACTTTGGCTTCATTCGAGCTCTAGCCCAATCTAAATTCAAGTTAGCCCAATGTTCTTAAAATGGACCCAAAAATCCAGAACTCACCAAACTAAAATACACTCACTCACACACCCACCCCACACTCTCCCCCTCTTACATCTCATGGCAAAACAAAAAAAAAAAACAAGAAACAAAAACAAAAAGAAAAAAATTTTAGAAAGTCTTCCCTCCTCCATATCTCTCTTCCATGCCTTTCCCTCATCTCTCCCTCACCCCTCCCTCACCTCTCCCTCACCCTACCCGCCACCTCACCTCTCCCCTCACATCCACCTCACTTCTCCCTCACCTCCACCTCACTTCTCCCTCACCTCATCCTCACTCCCTCTTCACTCCAAAAAACCCGTGAGCCTTCCCCTTAAAATCCCACCACATCCCATTTTAACTCTCCCTTACACACATACTTACACACTTACACTCACTTACACTACACACTCACTTCATCATCCACCCTAACACCTCCTAGCCGTGAGCTTCAAAAAGGATCCTCCAAGCTAACTTTATTTTGTGAAATACTTAAGCTTCAAAAAGAAAAAAAATTCTTTCCCATCTTCATGTTTAGCTTTAAAATTTTTTTTTTCCTTTCATGCAAGCTTTATAACTTTTTCTTTTAGATGTATAAAGTTTTTATTTTCATGTACATGTTCAAACCTTTTCCATGTTTAGCCTTAGGGATTATTTTTTATTTTTTTCTTCTTTTCATGCAAACTTCCATGTATATTTAAAAAAACAAAAAAAAAAAAAAACTATGTAGGTTGTTTATCCTTCATGCTATGTAAATTTTATTCATGCATAGGTTTAGGAATCCTTTTCTTTAATGCAAAGTTATGTAACTATTTAGGCTCTTTTACAAAAGTACCACCTATCTTTCACCTAGTTTTTATTACCTTAAAAAAATGAATTTTAAAATTTTTAATACAACATAAAGAAAATAAAAGTAAAAGAAAAGAGAAGAAACATAAAGAGAAAAAAAATAAAAAGAAGAAAATGAAATAAAAAAAATCTATTACAATGTAAATAAATAAGAGATAACAAATGTAAAAATATAAGATATATAAAAATTGTAAGTTTAAATAAATTAAATAATAACTTTATTAAATTTTAAATAAAATAAACTATATCAATTTAAAATAACTAAATTAAATTTAAACTATTTAAAAAAATAATAATAAAAATAATAATAATTATAATAAATTTTATAATAAAAAAAGAGGTTACACTACATATAAGATGATAATAATAATAATGACTAAAATAATAATTGTAAATATAAATAAATAACAAAAATAAGTAAATAAAAATGTCACTCTTTTTAAAATAATATAAGTGTAATTATATGAATAAATAATAATTCTAATAGCTTTAAATAATGGATAATAATTTAAAATAAAGAAAAGGATAATTTAGGAGAAAAAAATTGAAAAGCTTTATAAATAGATAAATAAATAATAAAAATGGGTAAATAAAAGCATCATTCTTTTAATAAATGAAAATACACATGTAAATAATAATTTTAAGAAATAATAAATTAATATAAAGGATAATAATTTAAAATAAAGAAAAGAATAATTTAAGAGAGACAAAGTGAAAAGTCTTATGAATAAATAAATAATAATAAAAATGATAATAATAATTAATGTAAATTATTAACATAAATTAATAATAGTAAATCAATAATATTTAAGTAATAAAAATGTACATATAATTAATTAAAAATAAAATAACTTATAAGGAATAATAAAATAAATAATTCATATATATATAAAAATTGAAAATAATTTTAATAATATAAATGAATAATGAATTAAATTAAAATTAAATAATTAAAATCAAATAATAATTAAATTAATTAAATTAAATTAAATAATAATTAAATTAAATAAATTACATTAAATAATAATTAATTGAGTAAACAAAAAAAACAATTAAATAAATAATAGTTTAAATTAAATTAAATAAATTAAATAAATGAATTAAATTAAATAAATCAAAATTATATTAAATTAAATGATGATGTAAATAAATAAATAATTTAAAATTAAATTAAAATTAATTAAATAAATTAAATTAAATTAAATTAAATTAAATAAAGTTAAATTAAATTAAATGTAATAATGATGTAAATAATAAATGAAATTAAATTAAATTAATTAAATAAATTAAATTAAATTAAATAAATAAATTAATTTAAGCTAAATTAAATTAAATCAAATTAATAATAAATTAAATTAAATTAATTAAACTAAATTAAATAATAAATTAAATTAATTAAATTAAACTAAATTAAATAATAATGCAAATAAATGATAAATTAAAATGAAATAAACTAAATTAAATTAAATTAAATTAAATAGTAATCGTAAATAATAATTAACTAAATGAAATTAAATTAAAAATAAATGATAAATTAAAATAAAACAAATTAAATAAAGTTAAATTAAATTAAATTAAATAATAATTGTAAATGCTAATAAATTGAATTAAATTAATTAAATTAAATAATAAAATAAATTAAAACTAAATTAATAATAAATAAATATCAAGCTAAAGTAAAATAAAATAAATAAATAATAATTCATTAAATAAATAATGATAAAGTAAATAAATCACATAAGATATTAAATAATAAATTAAATAAACCATAAAGATAATAATAATTTTAATCACACATAAAAGATAATAATTTTAAATAACATAACATCATAAGAATAAAATAACATACAATAATGATATAACATATAAACAAAATACAACAATAACAATCCCAACATAACAACAATCCCGACCACAATACAATACCAACACGATAACAATCAACCCTAGGATAGGCCTCCTGAGGCATGATTCATTTTTTTTTCTTTATAAAGTCCCCTAGGAAATCGCAACTTGGTGTAGAAAACATAATAAGAATATAATTATGCTTAGCGAATGCATGGAGTAACCCAAATTTTACCCGATGTCCACAAAAACTTCCCAATCCACATTTCAAACCCAAACATAAACCAAAACCAAACCAAACACAAACCAAATTCAATGCCCAAAATCCCCAAACTAAACATAAACTTAAACAAATCTTCACAGCACTCCCATAAGTCCAAATCAAACTACCAATTACCACCAATCCAAATCGAAAGTACACCTAAACCCACCTACCCCGAACACCTGTGTTCATTAAGCATAAGGGTATAGGTAGGATGAGTTGTTAAGCAACATAATAAGCTTGAGACTTTTCATCAGGATATGAGAGGGAAGCATGGACCTGCATCCTTCTTTGACTGTTTGGATACCTCTGATGTCTATTAAACTTAATATGTCTGCTTAACGAAACCATCCTCAATTAAATTAACAACGTTCATTGAAACACAACATAGGAATTCACATAGACATCATAGGACTTGGAAGACAACCAGGATCTTAACATAGACATCATAGGATTGAGTAGATACTTCTTGTTAGTTCTACTTCTTCCTGTTTTCTGGCATGCTTTAATTTCTGCAAAATTATAAACACATATATACAATGCAATACTAAAGTTTCAGCTGGGAATGACGAGAAGACCCTCCAGGTACGCTTTTACATTATTGCGATTTGCCTTATTGCAATTTATTTACCTGCACTGCTATTTACTTTTCTTGCATGATAAATAAGATTGTTGCATGAAAACTGAAACCTTTAGGATAGCCACAAAACTGAAACCCAAAACTAAATTAAAAGTCATACAAGATAAAATTCACCGCCACAATATTTCAAAATATAAGACAACTCAAAATTTAATCACAAACAGAACAAAAAAAAATTACAACTTTGACTAAATTAAAACGTCCGTTGGATGATCGGGAATACCTCGGATGATGTAACCCACGTGTTGCTAACAGGATTTCCCACGGTTTAAATGAAAGTGTGGAACTCATTCAGTTGAGTTTAGCAAATTCATCTGGACTATATGAATCCGATGAAAATAACGGTGCTGGGATGACGGAACCGTGGGATCTTAATCGGTTCTATTTAATCAACTTTAAGATTTGTTTTAATTAAAACACTAAAATATTTGGATTTTAAGACTTTTCTAAACCAAAACACTTCTCTCATCTCCTGATTTATGATTTCTAAAACTAAACCTCTGCAACAACAAGGAGCTTGGAGCATAGTGGGCAACACGGCCATCGTCGTCAGCAAAACTTGGGTCTACATCAGCAAAACCTTTCTTAGAAATTAAATAACAAAGCCATAGGACTTCGGGGTGGTTCACCTATTGCAACATAAATCCTCAACTTTTTGTTAGGTATTTGCGTAGTTGTCTTATGCAGATTCAGCCCTAACCGGTCTTAGGATTCCGAGGTAGTTGTTTGGTACGACATAAACCCTCACATCTTCGAGGTTGTTTGTATGATTGTGTCATACAAATATAAGTCCTAATTAATTAAAACAGGCAGAATGAAACATTAAATAAACTCCCAAATCGAAGCCAAACAATAGGATAGTTTGGGAAGTTGCCAAGATTCTTCTTGGATCTCCAGCTTCCCCTACTTCTCTTCCTTTGGACTCCTAAAATAAACTGCTCCAAATTCGATCCATTCCCTAATGAAATTCCAAAATTCAATCCTTTGAAAACCCTAAACTTTGAAATTCTTGAGAGCAAAACCACTGATCATTATCGAGAGTTTTCTTAAGTGTCTTCGGACATTTAAGATGTAATTAACTATAGGGGCTTGCCCTTATAGGGAACTTTAAGAACCCAGGTAATATAAACCCTGCTTAATTCCTTTATATTAAGCAGGGAAATCCGTCGGCATATAAAATTGGTTCGCGGACCAAACGGATGTCACAAATCTTCTAGTTTATTTAATCGAGCCCCATCATCGAGCGGTGTGCCTATTCTTTGGGATAGATACACGGTTTGTCTCGCGATGCTCGTTTATATAAACTATTTGGGATGTGAGATCGGTTTGATTTTACATCTTAAAATTTTCAAACTTAAAATTATTTTCAAAAATCAAATGCTACTTTCCAAATTATATATATATACCTAAATTAAATTTTAAAACCTAAAAAAAATAATATGCCGACACCAACCCATTAGCATAATAGGTCAACTTTTGACCAAAAAGTCAGTTTTGGTCAAAATAGTCAATTTTTGAATTAATGACCAATTATTGACCCGATAATTCAATCTCTGACCAAAAAGTCAACTTTGGTCAAAATGGTCAATCCTAGACCCAATGACACCTATTAACCAAGAAGGTGAACTTTTGACCAAATAGTCAATTTTTGTCTAGATAATCAATTTTTAATTTAATTACCACCCATTACCTAATTGGTCGACTTCTGACCAAAAAGTTAACTTTGGTCAAAATGGTCAATTTTTGACCCAATTACCAACACATTAACCCAATAGCTTAACTTTTAACCAAAAAGTCATTTTCGGTCAAAATGGTCAATTCTTGACCAAAATACCAACTCATTGACCAAATAGATCAACTTTTGACCAAAAAGTCAACTTTGGTCAAAATGGTCAATTTTTGACCCAATGACCCCACCGTTGACCCAATGGGTTAACTTTTAACCAAAAATTCAATTTTGGTCAAAATAGTCGATTTTTGACCTAATAACCAATTATTGACCCAATAAATCAATCTTTGACAAAAAAGTCAACTTTGGTCAAAATACTCAATCATTGACCCAATGACAAACCCATTGACCCAATAGGTCAACTTTTGACCAAAAAGTCTATTTTGGTTAAAATAGTTAATTTTTGGCCTAGTCCCCGCCCATTAACCCAATATGTCAACTTTTGACTAAAAAGTCAACTTTGGTAAAATTGATCAATTTTTTAACCAATGACAAACCCATTGACCCAGAAGATCAAATTTTGAATAAAAAGTCATCTTCGATCAAAATGGTCAATTCTTGACCCAATTACCAACTCATTGACCAAATAGGTCAACTTTTGACCAGAAAGTCAACTTTGATAAAAATGGTCAATTTATGACCCAATGACCACCTCGTTAACCTGATGGGTTAAATTTTGACGAAAATGTCAATTTTGGTCAAAATAGTCGATTTTTGACCTAATGACCAATTATTGACCCAATAAGTCAATCTCTGACTAAAAATTAAACTTTAGTCAAAATGGTCAATCCTTGACTCAATGACCAACCCATTAACCCGATAGGTCGACTTTTGACCAAAAAGACAACTTTGGTTAAAATGGTCATTCCTTGACCCAATGACAAACCCATTGACCAAACAGGTCATCTTTTGACCAAAAAGTCAATTTTTGTCAAAATAGTCAAACTTTGACATATTGACCAATTATTGACCCAATAAGTCAATCTCTGACCAAAAAGTCAACTTCGGTAAAAAAGGTCAATTCTTGACCCAATTACTAACTCATTGGTAGGTGAAATTTTGACCAAAAAGTCAACTTTGCTCAAAATGGTAAATTTCTGACCCAATGACCACCCCGTTCACCCAATGGGTTAACATTTGACACAAAAGTCAATTTTGGTCAAAATAGTCACTTTTTGATCTAATGACCAATTATTGATCCAATAAATCAATCTTTGACCAGAAGGTCAACATTGGTCAAAATGGTGAATCCTTCACCCAATGACAAACCCATTGACCCAATCTAATTTTGGTCAAAATAGTCAATTTTTAACCTAAAGACCAATTATTGCCCGAGTAAGCCAATCTCTGACCAAAAAGTCAACTTTGGTCAAAATGGTCAATCCTTGACCCAATGATCAACCTATTGACCCAATAGGTTAACTTTTGACCAAAATGTTATCAATGCTCAAAATGATCAATCCTTGACCTAATGACCATCCAATTGGCCTAATAGGTCAACTTTTAAGTAAAAAGTCAATTTTAGTCAAAATTGTCAATTTTTGAATTAATGACCAATTATTGACCCAATAACTTAATCTCTGACCAAAAAGTCAACTTTGGTCAAAATGGTCAATCCTTGACCCAATGACAATCCCATTCACCCAATAAGTCAACATTTGACCAAAAAGTCAATTTTGATCGATTTAGTCAATTTTTGACCTAATGACCACCTATTAATCCAATAGGTTAACTTTTGACCAAAAAGTCAACTTTGGTCAAAATTGTCTTTTTTGTCGCAATGACCAACCCAATAGGTAAAATTTTGACCAAAAAGTCATCTTCGGTATAAATGGTCAATTCTTAACCCATTTACCAACTCATTGACCCAATAGGTCAACATTTGACCAAAAAGTCAACTTTGGTCAAAACGACCAATCCTTGACCCAATGACCCAATAGGTCAACTTTGGACCAAAAAGTCAATTTTGGTCAAAATAGTCAGTTTTTAACCTAATAACCAATTATTGTTTCAGTAAGCTAATCTCTGACCAAAAAGTCAACTTTGGTCAAAAAGGTCAATCCTTGACCTAATGACCAACCCATTGACCCAATAGGTCAACTTTTGACCAAAAAGTTAACTTTGGTCAAAATGATCAATCCTTGAACCAATGACCAACCCATTGGCCTAATAGGTCAACTTTTGAGCAAAAAGTTAATTTTGGTCAAAATAGTCAATTTTTGAATTAATGACCAATTATTGACCCAATAAGTCAATCTCTAACAAAAAAGTCAACTTTGGTGAAAATGGTTAATCCTTAACCCAATCACAAACCTATTGACCAAATAGGTCAACTTTTGACTAAAAAGTCAACTTTGGTCATAATAATCAATTTTTGACCTAATGGCCACTCATTGACCCAATAGATTAACTTTTGACCAAAATGTTAACTTTGGTCAAAATGGACAATTTTTGCCCCAATGACCTACCCATTGACCCAACAGGTCAACTTTTGACTAAAAAGACATTTTTGGTCAAAATGGTCAATTTTTTACTCAATTGCCAACTCGTTGACCAAATTTGTCAACTTTTGACCAAAAAATCAGCTTTGGTCGAAATGGTAAATTTCTGACCTGATGGCTATCCCATTGACCCAATTGGTTAACTTTTGACAAAAAATTCTATTTTGGTAAAAATATTTAATTTTTGACCTAATGACCAATTATTGACCTAATAAGTCAATCTCTAACCAAAAAGTCAACTTTGGTCCAAAAGTTCTATCGTTGGCCCAATGACAAACCCATTAATCCAATAGGTCAACTTTTGACCAAAAAGTCAATTTTGGTCAGAATAGTCAATTTTAGTCAGAATAGTCAATGTGACCAAATAACTACCCATTGACACAATATGTCAACTTTTGACCAAAAAGTTAACTTTGGTCAAAATGGTCAATTTTTTACCAAATGACCAACTCATTGACCAAATAGATCAACTTTTGACCAAAAAGTCATTTTTGGTCATAATGGTCAATTCTTGACCTAATAACTCAACTCATTGACCAAATAGGTCAACTTTTGAACAAAAAGTCAACTTTGGTCAAAATGGTCAATTTCTGACCCAATGACCACCCCGTTGACTGAATGGGTCAACTTTTGACCAAAAATTTAATTTTGGTCATAATAATTAATTTTTGACATAATGACCAAAATTGTCAATTTTTGAATTAATGACTGATTATTGACCCAATAAGTCAATCTCTGACTAAAAAGTCAATATTGGTCAAAATGGTCAATCCTTGATCCAATGACAAACACATTGCCTAATAGGTCAACTTTTGACCAAAAAGACAATTTTGGTCAAAATAGTCAATTTTTGACCTAATGACCACCCATTGACACAATAGGCCAACTTTTGACCAAAAAGTCAACTTTGGTCAAAATGGTAAATTTTTTACACAATGACTAACTCATTGACCCAATAAATCAACTTTGATCGAAAAGTCATCTTCGGTCAAAAAGGTCAATTCTTGACCCAATTACCAACTCACTAAACAAATAGGTCAACTTTTGACCAAAAAGTCAACTTTGGTCAAAATGGTCAATTTCTGACCCAATGACCACCCCGTTGACCCAATGAGTCAACTTTTGACCAAAAAATTAATTTTGGTCAAAATGATCAAATTTTGACCTATGACCAATTATTAACCCAGTAAGACAATCATTGACCAAAAAGTCAACTTTGGTCAAAACGGTCAATCCTTGACACATTGGCCAACCCATTGACCCAAGAGGTCAACTTTTGACAAAAAAGTCAAATTTGGTCAAAATAGTCAATCCTTGACCTAATGACCAACCCATTGACCCAATAGGTCAATTTTGATCAAAATAGTCAATGTTTGACCTCATGACCACCCATTAACCCAATAAGTCAACTTTTGACCAAAAAGTCAACTTTTGTCAAAATGGTCAATCCTTGACCTAATGACCCAATAGGTAAACTTTTGATCAAAAAGTCAATTTTGGATAAAATAGTCAAATTTTGACCTAATGACCAATTATTGCCCCAATAAGTCAATCTCTGACCAAAAAGTCAACTTTTGTGAAAATGGTCAATCCTTGACCCAATGAACAACCAATTGATCCAATAGGTCAACATTTGACCAGAAAGTTAACTTTGGTGAAAATGATCAATCCTTGACCCAATGACCAACCCATTAGGCTAATAGGTCAACTTTTGACCAAAAAGTTAATTTTTGTCAAAATAGTCAATTTTTGAATTAATGACTAATTATTGACCCAATAAATTAATTTCTGACCAAAAAGTCAACTTTGGTTAAAATGGTTAATCCTAAGCCTAATCATAAACTAATTGACCAAATAAGTCGACTTGTGACTAAAAGGTCAACATTGCTCAAAATGGTTAAATTTTTACCTAATGACCAACCCATTGACCCAATATGTCAACTTTTGACCAAAAAGTCAACTTTGGTCAAAATGGTATATTTCTGACCGAATGACCACCCTGTTGACCCAATGGGTTAACTTTCAACCAAAAATTATATTTTTATCAAAATAGTCAATTTTTGACCTAATGACCAATTATTGACCAATAAGTCAACTTAGGTCAAAATGATCTATCCTTGACCCAATGACAAACCCATTGATCCAATAGGTCAACTTTTGACCAAAAAGTCAATTTTGGTCAGAATAGTCAATTTTTGACCTAATAACCACCCATTGACACAAAAGTTCAACTTTTGACCAAAAAGTCATCTTTGGTCAAAATGGTCAATTTTATACCCAATGACCAACTCGTTGACCCAATAGATAAACTTTTGACCAAGAAGTTATTTTTGGATAAAATGGTTTATTCTTGACTTAATTACCAACTCATTAACCAAATTGGTCAACTTTTCACCAAAAAGTCAACTTTGGTCAAAATGGTCAATTTCTAACCCAATGGCCACCCAGTTGACCCAATGGGTCAACTTTTAACCAAAAATTTAATTTTGGCCAAAATAAATAATTTTTGTCCTAATGAACAAAATAATCGATTTTGAATTAATGACCAATTATTGACCCAATAAGTTAACCTCTGACCAAAAAGTCAACTTTGGTCAAAATGGTCAACCCTTGACTTAATGACAAACCCATTGCCAAATAGGTCAATTTTTTACTAAAAAGAGAATTTTGGTCAAAATAGTCAATTTTTGACCAAATGACCACCCATTGACACAACATGTCAACTTTTGACCAAAAAGTCAACTTTGGTCAAAATGGTCAATTTTTTACCCAATGACTAACTCATTGACCCAATAGATCAACTTTTGACCAAAAAGTCATCTTCGGTTAAAATGGTCAATTCTTGACCCAATTACCAACTCATTGACCAAATAGGTCAACTTTTGACCAAAAAGTCAACTTTGGTCAAAATGGTCATTGTCTGACACAATGACCACCCAGTCAACTTTTAACCAAAAAATTATTTTTGGTCAAAATAATAAATTTTTTACCTCATGACCAATTATTGGCCCAATAAGTCAATCACTGACAAAAAAGTCAACTTTGGTCAAAATAATCTATCCTTGACCCAATGACCAACCCATTGACCCAATAGGCCAACTTTTGACCAAAAAGTCAACTTTGGTCAAAATGATCAATCCCTGACCTAATTACCAACCCATTTGCCTAAAAGGTCAACTTTTAACCAAAAAGTTAATTTTAGTCAAAATAGTCAATTTTTCAATTCAATGACAAATTATTGACCCAATAAGTCAATCTCTGACAAAAAAGTCAACTTTGGTCAAAATGTTCAATCCTTTACCCAATGACAAACTCATTGACCCAATATGTCGACTTTTGACCATAAAGTCAATTTTGGTCAAAATAGCTAATTTTTGACCTAACGACCACCCATTAACCCAATAGGTCAACTTTTGACCAAAAAGTCAACTTTGGTCAAATTGGTCAAGTTTTGACAAAATGACCAACCCATTGACCTAGTAGATCAACTTTTGACAAAAAGTCATCTTTGGTAAAAATGGTCAATTTTTGACCCATTTACAAACTCATTGACGAAGTAGGTCAACTTTTGACCAAAAAGTCAACTTTGGTCAAAATGGTCAATTTCTGACCCAATGACCACCCCGTTGACCTAATGGGTGAAATTTTGACAAAAAATTTAATTTTGGTCAAAATAATTAATTTTTGACAAAATGACCAAAATAGTGAATTTTTGAATTAATGACCAATTATTGACCCGATAAGTCAATCTGTGACCAAAAAGTCGACTTTGGTCAAAGTTTTCAATCCTTAACCAATTGACAAACTCATTGCCCAATAACGTCAACTTTTGACTAAAAAGTTAATTTTGGTCAAAATAGTCAATTTTTAACCTAATGACGACCCATTAACCCAATAGGTCAACTTTTGACCAAAAAGTCAACTTTGGTCAAAATTATCAATTTTTTACCTAATGACAAACCCATTGACCCAATAGGTCAACTTTTAACCAAAAGTCATCTTTTGTCAAAATTGTCAATTCTTGACCCAATTACCATCTCATTGACCAAATAGAGCCAACTTTTGACTAAGAAGACAACTTTGGTTAAAATGGTCAATTTCTGACCCAATGACCACCCCGTGACCCAATGGGTTAACTTTTGACTAAAAATTCAACTTTGGTCAAAATAGATAAACTTTTAACTAGAAAGTCATCTTTTGTCAAAAGGGTCAATTTCAGACCCAATGACTACCCTGTTCACCCAATGGGTGAACTTTTGACAAAAAAATTAATTTTGGTCAAAATAGTCAATTTTTTACCTAATGACCAATTGTTGACCCAATAAGTCAATCTCTGACAAAAAAGCCAACTCTGGTCAAAATGGTCACTCCTTGACCAAATGACAAACCCAGTGACCCAATAAGTAAGCTTTTGACCAAAATGTCAATTTTTGACCTAATGACCACTTATTGATCCAATAGATCAACTTTTGACTAAAAAGTCAACTTTGGTCAAAATGGACAATTTTTTACCCAATGGCAAACCCATTGACCCAATAGATCAAATTTTTACCAAGAAAGTCATCTACTGTCAAAATGATAAATTCTTGACCCAATTACCTACTCATTGACCAAATAGGTCAACTTTTGACGAAAAAGTCAACTTTGGTAAAAATGATCAATCCTTGACCTAATGACTAAATAGGTAAACTTTTGACCAAAAGTTAATTTTGGTCAAAATAGTCAATTACTTAATTAATGACCAATTATTGACCCGATAAGTCGATCTCGTGACCAAAAAGTAAACTTTGGACAAAAAGGTCAATCCTTGACGCTAATGACCAACCCATTGACCCAATAGGTAAAATTTTGACTAAAAAGTCAATTTTGGTCAAATGAGACAATTTTTTACCTAATGACCACCCATTGAACCAATAGTCAACTTTTGAACAAAAAGTAAACTTTAATCAAAATGGTCGATTTTCGACAATAACCAACACATCGACCCAATAGATCAACTTCGACCAAAATGTCATCTTCGATCAAAAATGGTCGATTCTCGACCTGATTACCAATCCATTGACCAAATAGATCAACTTTTGAATTAAAATTGTCAATTTTTGAATTAATGACCAATTATTGACCCAATAAGTTAATCTCTGACCAAAAAGTCAACTTTGGTCAAAATGGTCAATCCTTGACCCAATGACAAACCCATTGACCCAATAAGTCAACATTTGGCCAAAAAGTCAATTTTGGTCGATTTAATCGATTTTTGACCTAATGACCACCTAATTAATCCAACGAGTCAACTTTTTACCAAAAAGTCAACTTTAGTCAAAATGGTCTTTTTTGTCGCAATGACTAACCAATAGATAAAATTTTGACCAAAAAGTCATCTTCGGTATAAATGGTCGATTCTTAACCCATTTACCAACCCATCGACTCAATGAGTCAACATTTGACCAAAAAGTCAACTTTAGTCAAAACGTGCCCAATCCTTGACCTGATAGGTCGACTTTGGACCAAAAGTGAATTTCGGTCAAAATAAATCAATTTTTAACCTAATAACCAATTATTGTTTCAATGAAGCTAATCTCTCGACCAAAAAGTCAACTTTGCACAAAAAGGTCAATCCTCGACCAATGACCAACCCATTGACCTGATAAAGTCGACTTCGACCAAATAATTAACTTTGGTCAAATGATCAATCACTGAACCCGATGACCAACCCATTAGCTATAATAGGTCGACTTTTGACCAAAAAGTTAATTTTGGTCAAAATAGTCAATTTTTGAATTAATGATCAATTATTGACCCAATAAGTCAATCTCTGATAAAAAAGTCAACTTTGGTGAAAATGGTCAATCCTTAACCCAATCACAAACCAATTGACCAAATAGGTCAACTTTTGACTAAAAAGTCAACTTTGGTCGTAATAGTCAATTTTTGACCTAATGGCCACTCATTGACCCAATAGATCAAATTTTGACCAAAATGTTAACTTTGGACAAAATGGACAATTTTTGCCCCAATGACCTACCCATTGACCCAACAGGTCAACTTTTGACTAAAAAGACATTTTTGGTCAAAATGGTCATTTTTTGACCCAATTGGCAACTCATTGACCAAATATGTCAACTTTTGACCAAAAAGTCAGCTTTGGTCGAAATAGTAAATTTCTGACCCAATGGCTACCCCATTGACCCAAATGGTTAACTTTTGAAAAAAAATTATATTTTGGTTAAAATATTTAATTTTTGACCTAATGACCAATTATTGACCTAATAAATCAATCTCTAACCAAAAAGTCAACTTTGGTCCAAAAGTTCTTCGTTAGCTCGATAATGCAAACCCATTAATCCAATAGATCGACTTTTGACAAAAAATCGATTTTGGTCGAATAATCAATTTTAGTCAGAATAATCAATATTTGACCAAATAACTACCCATTGACACAATATGTCGACTTTCGACCAAAAAGTTAACTTTGGTCAAAATGGTCGATTTTTTACAAATGACCAACTCATTGACTAAATAGATCAACTTTTGACCAAAAATGACTTTTTTGGTCATAATAGTCAATTCTTGACCTGATAACTCAACTCATTGACCAAATAGAGTCAACTTTTGAACAAAAAGTCAACTTTGGTCAGAAATGGTCAATTTCTGACCGATAATGCCCGTTAATCGAATGGGTTGACTTATGACCCAAAATTTAATTTTGGTCATAATAATTAATTTTTGACATAATGACCAAAATTGTCGATTTTGAATTAATGGCCGATTATTGACCCAATAAGTCGATCTCTGACTAAAAAGTCGATATTGGTCAAAATGGTCGATCCTTGATCCGATAACACACATTGACCAGATAGGTCAACTTTTGACCAAAAGCAATTTTGGTCAAAATAGTCAATTTTTGACTCTAATGACCACCCATTGACACTAATAAGCTAACTTTTGACCAAAAAGTCAACTTTGGTCAAAATGGTAAATTTTTTACACAATGACTAACTCATGGACCCAATAAATCAACTTTGATCGAAAAGTCATCTTCGGTCAAAATGATCGATTCTTGACCGATTACCAACTCACTAAACGAATGAGTCGACTTTTGACCGAAAAGTCAACTTCGGTCGAAATGGTCGATTTCGACCCGATGACCACCCAGTTGACCCAATGAGTCAACTTTTGACCAAAAATTAATTTTGGTCGAAAATGATCAAATTTTGACCTATGACCAATTATTAACCCAATAAGACAATCAATGACCAAAAAGTCAACTTTGGTCAAAACGGTCAATCCTTGACCCATTGGCCAACCCAATGACCCAAGTGGTCAACTTTTGACAAAAAAGTCAACTTTGGTCGAAATAGTCAATCATTGACCCGATGACCAACCCGTTGACTCCGATAGAGTCGATTTTGATCGAAATGGTCGATGTTTGACTAATGACCGCCCATTAACCCGATAGGTCGGCTTTTGACCGAAAAGTCGACTTTTGTCGAAATAGTCGATCCTTGACATAATGACCGCAATAGAGTAAACTTTTGATCAAAAGTCGATTTTGGATAAAATAGTCGAATTTTGACCTAATGACCAATTATTGACTCAATAAGTCGATCTCGACCAAAAAGTCAACTTTTGTGAAAATGGTCGATCCTTGACCTGATGAACAACCGATTGATCCGATAGAGTCGACATTTGACCAGAAAGTTAACTTTGGTGAAAATGATCGATCCTTGACCCAATGACCGACCCATTGAAGCTAATAGGTCGACTTTTGACCAAAAAGTTAATTTTTGTCAAAATAGTCGATTTTTGAATTAATGACTAATTATTGACCAAATAAGTTAATTTACGACCAAAAAGTCAACTTTGGTTAAAATGGTTAATCCTAAGCACTAATCATAAACTAATTGACCGAATAAGTCGACTTGTGACTAAAGGTCAACTTTGCTCAAAATGGTCAATTTTGACCTAATGACCAACCCATTGACCCAATATGTCGACTTTTGACTAAAAAGTCATATTTGGTCGAGAATTGTCGATTTTAGACACAATTACCAACTCGTTGACCAAATATGTCGACTTTTGACCAAAAAGTTAACTTTGGTCAAAATGGTATGATTTCGACCGAATGACCACCTCATTGACCCGATAGAGTTAACTTTCGACAAAAATTATATTTTTATCAAAATAGTCAATTTTTGACCTAATGACCAATTATTGACCAAAAAGTCAACTTAGGTCAAAATGATCTATCCTTGACCCAATGACAAACTCATTGATCCAATAGGTCAACTTTTGACCAAAAAGTAAATTTTTGTCAGAATAGTCAATTTTTGACCTAATAACCGCCCATTGACACAAAAGTTGACTTTTGACCAAAAAGTCATCTTTGGTCAAAATGGTCGATTTATACTCGATGACTAGCACTCGTTGACCCAATAGATAAACTTTTGACCAAAAGTCACTTTTGATTAAAATGGTTTATTCTTGACCCAATTACAGACTCATTAACCGAATAGGTCGACTTTTCACCAAAAATCGACTTTAGTCAAAATAGTCGATTTCCAACCTAATGACCGCAGTTGACCCAATGGGCCGACTTTTAACCAAAATTTAATTTTGGTCAAAATAAATAAATTTTGTCTAATGATCAAAATAATCGATTTTTGAATTAATGACTGATTATTGACCCGATAAGTTAACCTCGACCAAAAAGTCAACTTTGGTCGAAATGGTCGACCCTTGACCCATTTTGACAAGCTGAATTGCCAAATAGGTTAATTTTTGACTAAAAAGAGAATTTTGGTCAAAATAGTCGATTTTGACCACAATGATCCACCTATTGACACAACATGTCGACTTTTGTACGAAAAGGTCGATCTTTGGTCGAAAATGAGTCGATTTTTTGACCTAATGATTAACTCATTGGACCCAATAGATCGACTTTTGACCACAAAGTCATCTTCGGTTAAAATGGTCGATTTTGACCCAATTACTAACTCATTGACCAAAAAGATTGACTTTTGACCAAAAAATCGACTTTGGTCGAAATGGTCGATTTCGACACAATGACCACCCAGTTGACCCGATAGGTCGACTTTTAACCAAAAATTATTTTTGGTCAAAATAATAAATTTTTACCTCATGACCAATTATTGACCCAATAAGTCGATCAGCGACGAAAAGTCGACTTTGGTCGAAATGGTCGATCCTTGACCCAATGACCGACCCATTGACCCGATAGGTCGACTTTTGACCAAAAAGTCGACTTTGGTCGAAAATGATCAATCCACGACCTGATACATGACCCATTTGCCTAAAAGGTCGATTTTTAACCAAAAAGTTAATTTTAGTCGAAATAGTCGATTTTTGATTCGATGACAATATTATTGACCCGATAAGTCGATCTTCGACAAAAAGTCGACTTTGGTCGAAATGTTCGATCCTTTACCCAATGACGAACTCATTGACCCAATATGTCGACTTTTGACCAATAAAGTCAATTTTGGTCGAAATAATTCAATTTTTGACCTAATGACAGCCATTAACCCGATAGGTCGACTTTTGACCAAAAAGTCGACTTTGGTCGAATTGGTCGAGTTTTGACAAATGACCGACCCGTTGACCTAGTAGATCGACTTTTGACAAAAAGTCATCTTTGGTCAAAATGGTCGATTCTTGACCGATTATACAAACTCATTGACGAAGTAGAGTCGACTTTTGACCAAAAAGTCGACTTTGGTCAAAATAGTTAATTTCGACCCAATGACCATGCATTGACCTAATAGGTGAAATTTTGACCAAAAATTTAATTTTGGTCAAAATAATCAATTTTGACAAAATGACGCAAATAGTGAATTTTGAATTAATGACGATTATTGACCGATAAGTCGATACGTGACAAAAGTCGACTTTGATCAAAGTGGTCGATCCTTAACCCGATGATAAACTCATTGCCCGATACGTCGACTTTTGACTAAAAAGTCGATTTTGGTCAAAATAGTCGATTTTTAACCTAATGACGACCCATTAACTCGATAGGTCGACTTTTGACCAAAAAGTCGACTTTGGTCAAAATGTGTCGATTTTTTACTGATAATGAATCCGTTGACCCGATAGGTCGACTTTTAACAAAAGTCGACTTTTGTCGAAATTGTTAATTCTTGACCGATTACAACTCATTGACCGAATAGACTCGACTTTTGACTAAGAAGACAACTTTGGTTAAAATGGTTAATTTCGACCAATGATCACCGTGACCCGATGGGTTAACTTTTGACTAAAAATTCGACTTTGGTCGAAATAGATAAACTTTTAACTAGAAAGTCATCTTTCGTCGAAATGAGTCAATTTCAGACCGATGACTACCTCGTTGACCCGATAGGTTAACTTTTGACCAAAAATTAATTTTGGTCAAAATAGTCGATTTTTTACCTAATGATCGATTGTTGACCCAATAAGTCGATCTCGACAAAAAAGCCGACTACGGTAAAATGGTCGACTCCTTGACCGAATAGCAAGCCCATTGACCCGTTAAGTAAGCTTTTGACCAAAATGTCGATTTTTGACCTAATGACCACTTATTGATCCGAATAGATCAACTTTTGACTAAAAAGTCGACTTTGGTCAAAATGGACGATTTTTTACCCGATGAGCGAATCCATTGACCTGATAGATTAAATATTTGACCAAAAAAGTCATCTTGTTTCAAAATGATAAATTCTTGACCCAATTACCTACTCATTGACCGAATAGAGTCGACTTTTGACGAAAAGTCGACTTTGGTCAAAATGATCAATCCTTGACCTAATGACTTAAAAAGGTAAACTTTTGACCAAAAGTTAATTTTGGTCAAAATAATCGATTACTTAATTAATGACCAATTATTGACCCAATAAGTCGATCTGCGACCAAAAAGTAAACTTTGGTCGAAAAGGTCGATCCTTGACCTGATAATGAAACCCATTAACCCGATAGGTAAAATTTTGACTAAAAAGTTAATTTTGGTCAAATGAGACAATTTTTGACCTAATGACCACCCATTGAACCAATAGATCGACTTTTGAACAAAAAGTAAACTTTAGTCGAAATGGTCGATTTTGACCTGATGACAACCCATTGACTCGATAGATCAACTTCGACCAAAATGTCATCTTGATCAAAATAGTCGATTCTCGACCGATTGCCGATCCATTGACCAAATAGATCAACTTTTGAATTAAAGTTGTCAATTTTGAATTAATGACCAATTATTGACCCGATAAGTTAATCTCGACCAAAAATCGACTTTGGTCAAAATGGTCGATCCTTGACCCAATGACAAACCCATTGACCCGATAATTCAACATTTAACCAAAAATCAATTTTGGTCGATTTAATCGATTTTTGACCTAATGACCACCTATTGACTGATAAATCGACTTTTGACCAAAAAGTCGACTTTGGTCAAAATGAGTTCATTTTGATCGCAATGACTAACC
This sequence comes from Papilionanthe hookeriana x Papilionanthe teres, assembly GCA_022702705.1. Classification (NCBI taxonomy): domain Eukaryota; kingdom Viridiplantae; phylum Streptophyta; class Magnoliopsida; order Asparagales; family Orchidaceae; genus Papilionanthe; species Papilionanthe hookeriana x Papilionanthe teres. Next base: position 145,399,749 of record CM040426.1, read on the forward strand.
ACGATAGATAAAATTTTGACCAAAAAGTCATCTTCGATATAAATGGTCAATTCTTAACCCATTTACCAACCCATTGACCCAATAGGTCAACATTTGACCAAAAGGTCAACTTTGATCAAAACGGCCAATCCTTAACCCAATGACCCAATAGGTCAACTTTGGACTAAAAAGTCAATTTTGGTCAAAATAGTCAATTTTTAACCTAATAACCAATTATAGTTTCGATAGTCAATCTCGACCAAAAGTCGACTTTGGTCGAAAAGGTCGATCATTGACCGAATGACTGACCCATTGACGTCAATAGGTCGACTTTTGACAAAAGTTAACTTGATCGAAATGATCGATCATGAGACCAATGACCGACCCATTGACTTGATAGGTAACTTTTGAGCAAAAAGTTAATTTTGGTCAAAATAGTTAATTTTGAATTAATGACCAATTATTGAACCAATAAGTCGATCTTCGACAAAAAGTCGACTTTGGTGAAAATGGTCGATCTTTAACCCAATCACAAACTTCATTGACCAAATAAGTCGACTTTTGACTAAAAGTCGACTTTGGTCATAATAATCGATTTTTGACCTAATGGCCACTCATTGACCCAATAGATCAACTTTTGACCAAAATGTTAACTTTGGTCAAAATGGACAATTTTTGCCCCAATGACCTACCCATTGACCCAACAGGTCAACTTTTGACTAAAAAGACATTTTTGGTCAAAATAGTCATTTTTTGACCCATTTGCCAACTCATTGATCAAATATGTCAACTTTTGACCAAAAAGTCAGCTTTGGTCGAAATAGTAAATTTCTGACCGATGATTGACCCATTGACCCAATTGGATAACTTTTGACAAAAAATTCTATTTTGGTTAAAATATTTAATTTTTGACCTAATGACCAATTATTGACCTAATAAGTCAATCTCTAACCAAATAGTCAACTTTGGTCCAAAAGTCTATCGTTGGCCCAATGACAAACTCATTATTCCAATAGGTCAACTTTTGACCAAAAAGTTAATTTTGGTCAGAATAGTCAATTTTAGTCAGAATAGTCAATATTTGACCAAATAACTACCCATTGACACAATATGTCAACTTTTGACCAAAAAGTTAACTTTGGTCAAAATGGTCGATCTTTACGAATGACGAACTCGTTGACTGAAATAGATCAACTTTTGACCAAAAAGGCATTTTTGGTCATAATGGTCAATCCTTGATCCAATGACCAACCCATTGAATAAATAGGTCGACTTTTGACAAAAAAGTCAAGTTTGGTCAAAATGGTCGATTTCGACCGATGACTAGCCTAGTTGATCTGAATAGGTCGACTTTTGACCAAAAATTTAATTTTAGTCATAATAATTAATTTTTGACATAATGACCAAAATTGTCGATTTTGAATTAATGACTGATTATTGACCCAATAAGTCAATCTCTGACTAAAAAATCAATATTGGTCAAAATGGTCAATCATTGATCCAATGACAAACACATTGCCCAATAGGTCAACTTTTGACAAAAAAGACAATTTTGGTCAAAATAATCAATTTTTGACCTAATGACCACCCATTGACACAATAGACCGACTTTTGACCAAAAAGTTGACTTTGGTCGAAATGGTAAATTTTTACACAATGGTAACTCATGCACCTGATAAATCAACTTTGATCGAAAAGTCATCTTCGGTCGAAATGGTCGATTCTTGACCCGATTACCAACTCACTAAACAAATAGAGTCAACTTTTGACCAAAAAGTCAACTTTGGTCAAAATGGTCGATTTCGACTCGATGACCACCCTGATTGACTCGATGAGTCAACTTTCGACCAAAAAATTAATTTTGGTCAAAATGATCAAATTTTGACCTATGACCAATTATTAACCCAATAAGACAATCACTGACCAAAAAGTCAACTTTGGTCAAAAAGGTCAATCCTTGACCCATTGGCCAACCCATTGACCCAAGAGGTCGACTTTTGACAAAAAAGTCAACTTTAGTTAAAATAGTCAATCCTTGACCCAATGACCAACCCATTGACCCAATAGGTCAATTTTGATCAAAATAGTCAATGTTTGACCTCATGACCACCCATTAACCCAATAAGTCAACTTTTGACCAAAAAGTCAACTTTTGTCGAAATGGTCGATCCTTGACTAATGACCCGATAGGTAAACTTTTGATCGAAAAGTCGATTTTGGATAAAATAGTCGAATTTTGACCTAATGACCAATTATTGCCCCAATAAGTCGATCTACGACCAAAAAGTCAACTTTTGTGAAAATGGTCATTCCTTGACCCGATGAAAAACCAATTGATCCGATAAAGTCGACATTTGACCGAGAAAGTTAACTTTGGTGAAAATGATCAATCCTTGACCTGATGACTGACCCATTAGGCTAATAGGTCAACTTTTGACCAAAAAGTTAATTTTTGTCAAAATAGTTAATTTTTGAATTAATGACTAATTATTGACCCAATAAGTTAATTTCTGACCAAAAGTCAACTTTGGTTAAAATGGTTAATCCTAAGCCTAATAATAAACTTATTGACCAAATAAGTCGACTTGTGACTAAAAGGTCAACTTTGCTCAAAATGGTCCATTTTTACCTAATGACCGACCGTTGACCCAATATGTCGACTTTTGACTAAAAAGTCATATTTGGTCAAAATTGTCAATTTTAGACACAATTACCAACTCATTGACCAAATATGTCAACTTTTGACCAAAAAGTCAACTTTGGTCAAAATGGTAAGTTTCTGACCGAATGACCACCCTGTTGACCCAATGGGTTAACTTTCGACCAAAAAATATATTTTTATCAAAATAGTCAGTTTTTGACCTGATGACCAATTATTGACCAAAAAGTCAACTTAGGTCAAAATGATCTATCCTTGACCCAATGACAAACCCATTGATCCAATAGGTCAACTTTTGACCAAAAAGTCAATTTTGGTCAGAATAGTCAATTTTTGACCTAATAATCACCCATTGACACAAAGATTCAACTTTTGACCAAAAAGTCATCTTTGGTCAAAATGGTCAATTTTATACCCAATGACCAACTCGTTGACCCAATAGATAAACTTTTGACCAAAAGTCATTTTGGTTAAATGGTTTATTCTTGACCAAATTACCAACTCATTAACCAAATAGGTCAACTTTTCACCAAAAAGTCAACTTTTCACCAAAAAGTCAACTTTGGTCAAAATGGTCAATTTTTAACCCAATGACCACCCAGTTGACCCAATTGGTCAACTTTTAACCAAAAATTTAATTTTGGTCAAAATAAATAATTTTTGTCCTAATGAACAAAATAGTCAATTTTTGAATTAATGACCAATTATTGACCCAACAAGTTAACCTCTGACCAAAAAGTCAACTTTGGTCAAAATGGTCAACCCTTGACCCAATGACAAACCCATTGCCAAATAGGTCAATTTTTTACTAAAAAGGGAATTTTGGTCAAAATAGTCAATTTTTGACCAAATGACCACCCAATGTCACAACATGTCAACTTTTGCCGAGAAAGTCAACTTTGGTCAAAATGGTCAATTTTTTACCCAATGACTAACTCATAGACCCAATAAATCAACTTTTGACCACAAAGTCATCTTCGGTTAAAATGGTCAATTCTTGGCGCAATTACCAACTCATTGACCAAAAAGGTTAACTTTTGACCAAAAAGTCAACTTTGGTTAAAATGGTCAATTTCTGACACAATGACCACCCAGTTGACCCAATGGGTCAACTTTTAACCAAAAAATTATTTTTGGTCAAAATAATAAATTTTTTACCTCATGACCAATTATTGACCCAATAAGTCAATCACTGACAAAAAAGTCAACTTTGGTCAAAATAATCTATCCTTGACCCAATGACCAACCCATTGACCCAATAGGCCAACTTTTGACCAAAAAGTCAACTTTGGTCAAAATGATCAATCCCTGACCTAATTACCAACCCATTTGCCTAAAAGGTCAACTTTTAACTAAAAAGTTAATTTTAGTCAAAATAGTCAATTTTTCAATTCAATGACAAATTATTGACCCAATAAGTCAATCTCTGACAAAAAGTCAACTTTGGTCAAAATGTTCAATCCTTTACCCAATAACAAACTCATTGACCCAATATGTCGACTTTTGACCATAAAGTCAATTTTGGTCAAAATAGCTAATTTTTGACCTAACGACCACCCATTAACCCAATAGGTCAACTTTTGACCAAAAAGTCAACTTTGGTCAAATTGGTCAAGTTTTGACCAAATGACCAACCCATTGACCTAGTAGATCAACTTTTGACAAAAAAGTCATCTTTGGTAAAAATGGTCAATTTTTGACCCATTTACAAACTCATTGACGAAGTAGGTCAACTTTTGACCAAAATGTCAACTTTGGTCAAAATGGTCAATTTCTGACCCAATGACCACCCCGTTGACCTAATGGGTGAAATTTTGACCAAAAATTTAATTTTGATCAAAATAATTAATTTTTGACAAAATGACCAAAATAGTGAATTTTTGAATTAATGACCAATTATTGACCCGATAAGTCAATCTGTGACCAAAAAGTCGACTTTGGTCAAAGTGGTCAATCCTTAACCCATTGACAAACTCATTGCCCAATATGTCAACTTTTGACTAAAAAGTCAATTTTGGTCAAAATAGTCAATTTTTAACCTAATGACGACCCATTAACCTAATAGGTCAACTTTTGACCAAAAAGTCAACTTTGGTCAAAATTGTCAATTTTTTACCTAATGACAAACCCATTGACCCAATAGGTCAACTTTTAACCAAAAGTCATCTTTTGTCAAAATTGTTAATTCTTGACCCAATTACCAACTCATTGACCAAATAGACCAACTTTTGACTAAGAAGACAACTTTGGTTAAAATGGTCAATTTCTGACCCAATGACCACCCCGTGACCCAATGGGTTAACTTTTGACTAAAAATTCAACTTTGGTCAAAATAGATAAACTTTTAACTAGAAAGTCATCTTTCGTCAAAATGGCAAATTTCAGACCCGATGACTACCCTGTTGACCCAATGGGTTAACTTTTGACCAAAAAATTAATTTTGGTCAAAATAGTCAATTTTTTACCTAATGACCAATTGTTGACCCAATAAGTCAATCTCTGACAAAAAAGCCAACTCTGGTCAAAATGGTCACTCCTTGACCAAATGACAAACCCAGTAACCCAATAAGTAAGCTTTTGACCAAAATGTCAATTTTTGACCTAATGACCACTTATTGATCCAATAGATCAACTTTTGACTAAAAAGTCAACTTTGGTCAAAATGGACAATTTTTTACCCAATGACAAACCCATTGACCCAATAGATCAAATTTTTACCAAAAAAGTCATCTACTGTCAAAATGATAAATTCTTGACCCAATGACCTACTCATTGACCAAATAGGTCAACTTTTGACGAAAAAGTCAACTTTGGTAAAAATGATCAATCCTTGACCTAATGACTAAATAGGTAAACTTTTGACCAAAAGTTAATTTTGGTCAAAATAGTCAATTACTTAATTAATGACCAATTATTGACCCAATAAGTCAATCTGTGACCAAAAAGTAAACTTTGGTCAAAAAGGTCAATCCTTGACGCAATGACAAACCCATTGACCCAATAGGTAAAATTTTGACTAAAAAGTCAATTTTGGTCAAATGAGACAATTTTTTACCTAATGACCACCCATTGAACCAATAGGTCAACTTTTGAACAAAAAGTAAACTTTAGTCAAAATGGTCAATTTTTGACACAATGACCAACCCATTGACCCAATAGATCAACTTCGACCAAAATGTCATCTTCAGTCAAAATGGTCAATTCTCGACCCAGTTACCAATCCATTGACCAAATAGGTCAACTTTTGAATTAAAATTGTCAATTTTTGAATTAATGACCAATTATTGACCCAATAAGTCAATCTCTGACCAAAAAGTCAACTTTGGTCAAAATGGTCAATCCTTGACCCAATGACAAACACATTGACCCAATAAGTCAACATTTGACCAAAAAGTCAATTTTGGTCGATTTAGTCAATTTTTGACCTAATGACCACCTATTAATCCAATAGGTCAACTTTTTACCAAAAAGTCAACTTTGGTCAAAATGGTCTTTTTTGTCGCAATGACCAACCCAATAGATAAAATTTTGACCAAAAAGTCATCTTCAGTATAAATGGTCAATTCTTAACCCATTTACCAACCCATTGACTCAATAGGTCAACATTTGACCAAAAAGTCAACTTTGGTCAAAACGGCCAATCCTTGACCCAATAGGTCAACTTTGGACCAAAAAGTGAATTTCGGTCAAAATAGTCAATTTTTAACCTAATAACCAATTATTGTTTCAGTAAGCTAATCTCTGACCAAAAAGTCAACTTTGGCCAAAAAGGTCAATCCTTGACCAATGACCAACCCATTGACCCAATAGGTCAGCTTTTGACCAAATAGTTAACTTTGGTCAAAATGATCAATCCTTGAACCAATGACCAACCCATTGGCCTAATAGGTCAACTTTTGAGCAAAAAGTTAATTTTGGTCAAAATAGTCAATTTTTGAATTAATGACCAATTATTGACCCAATAAGTCAATCTCTGACAAAAAAGTCAACTTTGGTGAAAATGGCCAATCCTTAACCCAATCAGTCAACTTTGGTCATTATAGTCAATTTTTGACCTAATGGCCACTCATTGACCCAATAGATCAACTTTTGACCAAAATGTTAACTTTGGTCACAATGGACAATTTTTGCCCCAATGACTTACCCAATGACCCAACTGGTCAACTTTTGACTAAAAAGACATTTTTGGTCAAAATGGTCATTTTTTGATCCAATTGCCAACTCATTGATCAAATATGTCAACTTTTGACCAAAAAGTCAGCTTTGGTCGAAATGGTAAATTTCTGACCCAATGGCTACCCCATTGATCCAATTGGTTAACTTTTGATAAAAAATTCTATTTTGGTTAAAATATTTAATTTTTGACCTAATGACCAATTATTGACCTAATAAGTCAATCTCTAACCAAATAGTTAACTTTGGTCCAAAAGTTCTATCGTTGGCCCAATGACAAACCCATTAATCCAATAGGTCAACTTTTGACCAAAAAGTCAATTTTGGTCAGAATAGTCAATTTTAGTCAGAATAGTCAATATTTGACCAAATAACTACCCATTGACACAATATGTCAACTTTTGACCAAAAAGTTAACTTTGGTCAAAATGGTCAATTTTTTACCAAATGACCAACTCATTGACCAAATAGATCAACTTTTGACCAAAAAGTCATTTTTGGTCATAATGGTCAATTCTTGACCCAATAACCAACTCATTGACCAAATAGGTCAACTTTTGAACAAAAAGTCAACTTTGGTCAAAATGGTCAATTTCTGACCCAATGACCACCCCGTTGACTGACTGGGTCAACTTTTGACCAAAAATTTAATTTTGGTCATAATAATTAATTTTTTACATAATGACCAAAATTGTCAATTTTTGAATTAATGACTGATTATTGACCCAATAAGTCAATTCTGACTAAAAAGTCAATATTGGTCAAAATGGTCAATCCTTGATCCAATGACAAACACATCGCCTAATAGATCGACTTTCTGACCAAAAGACAATTTTGGTCAAAATAGTCAATTTTTGACCTAATGACCACCCATTAACACAATAGGCCAACTTTTGACCAAAAAGTCAACTTTGGTCAAAATGGTAAATTTTTTACACAATGACTAACTCATTGACCCAATAAATCAACTTTGATCGAAAAGTCATCCTCGATCAAAATGGTCAAATCTTGACCCAATTACCAACTCACTAAACAAATAGGTCAACTTTTGACCAAAAAGTCAACTTTGGTCAAAATGGTCAATTTCTGACCCAATGACCACTCCATTAATCCAATGAGTGAACTTTTGACCAAAAAATTAATTTTGGTCAAAATGATCAAATTTTGACCTATGACCAATGTTGACCTCATTTTTGATGAGGTCTTCTCTTCTTCTCTTTAGTACTTAGGATCTAGCCTTAGGCTTTTCCTTTGACAATCTTAGAGGATTTGAATTGAGACCCACCACCTAGAAATTCAAACCACTTCTTAACTCCCTGCAAACTCCACAAACTTGACTGTAGACCCCTAATCACCTAGAGGGTTGAAATCAAATGTGGAAGTTTAAAGGATGAGTTCCTATAGGACTCTTTGGCCTTAGGACTGCCCTGGGTGGCCTGGTCTGGTGAAGGGCTGACTTACACACACACTACACCTATACACTACACTTTCACACACATCCTAGAAACACACCCATACCTAACTTGACCTCCTGACTCATAAAGGTGACTCACATGGATGGTCCTTAACTCCTAAGCCCTTGGCTAGGAGGGTTAGGAACAACATAATGAATGCCTCAAATGAGTCCCTTCATGGCTCATGTGGGCTTGATATGGCTTCATAGCTCAACCAAAATGATTTCATTCCACTTACATTTACCCAATCTTCAATTTTCCAAATTTTCAATTTTTGACCCCCAGGACCCTACACCGCCTAGCCTACCCAAAACCCTTGAAATCCTCCAAAATTCCCAAATCATCCAAAAATTCCACAAAATCAATCCCAAACATTCCACATCACTCAAATTGATCACTCATAGCCAAAAATACCAAAAATTCCAAAAATACCTCCCAATACCCTCCAAATACCCAAAATACCCCTCTTGACCAAAAAATCCAAAAATTCAGGAAATTCCCAGAAAATTCCAAAAAATCCCAAATATTCACAATTTCATTTTTTTCAACTACACCATGGGCCAATTTTGTCAATTTACCACACTTTTTCCAAAACCCCCAATTTGACCCATTTTAACCCAAAGTGAACCCAATGTCAAACCAAACCTATCCAATTGACCCAAAATCTGGTCCAATTAAATTCTAAACTTCAATTCAACATTCCCAACACCAATCTAGACCAAATCTAAGTCCAATTTTATTGACATTTGGATCCAATTTCACTTTTGGCCTTAAAGCCCAATTTGGACCCATGACCCAAACCTAACCCAAACTCACCCAATTCAACTCCAATTAACCCCAAATCTTTTCTAAACCTTCCTTAACATCCCTACAAACAAAAACCTAACATGATTTGCCCAAAATTTAGACCCAAACCTCACTCAAATTCAACCCAAAGCCAAAAAGCCCAATTTTGACCTAAACCCAAACCAACCCAAATAAGCCCAAATCCCAAAATCAAAGCTCAACCAAAGCCAAAACCTCTTTGAAACACTCCCATAAACATTTCCCAACATTCATTTTACATCAATTTCAACCCTAGCCCAACATTGGCCCAAGTTAGCCCAATTTGACCTATATTGGCCCATTCACCAAAGAAGCCCAAATTCAACTCAATTCAAACCCAAATCACTCCCAATTTGCTTCAAATCACTCATGACACATCCATGAGCTAAACCCAACAATTATTTGGCCCAAACTTCTACAAAATTCCCATCCATAAATCTATTTTTAAACCAAAAGCCCACTTACATGAAACCTTCCTAAAATCCCAAATTTCATGCTAAAGCCCATATGACAAATTCTTCTCATCACACCCTTAATTAAAATCAATCCCCAAGTTTGAAAATTCATCATGAAGCCATTCCAAATTAAGTCCCATACAAATTCCCATCAAAATACCAAAATTTTTCTTAAATCCATTTCCATGAAATTAACTCAACTTTTCCCAAGCCAAAGATAAGCCATGAAGCCATGCATGAGCCACATGGAAGCCATGAGAGCCTTTTACACATGGCATTTGCCAATTGCCTTTACTAAACCCCAGCCCTGATCCACCTGAACAAGATGGTGACCAGTGCCTGGCCGGCCAGCCACCAGGTCGCCAGAAAACACCACACCTGAGAGCTCACATGTGAGCCAACTTTGGAATTCCACCTTCGTTGAACGCCCATGCCCAATGGCCACCATGGTTGTTCTTCCCATGCCCAGAGTAGCTGATCCCAACCCTTGGCCATCCCAGTGAGGCTCTCCAGCCACCTCTATTTAAACCCGACCCCTCACGGCCATGAAAAGAGAGTTGCACAAACCTTGCCGAAACTCTGCCAAAATTGTTCCAAACCCTACTCCATACTTAGAGCAGTTGATCCCCAGTGTCGATTTGCCCTAATCCCCACCAACAGAATCCAATTTCTCAACTGAAATTTCACCCAAAACCAGGACACTTTGCCACAGTGAGCCAATCCTCAAATTGACTGGTCCTACACCTTCAACCGGACCAAGAGGAGAAGTTTCCCACTGAAAGCCCCATCTCGAGGCCACCCGGTTGTTCCGACCTCCAAGCTTTGTGATCGAGCGTGGTCACTTTCAAAGCTAGGCAATTCACCGGACCGAGGAGACTTCATCCGGAGCTTGCTGGGATCCAATCAAAGGTGACACAACCCTCGGATCGAAGCCACACTTCTCGAGCGAAAGGTATGGCCTCACTCTTCTTCCCGAGCTTCTGAACATTCTCCATTTTTATTGAGTCAAATTCATGCCACATAAACCGTATGGATGTGTCCGTCTTCTCGAGACGAATCCATAGAGCATAAGAACGTTCAATTTGATAAAGTATCGAGTGAGATCTTAGGCCTAGAAGACGGACGGTTCTCGGGCTAGGAGGCTTGGGGACGATGAACGGATGCCGTTCATTTAATACACGCGCGGACGGACGGCCAGGATCGCGCCGGATCAGGAGAAGGAATGATACAGTGGGCCCCTGGAGCGCTGAGTCGGATGGCGGCGCCGAATCAGAAGGCGACGCGTGTGCGTTCGGAGCTGCCGAGGTTGACGCGGCGCCGCGTGGATAAATAGAAAATTAGGGTATTTTCTGATTTATTTAATTCCCTAAACTTCAAAAATACATAACTTTGTGTAGAAAAATCAGAAAAATAAAATAAAAATACCCTCTTGCTCAGTGAATAGAGGAGAATAATGTGGAAAAAAATCATTTAATTTCATCAAGTATTTTATTTTTAATGATTTATTTCCATACACATTATTTTAATTCTCCATGCATATAGGAAATTCACCATGGCATGAGACCATAGGGCTTTTGAAGCCTCTAAATTTGAGAACATTCCCTGAATTTTTCAAAGTCAGAGGCCATCCCTATGAGAAGTTATTGATTTTTCAAATTCATGTTGTTTTTTTGAGTATTTTAATTCCAATAATTAGCATGTTGTGAAATAAATTCTAGGAAAATTTGGTGATATCTCTTATGACCAGAGGACCCTAGGAAAAATAGGTTTTGAGTTAATTCATTTAAAATAACCCTAATTGGCTTAAACACCCAAAATAGATCCCTAATTAATTAGAGTTAACCATACATCAAATTGACTTGAAATCAATTCTCCACTGACCTTTAGGATTAGAGGAGCTCACAATAGAAATTTGAGATCAATTGGACTTGGTTAGCCCTACTAAATGGGTTGATTAAGCCATTTAGTCAATTTGAACTTTAAAAATTCATAACTTTCAAAATGCTTTTCAAAAATTCACCAAATTGGTTTTGGAGCCTCTCTGATATCAGAGGAATTTGGGAAAATTAAAATTTCAATTTTCTAAAAAAGTTGATTTTTTGGTATTATTTTAATATTTTAATAATTAAAAAATCATAAAAATCACAAAAATAATAAAATTCACCAAAATGTCACATTTTGAATTTTAATCACTTAGGAACAAACCCCATATTTTTCTTAAGTCTATTTAATGAGATATTAAATTTTAAAGCCCTAAGGTAATTTTAAAATTTAAAAAATATTTTTTTTTAGCATTTCCACTAAAATAATTCTAATAAATCGAAGAAAAATCAGAAAATTGTTAAAATTGATTCTCTGATTTCCTTGACATTGGAGGGATTTTTGAAAAATATAAAATTTATTTTTTAACCTTTATTTTATTTTTAAATTAATTAATACTCCAAAACTCAAAATAATTATAATAAAAATAATATACTTCAAAAAATCACCAAAATTGGTCCAAGTGGTCCTCTGGTCATTAGAAATGTCCCATAATTTTCTTAAGAACAGAAACTTTCCCTTAGTCATATTATTAAATTTTTCTTAGAAATCTCTATTTTCTACCAAAAATAATTACATAAATAAATTAAATACAGAAAAATTACATTTTCTCCTCTCATGTCTTTATTGGCATATGAGTGAAGTCACATAAAAATTTCAAGTTCATTTAAGCTCAATTTAGTGGTTATGAAATTATTAAGCTTGAAGGGCAAAAATGGTAATTAAAAATTTTAACCTTTAATTAAAACTTTAGGTTTAATAAAATTAAAAAAGTAAAATATTTGATCTTAATCTGATTTGGATGATTGAAATTTAAATGATTGTAGAAACCTATTAAACAATTTAAAGATAATTAAAATAAACTTTAATTAAATAATTGATTAAATTTGGAAGAATAATAAAGTTGGAATTATTAAAATAGGGATATTATTATTAGGAAGAGATTTGTTCTTTAATTTAAGAATCCCTAAATTAATCATCTCAATAATATTTAATCTCCAATTAAAATGATAATTCAAATTTAAATTTTAAAATATTAATGGACTTAATTATCAAAATTAATTTAAAAGTTAAATTATTAAACTTTTCTTTAAATTTTCAATTAAATTAAAATTAAAATTAAAATTAAATTAAAGATTAAATTAAATCAAACAAATTAAATTAATTTAAATTAAATTAAATCAATAAGTTTAAATTAAATTAAATTGAATAAATTAAATTAAATTGAATTAAATTTAATTAAAGTTAAATTAAATTAATTAAATAAAATTAAATCAAAATAATGGTTAAATTAAATTAAATTAAATTAAATTAAATTAAATTAAAACATGTTAAATTAAATTAAATTAAATTAAATTAAAATAAAATAAATAAATAAATAATCAAATTAAAAATTAAATTAAATTAAATTTAAAATTAAAAATTAAAATTAAATTAAAATTAAAACTAAACCAAATTAAATTAAATTAAAGTTAAATTAAATTGAATTAAATAACATCACTCTAAGACATAAAGAATTTAAAGAAATTCAAAATAAAGTAACTTGAACACTATTCCAAATTTAAACCCATTAACTTAAATTAAATCATTTGAACACCAATTTGCCCTCGAAAGCTTTGGTTATTATAACTCCTAAACGAACATTAAATGAAATGTTACTTCACCTATAGGATATTCAAATGTCCTAGTTTCATCGAGCAAGATAACAACAAAACTTGAATTCTCGGACGATTAATTCATTTGATTAATTAAATTCATTTGGACTTAAAACAATCCTAGCAGTATTGAAAAGATATTTAAGATTCTTCTTAAGCACTTTCTCAATATGATAGGATACTTATAAGAACAATTGAACTTAATTGTTCTTTGATGAAGAAAATCGTCATCAAACCAAAACACAAGAACCTAGACGTCATAGGAAATGACTAGCTATAGGATTAGGAATTTGGTAGAAAACCATAACCCTTCCCTTAGCTTTACCTAAGAACTTGCTTAAATATTCTAATTGTGTTCAAGTGCAGCTTGGGATGACGGGAAGACCCTCCAGGTACGCTTTTATTTTATTGCAATTTACCTTATTGCAATTTATTTAATCGCATCGTACTTACTTTTCTTGCATGGTAAACAACTGTTGCATGAAAACCCACACCTTTAGGATAGTCCCTAAAACTGAAACAAAAACTAAATTAAAAGTCATTGCAAGATAAAATTCACCACCACAACATTTCAAAATATAAAACAACTCAAAATTTAATCACAAACAGAACACAAAACTGCAATTACAACTAAATTAAAACGTCCTGTTGGATGATCGAGAATACCTCGGATGATGTAACCTATGTGTTGCTAACGAGATTTCCCACGGTCTAAATGAAAGTGTGGAACTCATTCAGTTGAGTTTAGCAAATTCATCTGGACTAAGTGAATCCGATAAAAAATAACGATGCCGGAAGGATGGAACCAGTGGGATCTTAACCGGTGTTGTTATAATCAAACTTTAAGATTTGTTTTAAATAAAACATAAAAAATACTTGGAAATTAAAAAAATCTCTCTAAACCAAAACACTTCTCTCATCTCCTGATTTATGACTTCTATAACTAAACCTCTGAAACAACAATGAGCTCGGAGCATGGTGGGCAGCACGGCCATCATCATCAGTAAAACCTGAGTCTACTTCAGCAAAACTTTCTTAGAATTAAATAACCAAACCATAGGATTTCGAGGTAGTTTGCCTAGTGCAACATAAATCATCAACCTTTTGTTAGGCATTTGCATTGCAAATTAAGCCCGAACCGGTCTTAGGATTCCGAGGTAGTCGTCCGATACGACATAAACCCTCACATCTTCAAGGCTACTTGTATGATTTTATCATACAAATATAAGTCCTAATTAATTAAAATCAGCAAGATCAAAACATTAAATAAATATTAGGACTTTCCTAAATTTAAGCCAAACATTAGGATAGTCGGGAAATTACCGAAGTTCGCTTCGAATCTGTGATTTCTCCTACCTTTCTTCCTTTGAATTCCCAAAATAAAATGTTCCAAATTTGATCCATTCCCTATTGAAATTCAAAAATTCAATCCCTTGAAAACTTAAACTTTGAAATTCTTGAGAGCGAAATTGCTGATTATTATCGAGAGTTTTCTTAGGTGATTCCCGTCACTTAAGATGTAATTAACTATAGGGGCTTGCCCTTATAGGGAATTTTAAGAACCCAGGTAATATAAACTCTGTTTAATGCTTTCATATTAAGTAGGGGAACTTGTCGGCTTATAAAATTGGTTCGCAGACCAATCGGATGTCACAAACCTTTCTAGTTTACTTATTCAAGCCCCATCGTCAAGTAGTGTGTCTATTCTTGAGGATAGATACGCGGTTTGTGGTGCGGTGCTTGTTTATGTAAACTATTTGGGATGTGAGATCAGTTTGATTTCATATCTTAAAATCTTTAAATTTAAAATTATTTTCAAAATAAAATACTACTTTTCAAATTATCTATTTAAATTAAATTAAAAATTCGCCGACAATTTCTGTAGGCGACCGCTTTTCAAAATACAACACAACCTAAAAATAATGCCGACATATTTCTGGCGACTCCGCTGGGGATTATTCCTCTCTCCATTTTTAATCAGATAGTTCTGCTTTCAAAAATCGATAATGCATCCATATCCCTAATGGATCAAGCTACCCTTCTTTCCGTTGGAATACTATGTTCATTTCTACATTGAACGAGTATAGCCAACATTCTCTTGGATTTAGGAGCTACTGTTTAGACACCCCTAAATAGAGAGGTTCCGAGATCCTTTTACCTCATTTCGAGGTGGGGTGGACCCCAATAGGTGTTAGTTTAGGAGTGATCCTTCGAGTCGAGAAGTCTTGCATAAGACTTTCTTTTCCTTTCCAACTCGAATCGGATTCATTACCTTCTCTACACCTTTGAACATTACGTTCTAAATAAACAAACCCTCTAATGAATGACTCTTTTAACAAATAACTCCTTCTTATAAATACATGAACAAGAATGTGTTCGGACTCTTTTCGATTCCTTTCTTTTCGTCCTGATGAGAAGAAGCATAACTTGGGACTGACAATCAGAATCTACCATGCAGAAATGGAAGCCCCAAAGCTGATTTTCTCCTTCACCAATGGACTGGACTTCGCTATTTACAAGGATGAACTGCCCGACAATGGGATCATCCGGTTTGGACAAGGATTCGAGAACACAAATGTCAAGATCACCGACGTTTCCCTTTTCGCACTGACAAACAAAGTATCTGAAGCTAAGAAGCCGGCCGATCGAGTTCAACCTTAGGTCGACTCGAGAGTTTCCTCCCCGCAAAAGATTCCATGCGAGAGGAGTCTTCGTTGTCCACGAAGGATCGTTCTTGCTACCCCACCGGTCTAGTTGTCTCGCACCTACCCCGGCTTCGCCGAATTAAAGGGAAGGAAATCCAGAACTATGGTGAACCTATTACCGTGGAGGGTACAGACCTTCCTGTGAGACCTTCTGTTTTTGAAATCGGGTCCAGCTCGAGAATTCCATCACTAACACGGACCCAAAGAAGGAACAGAAGAAAGAAGATTGCTAGGAAGGCCAGAGCTGCTGAAGTTGCTTTCCTGGAGGAAATCCCAGAAATCCCTGAGTACACACCACTACCTGAATACATACCATTGCCTGAAGATACACCCTTTTTGGAAGGAAGTAGATTCCACCCCCTTTCCGTCGCATGGTGAAGAGGAAAATGTCCGCGGGATTGTTTCTACATTACCTCGACCAGCATACTACAACGACAATGAAAAAAAAGGGCTAGGATCACACCTTTTGCCCGACTACAGACTGTGATTGAGAAGCTAGCAAAGAAAGAGAAATGCCCTGTATCAAAAATTTTAAGAAGGATAGGATGGGTGCCAGTCAAATCCCGTCTTGGGCCACGAGTAGAACCCGCCATCGTTACAGAAAAGCCAAACAAAAGGATGAAGGCTAGTCCGCCTGTCGTCGTTTCAGGGTTACAGATTAGGGAGCATACCACCTTCCGACATTTGGGTGACGGACCATGCAGTCCTAGACCTGCGTCGCTAGAAGGATGGTGTAGCGTCCCATTCATTGGACAATTAAGATTGAAACAACGACACGAAAAGTTGAGGACTGAATCCGAAGAAAGTGTTACTGCAGTAAAGGGGACTCGTGAGAAGGGAACCCGACAGTTATCACACGACAACTGCGAGGATGCACAAAAAGGACCGCTAGAGGATGCTATGGAAAAGTTGAGGACTGATATTCGACGATTAGCAAAAGAAAGAAGAGAAATTCAGAGATGAGATTGATTCGTCGGAATTCATGGACGATGAGTATGCAGAAATCAACATGGTCGAAACGCGAGCTTCATCAGCTTCACAAGGTGCTCCTGCAGCTGCAGAAAGAGAGGAGCCGGAAGTAATGAGGAGGCAGCTTAAGAGAAAGACGATACGATCGCCCGAATGGCGAAGAGGATGGAAGAGATGGGCGTAGCCCTAGCCACTCTCCAAAGTCGAGTGCAACCCCGAAGAGAGACACCCCGGAAGTCATTCACATCGTAGACGGAGGAAAGGAGATTACGTCCGTCAACGGGGATGATCGATTAAAGAAATATACAACACAAAGTATGATTCCGAGAAAAGGATATCAAGAACTTGGTGGAACGAGCGAAGTGCGAGAAGCCTTAGTACAATCAAAGAGCGGGACATCCATTCCGACGGGTAGACCTTACACGAAGAATTTGACGCTATCCCGATACCAAAAGGCTTCGTACCACCTCTGTTCAAGACCTTTGATGGAACCGGGAACCCCCGAGAGCATGTTGCACACTTTCATGCCAGTTGTTGCAATGCCGGCGGAAGCGATGCATTACTCTTCCGACAATTCGTCAGCAGCCTGTCAAGGATCGCCTTTGATTGGTATGCAGAATTACCGAACGGCTCGATGAAGACATTTTCAGAATTAGAAAACCTCTTCATCAAGCGATTTGTCGGAGCTCAGCACCACATCACTATAGGTGATTTAGTGGTAGAAGCGAAGCCGAACGAACTTTGGTGGATTACATACTTCGATGGAGAAATCTAAGTATGAAGTGTGAACCACAATTACAAGAACAGCATGCAGTCGGCGTCTTACTTAAAAGCATTCACGGCCCGATAGCACTTCTCCTCAAGGGATTTACTATTAAGACTTTCGAGAGGTTGTTAAGTAAGGCCGAAAGCTTGCAAGAGGAGGCGAAGCAATTAAGTTTCGTCGACAAGACAGACAAGTAAAAGCCTGTGAAGACTTTTGAAAAGAAATTCGGGATCGTTGCAGCAGTCGACAAAGGCAAACAACCGATATAAATATCGTCCAACGGCTTCAGCAACCTCGACGGAGTACCGACGACCCCGACCGGCTATCGGTCATCTCAACAATATGAACAACCGCCTCGTTCGCAACGTACATTAAGGGAGCTTACGAGCGGGGAATATCCATTCAAGAATGAGGCGATGCTCGAAAATGTTCCGTAGTCCGATGAAGACTCCAGATTTCCAGCTGCCAGAGCCTAAGAGACCAGAAGAAGTCAACAAGAAAGGTGATCCCAACTTTTGCCCTTATCATCGGATGCTTGGACACAAGATAGAAGATTGTATTACCTTCAAACGTTGGCTCAACAACAATCTTCGGAAAGGGAATATAACAATCCCGAAGGAGTACATGAAGGAACCCCAGAAAGGAGGTTCCGTCGATGTTGTCTCGGCCGATCTCATTGTTCGATAGATCCCTATACAACCGATGATGGATGGACTACCGCTTGGACGAGGTCTTCGAAAAGGATTTTGGATCACATCCAAACCGCTTCGGTGCGAGCGTCAATTCGGAGTTCGAAACCATCGAGTCGGCACTATCACTTGCGATAGAAGAACCACCTCAACAAGAGGCAATTGAAGAAAAGAAGAAAATTGATGAAGAAGAGAAGACCGAGGCTCCTAAGGCTAGGCTAGGGCCTGTTTATCCTAGGATAGTTGTTTCGGATTCGGGGGAGAAATCCCTCGAACCTCTGACTCTATATGATTATCTGCTCACTCCGGTGGGATCTTATAATGATAAGGGTTATGGCGTTGGCTACGTTTTGACTGTTTCTAACGATTACGTAACTAGCGACAATCCGGACATCGATTTCGATACAAATGACAATTCTCAAATCATACACAATCTCGATGATCACAATGACGAAGGAGACATCCATCAAGGAGGCTACGAGAGTTCAACAAGCAACGAATCTATCTGCGAGTTTCGAGGAGCTCCAGTCACAATAGAGTTAGAGCCTTCAGACTCTGAAGCTAATCCAGAAGAACCTGTCATTCTGATTCAGAAGGAGACATCAGCAAACTCAATACTAGAGTCAGAAGAAATTACAGAAGTTAACTTAAGAAGTAGAAGAGTTCTACCTCCGAGAATGGATCCAAAGGACAAAGGGAAGCGGTGGTTGTTCGGGAAGAACCAACCCGGCGGAAGAAATACCCATTCGAGAAGAAATCGAGACACATGAAAATAAAGTGGACTACAACGTGCTAGCCCATCTTAGGAAACTACCGGCCAAGCGAGGCATCTACGACGCTCTCATCTTATCAAAAGAGATGAGAGAAGCTCGATCGAGGCCTTACTTGATCCGAGAAATTTGCTTAGCTCAAATGGTCGGAGATTCCTTAGATGAGGTTTGCTCGTTAAAAGAACAGCGAGGTGTTACCTTCACGGACAATGACCTATTACTTGGGACAGCAGACCACAACCGAACGTTGTACATTTCAGTTACAATTGGGAAGTTTACACTCTCCAGAGTATTGATGGATCTAGGAGCATCAATCAATATAATGAGTCTTCGAACACTAGCATATTTAGAAATTGATGCTCGCGAGCTCGAAGCCGACAAAATGTTGTTAAGAGGATTCAACCAGAAAGGAGAAAGAGCACTCGGATCAATAACACTACTAATGAAGACCGGTGACTTAGCAAAGACAACCACAAAATTTCACATAATTGATTCAAAAACGTCGTTCAACGCTCTACTGGGCCGACCATGGATACATGAAAATAGGATGGTACCATCGTCTCTACATCAGTGCATCAAATACTACGATGAAGGGGAACAGTGCATCAAAGGTGACTTACGAACCATTCTCCGTACATGAAATTGGAATCCATGAAGATGCGGCTTATTATGCACCTGCGAAGAAAACAATCTTCTCCGGAGATACCATAACGAATGAAGCAAAGAAAGTTCGAGACAACGAAGAACACGAAGTCTGAGTCCAACGATCACTCACCACTCCCTTACGGCGATATGGTGAAGGTTTCTCCACAACTCGCATCCGAGGTCGAGGCCGGGGACGAGGTCGTGGCGGAGACGTTAGGACGGTTGGACGGAGAAACCGGCCATCAATGTTGATTGGGAAGACAGTTCTGAAGAAGAAAAAGAGATCAAGCAAGAAGCAGCGACAATAAGTCGGAAGAAGCCGCAATTCAAGATCTCTCTTGAAGATGAAAAGAATGAAGAATACAAATCGATGTACGAGAAGATTAACCACTATGTACATCACTATGACCACGACCCCGATCCATTCTAATAAGATCGAGGGTATGGTGGTCGAAGAGGTATGTAGCGGCGGTGCAAAACCAATCAAATTCTACCGTGGTGCTCCTTCCTACGAAGCTGAAAATAATGTACAATTTGAAGATGTCACTTCATCGGAATTAATGGAATTACCTTTTGAGTGGTACTCTCCCTGTGTTCAAAATTTAATTCGGCGTGGTTTCTTACCTCGACAATGGACAAAAGGTCAATCACATCATTTTGAAAAATTATGGAATAACTTCGGTCGTCCACCGATTCGAAAGCATGGTCTCGGATTCGGCACGGTGAGGATCGGTTGACGATGTCGAATTTTGCTTGGTTGTCACTTGCGAGTCTAATGAAAACTGCATGGAAACTACAGAAGAATTTGAAGATTTACAAATTGGAGATGTTCCACCAGAGTTCGAAGAAGAGATTAAATCTACAATAGATGAGTTAACGGAAGTTAACTTAGGTACTAGTGAAGAGCCTAGGCCTACCTTTGTTAGCTCCTTACTCAATAAAGAAGACTCCGAAGAAATAATCAAGTTATTAAGGGAATTTAAAAATCTGTTTTGCTTGGAGTTACGATGAGATGCCGGGATTAGCTCCGGAGGTCGCGGTCCATAAGCTAGGAGTGGATCCTACTGCGTCCCGGTCGGACAAGGTCCCGGAAGAATGCGTCTAGAAATTGAACAACAAGTCATAGCTGAAGTTAAAAAGTTAATAGATGCCAAATTTGTCACGTGAAGAACAATAACCGAGCTTGGTTAGCCGATGTAGTGCCGGTCGAGAAGAAGAATGGTCATATCAGAATTTGTGTGGACTTCAGAGATTTAAACAAGGCATGTCCAAAAGATGAATTCCCTCTACCGATCCCAGAACTAATGATTGACATTGCTTCAACACATGAAATATTCTCATTCATGGATGGATCTTCAGGAGACAACCAGATAAAAATGGCTCCAGAAGATGAAAAACTTACAGCATTCAGAATGCCGATCGGAGTATATTGCTACACAGTGATGCCATTCGGACTGAAGAACGCAGGAGCAACATACTAGAGAGTGATGACAAGAATTTTTGATGATCTCATCCACAATCAAGTCGAATGCTACGTGGACGATGTGGTCATCAAAAGCAAAGTAAAGGACAACCACTATATGATTTGAGAGTTGTTTTTGAACGATTAAGACAATTTAACCTTAAGATGAATCCCTTAAAATGCGCCTTCGGCGTCACCTCCAGGAAATTCTTAGGATTCGTTGTCGACATCGTGGAATTGAAATCGACCCGAAAAAGATTAAAGCTTATCTTAGAAATGCCGCCTCCCGAAACCTTAAAGCAACTACGATCTTTTCGAGGGAAGGCGGCTTATCTTCGACGCTTTATCTCAGAACTTGTCGGGTAGGTGTCGGCCTTTCTCGGCACTAGTTAAAAAGGACGCCAAATTTATTTGGGAAGAGAAATGCCGGAAGGCCTTCGAGGACATTAAACAATATTTAATGACAGCTCTGTCTTAGCGACCTCGATCTCGGGTAGACCGCGATACTTTATACCGCGGCTTTAGACGACTCTCTCGGAGCCATGTTAGCCCGAGTCAATGATGAGGGTAAAGAAAATGCTCTTTACTACCTAAGCCGTCGTTTACTTCCGACGGAAATAAGGTATCCCTCGATTGAAAAGCATTGTTTGTCCCGATCTTCGCCGCTCGAAAGCTCGGAGCACTACATGCTTTCTCATAAGGTCGAACTGATCTCGAAATTTAATCCATTGCAATACTTGATGACTCGTCCAACACTTTCGGGAGACTTGCCGGATGGTCGATGATATTATTGCAATTCGATATAACTTTCGTGCCTCTTCGTGCCGTAAAGGGACAAGTCTAGAAGACTTCCTCGCAGCACACCCTTTGCGGCGGAATCTCCTCTCGATGACGACTTGCCGGATGAACAAATAATGAGCTTAGAAGACCACGATGATCGACGTTGGGAATTATATTTCGACGGAGCATCTTCGAGCACACAAAGACGAAGAGTCGCAAGTGATAGTGCCCGGTAAGGCAGGAATCAGACTAATCTTTATAACACCGGAGCGGGGGATGTTAAGATACTCCTACCACTTGACAGAACCGTGTACAAATAACGAAGCATAATATGAAGCCCTCATAACAGGACTGGAATTAACTATTCAAATGAGGATAACAAACATCAACATCTACGGGGATTCACAGTTAATCATTCAACAGATCGCCGGATAGTATAGAATTTTAAAGCCAAGACTCGAGCAATACTTCCAGTATGCCATAAAGTTGTTGGAACAGATTCCGAATGTGACGATCTACAAAATTCCCAGAAAAGAAAATGCTTTAGCAGATGCGTTAGCTCGCCTCGCAAAAGAATTTGCCTGCTTGCAAGATGAATCAGTGGAAGTGTCAGTTCACGGACGTCAGGTCCTATCACAGCTCGACATAGACACAATACACAAATCAGAAAAGAAGATGAATCGGTTGCAATAGTGACGAGAAAACACGAGAAGATTGGCGACGGCCATTAATGAGACTACTCGCAAACGGGAAAACTACCGGACGATAGGTCGTTAGCTCATCGGATCAAGAAAAGAACTCGTCCTACGCATTAATAAACAACACGTTATACGAAGGTCTTTTGATCGAATGTGGCTAAGGTGCCTAAGTGGGTCGAGGCCCGTGAAATTGTTAAAGAGGTGCATTCGGGACTCGTGGCGCTCACCGGTCGGGTCCAAAGATGAAAATGAAAATTAAAAGACTAGGGTACTACGGCCCTCGATGATGACGAGACGGCATGAAAATCGCCAAGAGCTGTCACCGATGCCGAGTGCACGGAGTGGTTCTACACCAACCTCCAAATGTGTTACATCCGACAATTGCGTCATGGCCATTTGAATGTTGGGGCACGAGATATAGTGGGTCCAATAGAACCACCATCTTGAAAGGACATCGCTTCATTCTTGCGGCTACAGATTACTTTTCCAAGTGGGCGGAGGCAGTTCCACTCAAAGAAGTGAAAGCACACCACGTGCTACAGTTTTTCAAGAACCAAGTTGTCTACCGTTTCGGAGTGCCGCGCAAGATCATCTCAGATAATGGGTCAGCATTCAGAAGCACACAAATCAACAATTTTGTCAGGAGACACGGAATCGATTGGCGATATTCAACAATTTACTATCCAAGAGCAAACGGCCTGGCTGAGGCTTTTAATAAAACTCTTGTTCAAATTTTAAAGAAAACTTTGGACAATAATAAGAGAAATTGACACGAGAAGTTATTAGAAGCCTTATGGGCCTACCGAACAACCTTCAGAACTCCTACTCACGCTACACCTTACGCTCTGGTGTATGGGTCTGAGGCAGTGTTACTCTTAGAAGTTCAGCTTCCTTCACTCAGAATTGCGGTTGCAAACGAGAATCACGACGAGAAGAGAATGCCAAATTACGACTAGAATAATTGGAAAGCTCGGAAGGGAAAAGACTTGCGGCGCAGCATAATTTAGAACTATACCAAGCTAAGATGGTTCAAGCCCATGACAAGCTGTTCCGCGAGAACCTTGAAAGTTGGTGACTTAGTTCTCGTTCTCGAGAGACCTTTTCTTGCACACGCAAGATAGGAGGAAAATTTGAACCCACTTGGGAAGGAGTCTGTTTGTGGTTTAGGCGGTCTACTCGGGAGGCTCCTACCGGCTAGTGAACGCTGAGGAGAACGACATATGCTTCCGATCAACGGACGATACTTGAAGAACTATTATGCTTACCTAATGTTTCGAAGGAATGAATTCTTCATCCCTAGAAGCACGGGCGAAGTAGTTATTTATGGTCGGGTCCGAACTCAATAATAATAAAAAATGTGCTAAAATAAATAAAATCATGATAATAAAGCTTTCCTTGTTTTCTCTTCCACATCAAAATCTCTTTCCTGATCTTATCCCACTTCATTCTTGTTAAATTTAAAAATATAATAAAAAAAAACTGTCTTTAATAAACATTTTCTTAATGTTTTGTTCTTAGTACAGCCCCTGATACTTTTCCTTGTCTTTTCGCAGGGAAATGTCGAACGGGCGGTTGGTCCTGAACTTTAGAAATGGCGTAAGCCTTGCACTCGACGAAAAGAGGGTGAAAGATGGAGCAATAATAGAGATTGACTCGGACTTGGCACCGGCGGTGCTGCAATATGAAGAAAGTGACTCGGGTCCCGATTGACCGAGAGAAGCGCTCGATCGAGCCGATAATGAAAGTGGGTGGCCCAAGCCACCAATCCGGCAGACGAAAAGGAAAACAAACACCGAAGAAGACAAGAAAATCAAGTCCGTAGTCGCTACGGCGAGGGCGAGCTTGTCGGTGCCGCGCCAGCGAAACTCGGGGAAGTACGAAGAGCTACTCTCACGACAACTCGGCGAAGAAATAAAAATCACCGTATCTGCAAGATGTTAACCAAACTAGCAGCGGACCGGCGCGATGAGGCGGTTGCTGCTGCCGCGTACATATACTCCGAGGACGCCGATTCACAGTGCCGGAAGAAAGGAGGCCGGCTCCTAGGATAACGAAGGGACCGGGGAAATCTCACGAAGATCGAGAAGAAAGAAGGCTACCACGCCACCGGATAGAACCACCGGTAATGCATAACCTTGTTGCGGAGGCAACCCCGGAGGATGTCCCGACGGACATCATCCCCAGGAGCCGAGGTATGCGGGAGAACGTGAAGGGATTGAGCCGTATATCCCACAATACGTCACCGAGGCTCCGCCATTTGCAGATTATTCCGGAATACGAGCTGGAAAGAATGCGGAATGTCGAAAAGAAAACTTTTGAATACTTCGAAAGAATCGGAGGCGGAAGGATCAATATACTTAGAAGGCCTCGAGCTACATACGGACGTGTTCTCGGAATACGAACAACAACAAATCGTGGACTGCATCCGAGATTTGAAAAGAATGGGCCGAGCAGGCCGCCTAAGAGAAAACACTTACTCAGAACCCCGGAGATGGATGCCAGGGAAAGGTAGAATTACGATACAATGCCGATGCTGTTACAACTTCGCAGAAGATAGGAAGGGGAACCCACCAGGGATACTCTGTCATGGCTAAGTGGATCCAATGCCATTAGTCATCAAGAGAATGGTAAAAAGATTGATAACATGGAGGGTACTGCCAGCAGATTGCATACCCAACAGCTGCATTATTAACATTTACAAGAAGGGTGACTGCATACCCCCGCACATAGATCACCACGACTTTGTCAGACCTTTCTGCACGGTTTCTTTTCTGAATGAATGTAATATCATGTTTGGATCTGACCTCCGGATAGCAGGCCCAGGTGAGTTCCGAGGGCCAGTGAAGATACCATTACCGGTAGGTTCCGTCATGATGCGAAGGGCAACGGAGCGAGATGTCACTAAACATTGCATACCGGGAGTACCGGTGAAGCGGATCTCAGTTACTTTCAGAAGGATGGACGACAGGAAGACACCTTACCACTTCCAGCCAGACCCGGAGCTAGAGAGCCTCCGGTCTTACGAGCTGTGAGTTGCATGGAAAATATCACACCTCCAACGTACATCCATACGGAATCCTTGCCAAGGATGGCTTGGAAGGTGATGTTATTGACCATGTACCCCACTATTCAGACATGAATTTTCGACAGATACCTTTTTGGATGGATCGACAAAGATCATACATAGTCCGTTTTGAGTCTACATGGATTGTATGAGATGTATTCCAGATCGAGTTGTATGATGTATCTTCGACATGATTCGAATGAAAGTGACCATTTCACATTTTTGGCCTTCACCTCTTTTGTGCAAATTGACTGGGAAACGCCATTAAAGTTAAATGAACTTCGAACAAAAAACAAAAAGAGAATAAAAGAAAAACTTTCCTTAAAAATCTAAAAATGACGAACACCAAATTCACATGAACATTAAATAAACGATAAAATAAATTTGAATCGTTGAAGGACAGACGAAATGAACACAAATTTCAAATCAAATTTTAAATCAAATTCAAATTCAATCTTTCCAAATCTCAAATCAAATTATAAATCAAATTCAAATTCAATCTTTCCAAATTTCAAATCAAATCTCAGTCAAATTCAAACTCAACCTTCCAAATCTGAAATCCAATCCGTTCTATTCTCTCCCTTGTCTGGGATGGAAGCGGTTGATTCCATTGACGCGGATCAAATCTGATGGCGAGGGATTATATCCAATCCAAACCAGTGACTTCCGATCAACTCTTTTGAACGGGGTATGTAGCATCTACATATTCCCTCCTAATCTATTTCCTTCATGAAAGTCTTTTACAACTTTCATGAAATTCTCGAAACACCAAAAATCCACACTTTTCAAATCAACACTACAAATCTTTGCAAAATCAATTACATCAAATTCAAATTCTTGGGGTTGAGGATTTTACATCCGAGACTGCATTGCTTTAGAATCCTTTCCCTATCGCAATGAAATACATCAAATTCAAACTTTGGGGTTGAGGATTTTACATCCGAGACTGCATTGCTTTAGGTTATTTCCCTATCGCAATGAAATACATCAAATTCAAACTTTTGGAGTCGAGGATTTTATATCCGAGACTGCATTGCTTTAGGTTCTTTCCCTATCGCAATGAAATACATCAAATTCAAACTTTGGAGTCGAGGATTTTACATCTGAGACTGCATTGCTTTAGGTTCTTTCCCTATCGCAATGAAATACATCAAATTCAGACTTTGGGGTTGAGGATTTTACATCCGAGACTGCATTGCTTTAGGATTATTTCCCTATCGCAATGAAATACATCAAATTCAAACTTTGGGGTTGAGGATTTTACATCCGAGACTGCATTGCTTTAGGATTCTTTCCCTATCGCAATGAAATACATCAAATTCAAATTCTTGGGGTTGAGGATTTTACATCCGAGACTGCGTTGCTTTAGGATCCTTTCCCTATCGCAATGAAATACATCAAATTCAAACTTTTGGAGTCGAGGATTTTACATCTGAGACTGCATTACTTTAGGATCCTTTCCCTATCACAATGAAATACATCAAATTCAAACTTTTGGAGTTGAGGATTTTACATCCGAAACTGCATTGCTTTAGGATCCTTTCCCTATTGCAATGAAATACATCAAAATCAAACTCTTGAGGTTAAGGACTTTACATCTGATACCGCATTGCTTTAGATTCTCTCCCTATTGCAATGAAGCACATCAAAATCAAACTCTTGAGGTTAAGGATTTTACATCCAATACCGCATTGCTACGAGATCTCTCCTCATTGTAATGATTCAATCCAATCAATTCAATTTTCTTTTGAGGTTGAAGATGTTACATCTAAAACCACAAAATTCCAATTTTCATTTCAAGTTCAAATCCCTTCAAATTAATTTTGACAAAACTTCAATCTAAATTGAAACTCCAAACTAAAATCTAAGCTCACACATCAAAACTTAAACTGAAACAAAATGAAATCTAAATTGAAATTCCCCCAAGTCATGTGATTTGGGATTCACCTCCTTTCCCTTTCCCCAGCGAGAGTTCAGGAATCTCTAGTCTCAGAGATATACTTGACACTCCCCAGCGGAAACTCTTCTACTTTGTCCTAAGTTTGTCACTTGGACATTTGTGTTGGTTTTGTTGATCGCTTCGGTCAACGCCAATACGCGCGGTGTGCTCCGTCAGCTCACCACACCTATTGGGGGTCCATTTGTTGACCTCATTTTTGATGAGGTCTTCTCTTCTTCTCTTTAGTACTTAGGATCTAGCCTTAGGCTTTTCCTTTGACTATCTTAGAGGATTAGAATTGAGACCCACTACCTAGAAATTCAAACCACTTCTTAACTCCCCGCAAACTCCACAAACTTGACTGTAGACCCTTAATCACCTGAGGGTTGAAATCAAATGTGGAAGTTTAAAGGATGAGTTCCTATAGGACTCTTTGGCCTTAGGACTGCCACGGGTGGCCCGGTGCGGTGAAGGGCTGACTTACACACACACTACACCTATACACTACACTTTCAAACACATCCTTGAAGCACACCCATACCTAACTTGACCTCCTGACTCATAAAGGTGACTCACATGGATGGTCCTTAACCCCTAAGCCCTTGGCTAGGAGGGTTAGGAACAACATAGTGAATGCCTCAAATGAGTCCCTTCATGGCTCATGTGGGCTTGATATGGCTTCATAGCTCAACCAAAATGATTTCATTCCACTTACATTTACCCATTCTTCAATTTTCCTAATTTTCAATTTTTGACCCCCGGGACCCTACACCCGCCTAGCCTACCCAAAACCCTTGAAATCCTCAAAAATTCCCAAATCACCCAAAAATTCCTCAAAATCAATCCCGAACATTCCACATCACTCAAATTGATCACTCATAGCCAAAAATACCAAAAATTTCAAAAATACCTCCCAATACCCTCCAAATACCCAAAACACCCCTCTTGACCCAAAAATCCAAAAATTCAGAAAATTCCTAGAAAATTTCAGAAAATCCAAAATATTTCCAATTTCATTTTGTTCAACTACACCATGGGTCAATTTTGTAAATTTACCCCCACGTTTGCCAAAACCCCCAATTTGACCCATTTTAACCCAAAGTGAACCCAATGTCAAACCAAACCTACCCAATTGACCCAAAATCTGGTCCAATTCAATTCTAAACTTCAATTCAACATTCCCAACACCAATCTAGACCAAATCCAAGTCCAATTTGATTGACATTTGGATCCAATTTCACTTTTGGCCTTAAAGCCCAATTTGGACCCATGACCCAAACCTAACCCAAACTCACCCAATTCAACTCCAATTAACCCCAAATCTTTTCTAAACCTTCCTTAACATCCTTACAAACAAAACCCTAACATGATTTGCCCAAAATTTAGACCCAATCCCCACTCAAATTCAACCCGAAGCCAAAAAGCCCAATTTTGACCTAAACCCAAACCTAACCCAAATAAGCCCAAATCCCAAAATCAAAGCCCAACCAAAGCCAAAACCTCTTTGAAACACTCCCATAAACATTTCCCAACATTCATTTTACATCAATTTCAACCCTAGCCCAACATTGGCCCAAGTTAGCCCAATTTGACCTATATTGGCCCATTCACCAAAGAAGCCCAAATCGAACCCAATTCAAACCCAAATCACTCCCAATTTGCTTCAAATCACTCATGACACATCCATGAGCTAAACCCAACAATTATTTGGCCCAAACCTCTACAAAATTCCCATCCATAAATCTATTTTTAAACCAAAAGCCCACTTACATGAAACCTTCCTAAAAGCCCAAATTTCATGCTAAAGCCCATATAACAAATTCTTTTCATCACACCCTTAATTAAAATCAATCCCCAAGTTTGACAATTCATCATGAAGCCATTCCAAATTAAGCCCCATACAAATTCCCATCAAAATACCAAAATTTTTCTTAAATCCATTTCCATGAAATTGACTCAACTTTTCCCAAGCCAAAGATGTGCCATGAAGCCATGCATGAGCCACATGGAAGCCATGAGAGCCTCTTTACATGTCACCATGCCATTTTGGGCAAAAGGAGGAGACTCTTTCCTTAATTCCTAAAGGTGATTAACCACTCCCATGATTCCACTAAACCTTGCTTAAGCTTAATTGTACTTGGATGGTGACCATTTTGCCACTGATTAAGCTAACCTAAATCACTTTTCCTTCAGCTTAAACCAAGCCTTGGGTGGTGCACCTAGCCCAAAGGGATGGGTTGACCAATTTGAGCCAAAATGAGCCCTCCCCCATTCCATTCTAATCCAAGCCTTTTACACATTGCATTTGCCAATTTCCTGCACTAAACCCCAGCCCTGACCCACCTGAACAAGATGGTGACCAGTGCCTGGCCGGCCAGCCACCAGGTCGCCGGAAAACACCACACACGAGAGCTCGCATGTGAGCCAACTTTGGAATTCCACCTTCGTCGAACCGCCCCATGCCCAATGGCCACCATGGTTGTTCTTCCCATGCCCAGAGCAGCTGATCCCAACCCTTGGCCATCCCTGTGAGGCTCTCCAGCCACCTCTATTTAAACCCGACCCCCTCACGGCCATGAAAAGAGAGTTGCACAAACCTTGCCGAAACTCTGCCAAAATTATTCCAAACCCTACTCCATACTTAGAGCAGTTGATCCCCAGTGTCAATTTGCCCTAATCCCCACCAACAGAATCCAATTTCTCAACTGAAATTTCACCCAAAACCAGGACACTTTGCCACAGTGAGCCAATCCTCAAATTGACGGTCCTACACCTTCACCGGACCAAGAGGAGAAGTTTCCCACCGAAAGCCCCATCTCCGGGCCACCCGGTTGTTCCAGCCTCCAAGCTTTGTGATTGGCTGTGGTCACTTTCAAAGCTAGGCAATTCACCGGACCAGGAGACTTCATCGCGGAGCTTGTCGGGATACAATCGAAGGTGACACAACCGTCGGATCGAAGCCACACTTCTGCGAGCAAAGGTATGGCCTCACTCTTCTTCCCGAGCTTCGAACATTCTCCATTTTTATTGAGTCGAATTCATGCCACATAAACCGTATGGATGTGTCCGTCTTCTCGAGACGAATCCATAGAGCATAAGAACGTTCAATTTGATAAAGTATCGAGTGAGATCTTAGGCCTAGAAGACGGACGGTTCTCGGGCAAGGAGGCTTGGGGACGATGAACGGATGCCGTTCATTTAATACACGCACGGACGGACGGCCAGGATCGCGCCGGATCAGGAGAAGGAATGATACAGTGGGCCCCTGGAGCGCTGAGTCGGATGGCGGCGCCGAATCAGAAGGCGACGCGTATGCGTTCGGAGCTGCCGAGGTTGACGCGGCGCTGCGTGGATAAATAGAAAATTAGGGTTTTTTCTGATTTATTTAATTCCCTAAACTTCAAAAATCAATAACTTTGTGTAGAAAAATCAGAAAAATAAAATAAAAATACACTCTTGCTTAGTGAACAGAGGAGAATAATGTGGAAAAGAAATCATTTAATTTCATCAAGTATTTTATTTTTAATGATTTATTTCCCTTCTGCATTATTTTAATTCTCCATGCATATAGGAAATTCACCATGGCATGAGACCATAGGGCTTTTGAAGCCTCCGAATTTGGGAACATTCCCTGAATTTTCCAAAGTCGAGGCCATCCCTATGAAAAGTTATTGATTTTTCAAATTCATGTTGTTGTTTTGAGTATTTTAATTCCAATAATTAGCATGTTGTGAAATAAATTCTAGGAAAATTTGGTGATGTCTCTTATGACCAGAGGACCCTAGGAAAAATAGGTTTTGAGTTATTTCATTTAAAATAACCCTAATTGGCTTAAACACCCAAAATAGATCCCTAATTAATTAGAGTTAACCATAAATCAAATTGACTTGAAATCAATTCTCCACTGACCTTTAGGATCAGAGGAGCTCACAATGAAAATTTGAGGTCAATTGGACTTGGTTAGCCCTACAAAATGGGTTGATTAAGCCATTTAGTCAATTTGAACTTTAAAAATTCATAACTTTCAAAATGCTTTTCAAAAATTCACCAAATTGGTTTTGGAGCCTCTCTGATATCAGGAGAATTTAAGAAAATTAAAATTTCAATTTTCTAAAAAAGTTGATTTTTTGGTATTATTTTAATATTTTAATAATTAAAAAATCATAAAAATCACAAAAATAATAAAATTCACCAAAATGTCACATTTTGAATTTTAATCACTTAGGAACAAACCCCATATTTTTCTTAGGTCTATTTAATGAGATATTAAATTTTAAAGCCCTAAGGTAATTTTAAAATTAAAAAAATGTTTTTTTTAGCATTTCCACTAAAATAATTCTAATAAATCAAAGAAAAATTAGAAAATTGTAAAATTTGATTCTCTGATTTCCTTGATATCAGAGGGATTTCTGAAAAATATAAAATTCATTTTTTAACCTTTATTTTATTTTTAAATTAATTAATACTCCAAAACTCAAAATAATTATAATAAAAATAATATATTTCAAAAAATCACCAAAATTGGTCCAAGTGGTCCTCTGGTCATTAGAAATGTCCCATAATTTTCTTAAGAACAGAAACTTTCCCTTGGTCATATTATTAAATTTTTCTTGAAAATCTCTATTTTCTACCAAAAATAATTATATAAATAAATTAAATACAGAAAAATCACATTTTCTCCTCTCATGTCTTTATTGGCATATGAGTGAAGTCACATAAAAATTTCAAGTTCATTTAAGCTCAATTTAGTGAGTTATGAAATTATTAAGCTTGTAGGGCAAAAATGGTAATTAAAAATTTTAACCTTTAATTAAAACTTTAGGTTTAATAAAATTAAAAAAGTAAAATATTTGATCTTAATCTGATTTGGATGATTGAAATTTAAATGATTAAAGGGTAGAAACCTATTAAACAATTTAAAGATAATTAAAATAAACTTTAATTAAATAATTGATTAAATATGGAAGAATAATAAAGTTGGAATTATTAAAATAGGGATATTATTATTAGGAAGAGATTTGTTCTTAAATTTAAGAATCCCTAAATTAATCATCTCAATAATATTTAATCTCCAATTAAAATGATAATTCAAATTTAAATTTTAAAATATTAATGGACTTAATCATTAAAATTAAGTTAAAAGTTAAATTATTAAACTTTTCTTTAAATTTTCAATTAAATTAAAATTAAAAATAAAATTAAATTAAAGATTAAATTAAATAAAACAAAATAATTTAATTTAAATTAAATTAAATCAATAAGTTTAAATTAAATTAAATTGAATAAATTAAATTAAATTGAATTAAATTTAATTAAAATTAAATTAAATTAATTAAATAAAATTAAATCAAAATAATGGTTAAATTAAATTAAATTAAATTAAATTAAATTAAATTAAAACATGTTAAATTAAATTAAATTAAATTAAAAAAATAAATAAAAAATCAAATTAAAAATAAAATTAAATTAAAATTTAAATTTAAATTAAAATTAAAATTAAAAATTAAAATTAAATTAAAATTAAAACTAAACCAAATTAAATTACATTAAAGTTAAATTTAATTGAATTAAATAACATCACCTAAGACATAAAGAATTTAAAGAAATTCAAAATAAAGTAACTTGAACACTATTCCAAATTTAAACCCATTAACTTAAATTAAATCATTTGAACACCAATTTGCCCTCGAAAGCTTTGGTTATTATAACTCCTAAACAGAACATTAAATGAAATGTCACTTCACCTATAGGATATTCAAATGTCCTAGTTCACTGAGCAAGATAACAATAAAACTTGAATTCTCGGACGATTAATTCATTTGATTAATTAAATTCATTTGGACTTAAAACAATCCTACAGAGTATTGAAAAGATGTTTATGATTCTTCTTAAGCACTTTATCAATATGATAGGATACTTATAAGAACAACTGAACTTAATTGTTCTTTGATGAAGAAAATCGTCCTCAAACCAAAACACAAGAGCCTAGACGTCATAGGAAATGACTAGCTATAGGATTAGGAATTTGGTAGAAAACCATAACCCTTCCCTTAGCTTTACCTAGGAACTTGCTTAAATATTCTAATTGTGTTCAAGTGCAGCTTGGGATGACGGGAAGACCCTCCAGGTATGCTTTTATTTTATTGCAATTTACCTTATTGCAATTTATTTAATCGCATCGTACTTACTTTTCTTGCATGGTAAACAACTGTTGCATGAAAACCCACACCTTTAGGATAGTCCCTAAAACTGAAACCAAAACTAAATTAAAAGTCATTGCAAGATAAAATTCACCGCCACAACATTTCAAAATATAAAACAACTCAAAATTTAATCACAAACAGAACACAAAGCTGCAATTACAACTAAAGTAAAACGTCCTATTGGATGATCGGGAATACCTCGGATGATGTAACCTACGTGTTGCTAACGGGATTTCCCACGGTCTAAATGAAAGTGTGGAACTCATTCAGTTGAGTTTAGCAAATTCATCTGGACTAAGTGAATCCGATAAAAAATAACGATGCCGGAAGGATGGAACCGTGGGATCTTAACCGGTGTTGTTATAATCAAACTTTAAGATTTGTTTTAAATAAAACATAAAAAATACTTCGAAATTAAAAAAATCTCTCTAAACCAAAACACTTCTCTCATCTCCTGATTTATGACTTCTGTAACTAAACCTCTGCAACAACAAGGAGCTCGGAGCATGGTGGGCAGCACGGCCATCGTCATCAGTAAATCCTGAGTCTACTTCAGCAAAACTTTCTTAGAATTAAATAACCAAACCATAGGATTTCGAGGTAGTTTGCTCAGTGCGACATAAATCCTCAACCTTTTGTTAGGCGTTTGCATTGCAAATTAAGCCCTAACCGGTCTTAGGATTCCGAGGTAGTCGTCCGATACGACATAAACCCTCACATCTTCAAGGCTACTTGTATGATTTTACCATACAAATATAAGTCCTAATTAATTAAAATCAACGAGATCAAAACATTAAATAAATATTAGGACTTTCCTAAATTCGAAGCGAAACAATAGGATAGTCGAGAAATTACCGAAGTTCGCTTCGAATCTGTGATTTCTCCTACCTTTCTTCCTTTGAATTCCCAAAATAAAATGTTCCAAATTTGATCCATTCCGTATTGAAATTCCAAAATTCAATCCCTTGAAAACTTAAA
The DNA here is from genome assembly GCA_022702705.1 of Papilionanthe hookeriana x Papilionanthe teres. Taxonomy (NCBI): domain Eukaryota; kingdom Viridiplantae; phylum Streptophyta; class Magnoliopsida; order Asparagales; family Orchidaceae; genus Papilionanthe; species Papilionanthe hookeriana x Papilionanthe teres. The sequence goes on from CM040426.1 coordinate 145,434,657, forward strand.
CTTTGAAATTCTTGAGAGCAGAATTACTGATTATTATCAAGAGTTTTCTTAGGTGATTCCGTCACTTAAGATGTAATTAATTATAGGGGCTTGCCCTTATAGGGAATTTTAAGAACCCGAGTAATATAAACCTCGTTTAATGCTTTCATATTAAGCAGGGGAACTTGTCGGCTTATAAAATTGGTTCGCAGACCAAACAGATGTCACAAACCTTTCTAGTTTACTTAATCAAGCCCCATTGTCAAGCAGTGTGTCTATTCTTCAAGATAGATACGCGGTTTGTGGTGCGGTGCTTGTTTATGTAAACTAATCGGGATGTGAGATCAGTTTGATTTCATATCTTAAAATCTTCAAATTTAAAATTATTTTCAAAATCAAATACTACTTTTCAAATTATCTATTTAAATTAAATTAAAAATTCACCGACAATTTCTGTAGGCGACCCCTTTTCAAAATACAACACAACCTAAAAATAATGCCGACAACGAATTATTAACCCAATAAGACAATCACTGACCAAAAAGTCAACTTTGGTCAAAACGGTCAATCCTTGACCCATTGGCCAACCCATTGACCCAAGAGGTCAACTTTTGACAAAAAAGTCAACTTTGGTCAAAATAGTCAATCCTTGACCCAATGACCAACACATTGACCCAATAGGTCAATTTTGATCAAAATAGTCAATGTTTGACCTAATGACCACCCATTAACCCAATAGGTCAACTTTTGACCAAAAAGTCAACTTTTATCAAAATGGTCAATCCTTGACCTAATGACCCAATAGGTAAACTTTTGATCAAAAAGTCAATTTTGGATAAAATAGTAAAATTTTGACCTAATGACCAATTATTGCCCCAATAAGTCAATCTCTGACCAAAAAGTCAACTTTTGTGAAAATGGTCATTCCTTGACCCAATGAACAACCAATTGATCCAATAGGTCAACATTTGACCAGAAAGTTAACTTTGGTGAAAATGATCAATCCTTGACCCAATGACCAACCCATTAGGCTAATAGGTCAACTTTTGACCAAAAAGTTAATTTTTGTCAAAATAGTCAATTTTGAATTAAAGACTAATTATTGACCCAATAAGTTAATTTCTGACCAAAAAGTCAACTTTGGTTAAAATGGTTAATCCTAAGCCTAATCATAAACTGATCGACCAAATAAGTCGACTTGTGACTAAAAGGTCAACTTTGCTCAAAATGGTCCATTTTTACCTAATGACCAACCCATTGACCCAATATGTCAACTTTTGACTAAAAAGTCATATTTGGTCAAAATTGTCAATTTTAGACACAATTACCAACTCATTGACCAAATATGTCAACTTTTGACCAAAAAGTTAACTTTGGTCAAAATGGTAAGTTTCTGACCGAATGACCACCCCGTTGACCCAATGGGTTAACATTCGACCAAAAATTATATTTTTATCAAAATAGTCAATTTTTGACCTAATGACCAATTATTGACCAAAAAGTCAACTTAGGTCAAAATGATCTATCCTTGACCCAATGACAAACCCATTGATCCAAAAGGTCAACTTTTGACCAAAAAGTCAATTTTGGTCAGAATAGTCAATTTTGGTCAGAATAGTCAATTTTTAACCTAATAACCACCCATTGACACAAAAGTTCAACTTTTGACCAAAAAGTCATCTTTGGTTAAAATGGTCAATTTTATACCCAATGACGAACTCGTTGACCCAATAGATAAACTTTTGACCAAAAAGTCATTTTTGGTTAAAATGGTTTATTCTTGACCAAATTACCAACTCATTAACCAAATAGGTCAACTTTTCACCAAAAAGTCAACTTTGGTGGTCAATTTCTAACCCAATGACCACCCAGTTGACCCAATGGGTCAACTTTTAACCAAAAATTTAATTTTGGTCAAAATAAATAATTTTTGTCCTAATGAACAAAATAGTCAATTTTTGAATTAATGACCAATTATTGACCCAATAAGTTAGCCTCTGACCAAAAAGTCAACTTTGGTCAAAATGGTCAACCCTTGACCCAATGACAAAGCCATTGTAGAATAAGTCAACTTTTGACCACAAAATAATTTTGGTCAAAATAGTCAATTTTTGACCAAATGACCACCCATTGACACAATAGGTCAACTTTTGTCGAAAAAGTCAACTTTGGTCAAAATGGTCGATTTTTACCCAATGACTAACTCATTGACCCAATAGATCAACTTTTGACCAAAAGTCATCTTTGGTTAAAATGGTCGATTCTTGACCTAATTACCAAATCATCGACCAAAAAGGTCGACTTTTGACCAAAAGTCAACTTTGGTCAAAATGGTCAATTCGACACAATGATAATCCAGTTGATCTGATGAGTCAACTTTTAACCAAAAAATTATTTTTGGTCAAAATAATAAATTTTTTACCTCATGACCAATTATTGACCCAATAAGTCAATCACTGACAAAAAAGTCAACTTTGGTCAAAATGGTCTATCCTTGACCCAATGACCAACCCATTGACCCAATAGGTCAACTTTTGACCAAAAAGTCAACTTTGGTCAAAATGAGCAATCCCTGACCTAATTACCAACCCATTTGCATAAAAGGTCAACTTTTAACCAAAAAGTTAATTTTAGTCAAAATAGTCAATTTTTTAATTCAATGACAAATTATTGACCCAATAAGTCAATCTCTGACAAAAAGTCAACTTTGGTCAAAATGTTCAATCCTTTACCCAATGACAAACTCATTGACCCAATATGTCGACTTTTGACCATAAAGTCAATTTTGGTCAAAATAGCTAATTTTTGACCTAACGACCACCCATTAACCCAATAGGTCAACTTTTGACCAAAAAGTCAACTTTGGTCAAAATGGTCAAGTTTTGACCAAATGACCAACCCATTGACCTAGTAGATCAACTTTTGACAAAAAAGTCATCTTTGGTCAAAATGGTCAATTTTTGACCCATTTACAAACTCATTGACGAAGTAGGTCAACTTTTGATCAAAAAGTCAACTTTGGTCAAAATGGTCAATTTCTGACCCAATGACCACCCCGTTGACCTAATGGGTGAAATTTTGACCAAAAATTTAATTTTGGTCAAAATAATTAATTTTTGACAAAATGACCAAAATAGTGAATTTTTGAATTAATGACCAATTATTGACCCGATAAGTCAATCTGTGACCAAAAAGTCGACTTTGGTCAAAGTGGTCAATCCTTAACCCATTGACAAACTCATTGCCTAATACGTCAACTTTTGACTAAAAAGTCAATTTTGGTCAAAATAGTCAATTTTTAACCTAATGACGACCCATTAACCCAATAGGTCAACTTTTGACCAAAAAGTCAACTTTGGTCAAAATTGTCAATTTTTTACCTAATGACAAACCCATTGACCCAATAGGTCAACTTTTAACCAAAAGTCATCTTTTGTCAAAATTGTCAATTCTTGACCCAATTACCATCTCATTGACCAAATAGGCCAACTTTTGACTAAGAAGACAACTTTGGTTAAAATGGTCAATTTCTGACCCAATGACCACCCCGTGAATCTAATAGGTTAACTTTCGACTAAAAATTCAACTTCGGTCAAAATAGATAAACTTTAACTAGAAAGTTATCTTTCGTCAAAATGGTCAATTTCGCACCTAATGACTACCCCTGTTGATCTAATAAGTTAACTTTTGACCAAAAATTAATTTTGGTCAAAATAGTCAATTTTTTACCTAATGACCAATTGTTGACCCAATAAGCCAATCTCTGACAAAAAAGTCAACTCTGGTCAAAATGGTCACTCCTTGACCAAATGACAAACCCAGTGACCCAATAAGTAAGCTTTTGACCAAAATGTCAATTTTTGACCTAATGACCACTTATTGATCCAATAGATCAACTTTTGACTAAAAAGTCAACTTTGGTCAAAATGGACAATTTTTGACCCAATGGCAAACCCATTGACCCAATAGATCAAATTTTTACCAAAAAAGTCATCTACTGTCAAAATGATAAATTCTTGACCCAATTACCTACTCATTGACCAAATAGGTCAACTTTTGACGAAAAAGTCAACTTTGGTAAAAATAATCAATCCTTGACTTAATGACTAAATGAGTAAACTTTTGACCAAAAGTTAATTTTGGTCAAAATAGTCGATTACTTAATTAATGACCAATTATCGACCCAATAAGTCAATCTGCGACCAAAAAGTAAACTTTGGTCAAAAAGGTCAATCCTCGACGCAATGACAAACCCGTTGACCCGATAGGTAAAATTTTGACTAAAAAGTCGATTTTGGTCAAATGAGACAATTTTACTCTAATGACTACCTATCGAACCAGCTTGGTCAACTTTTTGAACAAAAGTAAACTTTAGTCAAAATTGTCAATTTTCGACGCAATGACCAACCCATTGTACGCAATAGATCAACTTCGACCAAAATGTCATCTTCGATCAAAAATGGTCGATTCTCGACCTGATTCATTAATCCATTGACCAAATAGGTCAACTTTTGAACAGAATGTCAATTTTTGTCAAAAAGGTCAATTTATGACCTAATAATGTCCACGCCATTCGCCCAATGGGTTAACTTTTGAGCAAAAATTAAATTTTGGTCAAAATTGTCAACTTTTTTACCTATTGACCAATTATTAACCGAATAAGTCAATCTCTGACCAAAAAGTCAACTTTGGTCAAAATAGTCAATCCTTGACCCAATGAAAAACTCAATGACCCAATAAGTCAACTTTTTGACCAAATAGTCAATTTTGGTTAAAATAGTCAATTTTTTACTGAATGACCCCCATTGACCCAATAGGTCACTTTTGACCAAAAAGTCAACTTTGTTCAAAATGGTTCATTTTTGACCCAATGACCAACCAATTGACCCAATAGATCCACTTTTAACCAAAAAAGTCATCTTTGGTCGAAATAATCAATTTTTTGACCTAATTACCAACTCATTGACCAAATAGGTCAACTTTTGACCAAAAAGTCAACTTTGGTCAAAATGGCAAACTTCTAACCCATTGACCACCTCGTTGATTGACCAAAAAATTAATTTTGGTCAAAATAATTATTTTTCGACCTAATGACCGAAATAGTCAATTTTTGAATTAATGACCAATTATTGACCCAATAAGTCAATCTCTGACCAAAAAATCAACTTTGGTTAAAATGGTCATTCCTTGACCCAATAAGTCAACTTCTGACCAAAAAGTCAATTTTGGTCAAAATAGCCAATCTTTGACCTAATGACGAGGCATTGACCCAATAGGTCAACTTTTGACCAAAAAAGTCAACTTTGGTCAAAATGGTCAGTTTTTGACCCAATGACCAACCCACTGACCCAATAGGTCAACTTTTGACAAAAAAGTCATATTTGGTCAAAATTGTTAAGTCTTGACCAGATTACCAACTCATTGACCGAATAGTCAACTTTTGACCAAAAAGTCAACTTTGGTCAAAATGGTCAATTTCTGACACAATGACCACCCCGTTGACCCAATGGGTTAACTAAAACTTCAATTTTGGTCAAAATAGATCAACTTTTGAACAAAATGCCATCTTTGGTCGAAATGGTCAATTTCTGACCCAATGACCACCCCGTTAACCCAATGGGTTAACTTTTGACAAAAAAAATTAATTCTGGTTAAAACTCTCAATTTTTGACCTAATGACCAATTATTGACCCAATAAGTCAATCTCTAACCAAAAAGTCAACTTTGCTCAAAATGATCAATCCTTGACCCAATGACAAACCCATTGACCCAATAGGTCAACTTTTCACCAAAAATTCAATTTCGGTCAAAATAGTCAATTTTTTAATAAATGACCACCCATTGACCCTATAGGTCAACCATTGACCAAAAAGTCAATTTTAGTCAAAATAGTCATTTTTTGACCTAATGACAAATTATTGACCCAGTAAGCCAATCTCTATCCCAAAAGTGAACTTTTGTTAAAATGGTCAATCCTTGACCAATGACTAACCCTTTGACCTAATAGGTCAACTTTTGACCAAAAAGTCAACTTTGGTCAAAATGATCAATCTTTAACCCAAAAACCAACCGATTGGCCAAATAGGTCAACTTTTGACCAAAATATCAATTTTGGTGAAAATAGTCAATTTTGAACTAATGACACATTATTGACCCAATGAGTCAATCTGTGACCAAAAAGTCAACTTCGGTCAAAATGGTCAATCATTAACCCAATGACAAACCTATTTACCCAATAGGTCAACTTTTGACCAAAACTCATTAACCCAATAGGTCAACTTTTGACCAAAAAGTCAAATTTGGTCAAAATTATTAATTTTTGACACACTGACCAACCTAGTGACCCAATAGATCAACTTTTGACCAAAAAGTCATCTTTGATAAAAATGGACAATTCTTAACCTAATTACCAACTCATTGATCAAATAGGTCAACTTTTGACCAAAAAGTCAACTTTGGTCGAAATGGTCAATTCCTGACCCAATGACAACCTTGTTGGCCCAATGGGTCAACTTTTGACCAAAAATTTAATTTTGGTCAAAATAATCAATTTTTTACTAATAAGCAATTATTGACCTAATAAGTAAATCACTGGCCAAAAAGTCAACTTTGGTCAAAATGGTCAATCCTTGACCCAATGACCAACCCATTGACCCATTAGGTCTACTTTTGACCAAAAAGACAACTTTGGTCAAAATGGTCAATCATTGACCCAATGACAAACCCATTGAGCCAAAAGGTCAACTTTTAACTAAAAAAGTTAATTCTTGTTAAAATAGTCAATTTTGGTCAAAATAGTCAATATTTGATCTGATGACCACTCATTGTCCGAATAGGTCAACTTTTGACCAAAAAAATTAACTTTGGTCAAATGGTCAATTTTTGACACAATGACATACACATTGACCCAATAGATCAACTTTTGACCAAAATGTCATTTTCAGTCAAAATGGTCAATTCTTGACACAATTACCAACTCGTTGACCAAAAAGGTCAACTTTTAACCAGAAAGTCAACTTTGGTCAAAAAGGTCAGTTTCTGACCTAATGTCCACCACGTTCACCTAAATAGATCAACTTTTGACCAAAAAGTCAACTTTGGTCAAAATGGTCAATCCTTGACCCAATGACCTACCCATTGACCCAGTAGGTCATCTTTTGACCAAAAAATCAATTTTGGTCAAAATAGTCAATGATTGACCTAATGACCAATTATTGACCCAGTAAGCAAATCTCTGACCAACAAGTCAACTTTGGTCAAAATAGTCAATCCTTGACCCATTGACCCAAAAGGTCAACTTTTGACTAAAAAGTCAACTTTGGTTAAAATGATCAGTTCTTGACCAAATGCCCAACCCATTGGCCTAATAGGACAAATTTTAACCAAAAACTCAACTTTGGTCAAAATGGACAATTTCTAACCCAATGACCAATTATTGACCTAATAAGTCAATCTCTCACCAAAAAGTCAACATTCGCTAAAATGCTCAATCCCTGATCCAATGACCAACCCATTGACCCAATAGGTCAACTTTTGACCAAAAAGTTCACATTGGTCAAAATGGTCAATCCTTGACCTAATGACCCAATAGGTAAACATTTGACTAAAAAGTTAATTTTGGTCAAAATAGGTAAATTTTGATCTAATAACCAATTATTGCCCCAGTAAGTCAATCTCTGACCAAAAAGTCAACTTCGGTCAAAATAATCAAACCTTGACCCAATGACAAACCCATTAACCCTATAGGTCAACATTTGACCAAAAAGTTAACTTTGCTCAAAATGATCAATCATTGACCCAATGACCAACCCATTGAGCTAATAGGTCAACTTTTGACAAAAAAGTCAATTTTGGTCAAAATAGTCAATTTTTGAATTATTGACCAATTATTGACACAATAAGTTAATCTCTGACCAAGAAGTCATATTTTGTCAAAATGGTAAATCCTTGACCCAATCACAAATCTATTGATCTAATAGGTCAACTTTAGACCAAAAAGTCAATTTTTGTCAAAATAGTCAATTTTTGACCAAATGACCACTCAGTGACCAAATAGGTCAACCTTTGACTAAATAATCAACTTTGGTCAAAATGGTCAATTTTTTACCACCCAATGACTAACCCATTGACCCAATAGGTCAACTTTGACTAAAAAGTCATCTTTGGTGAAAATGGTTAATTTTTGACCCAATTACCAACTCATTGACCAAATATGCCAACTTTTGACCAAAAAGTCAACTTTGGTCAAAATAAGAATTTCTGACCCAATGACCACCCCGTTACCCAATGGGTTGGCTTTTGACCAAAAATTATATTTTGGTCAAAATAGTCAATTTTTGACCTAATGACCAATTATTGACCCATTAAGTCAATCTCTGACAAAAAAGTCAACTTTAGTCAAAATGGTTTATTTTTAACCTCATGACAAACCCATTGATCCAATAGGTCAACTTTTGACCAAAAGTCAATTTTGGTCAGAATAGTCAATTTTTGGCCCAATAACCAACTCATTGACCACATAGGTTAACTTTTGACAAAAAAGTCAACTTTGGTCAAAAGGTCAATTTCTGACCCAATGGGTCAACTTTTTAACAAAAATTTAATTTTCGTCAAAATAATCAATTTTTTACCTAATGACCAATTATTGACCCAATAAGTCAATCTCGAGCCAAAAAATGAACTTTGGCCAAAATGGTCAATTCTTGACCCAAAGACCAACCCATTGACCCAATACGTCAACTTTTGACCAAAAATTCAATTTTTGTAGAAATTGTCAATCCTTTACGCAATGACCATCCCATTGACCCAATAGGTTAAATTTTTTCCAAAAAGATAACTTTGGTCAAAATGGTCAATCCTTGACCCAATGGCTAACCCATTGACCCAATAAGTTAACTTTTGACCAAAAAGCCAATTTTGGTTAAAATAGTCAATTTTTGACCTAATAAACACCCCATTAACCCAATAAATCAACTTTTAATCAAAAAGTTAAGTTTAGTTAAAATGGTCAATTTCTGACCCAATAACGAACCAATTAACCTAATAGGTTAACTTTTGACCAAAAAGTCAACTTTGGTCAAAATGGTCAATCTTTGACCCAATGACCAACCTATAGACAAAATAGGTCAACTTTTGACCAAAATAGTCAATCTTTGACGTAATGATCAATTATTGACCCAATAAGTCCATCTCTGACCAAAAGGTCAAATTTGGTCAAAATGGTCAATCCTTGACCCAATGACTAACCCATCGACCCAATAGGTCAAATTTTGACCAAAAAGTGAACTTAGTCAAAATAGTCAATCCATGACACAGTAACCAACCCATTGACACAATAGGTCAACGTTTGACCAAAAAGTTAATTTTGGTCAATATACTCAATTTTTTTCCTAATGACCACCCTATTGACCCCATACGTCAACTTCTGACTAAAAACTCAACTTTGGTCAAAATGGTAAATTTCTGACCCAATGACCACCCCATTGACCCAATGGGTCAACTTTTGACGAAAAATTCAATTTTTTTCAAAATAGTCAACTTTTGATTTAATGACGAATTATTGACCCAATAAGTCAATCTCTAACCAAAAGTTCAACTTTAGTCAAAATAATCAATCCTTGACCCAATGACCAACCGATTGACCCAATTAGTCAACTTTTGACCAAAAGTAAACTTTGGTTAAAATGGTCAATTTCTGACCTAATGACCACCCCGTTGACCTAATGGGTCAACTTTTGACCAAAAATTTAATTTTGGTCAAAATAATTAATTTTTGACAAAACGACCAAAATATTGAATTTTTGAATTAATGACCAATTATTGACCCGATAAGTCAATCTCTGACCAAAAAGTCGACTTTGGTCAACGTGGTCAATTCTTGAACCATTGACAAACTCATTGCACAATACGTTAAGTCTAAAAAGTCAATTTTGGTCAAAATAGTCAATTTTTGACCTAATGCGACCCATTGACCCAATAGGTCAACTTTTGACCAAAAAGTTAACTTTGGTCAAAATGGTCAATTTTTGACCTAATGACCAATCCATTAACCTAATAGGTCAACTTTTGACCAAAAATTCATCTTTAGTAAAAATTGTCAATTCTTGACCCAATTACCAACTCATTGACCAAATAAGTCAACTTTTGACTAAAAAGAAACTTTGGTCAAAATGGTCAATTTTTGACCCAATGGGTTAACTTTTGACTAAAAATTCAATTTTGGTCAAAATAGATAAAATTTTGACCAGAAAGTCATCTTTGGTCAAAATGGTCAATTTCTGATCCAATGACTACCCTGTTGACCCAATGGGTTAACTTTTGACCAAAAAATTAATTTTGGTCAAAATAATCAATTTTTTACCTAATGACCAATGTTGACCCAATAAGTCAATCTCTGAACAAAAAGTCAACTCTGGTCAAAATGGTCACTCCTTGACTCAATGACAAACCCAGTGACCCAATAAGTCAGCTTTTGACCAAAAAGTCAGTTTTTGACCTAATGACCACCTATTGACCCAATAGGTTAACTTTGACTAAAAAGTCAGCTTTGGTCAATATGGTTAATTTTTGACCCAATGACAAACCCATTGACCCAATAGATCAAATTTTTACCAAAAAAGTCATCTTCTGTCAAAATGATCAATTCTTGACCCAATTACCTACTCATTGACCAAATAGGTCATCTTTTGACGAAAAAGTCCACTTTAGTAAAAATGATCAATCCTTTACCCAATCACTAAATATGTAAACTTTTGACTAAAAGTTAATTTTAGTCAAAATAGTTAATTATTTAATTAATGACCAATTATTGACCCAATAAGTCAATCTGTGACCAAAAAGTCAACTTTGGTCAAAAAGGTCAATCCTTGACGCAATGATAAACCCATTGACCAATAGATCAACTTTTGACTAAAAAGTCAATTTTGGTCAAATTAGACAATTTTTGACCTAATGACCACCCATTGAACCAATAGGTCAACTTTTGACCAAGAAGTAAACTTTGGTCAAAATGGTCAATTTTTGACATAATGACCATCCCATAGACCTAATAGATCAACTTTGACTAAAAAGTCATCTTCAGTCAAAATGGTCAATTTTTGACCCAATTATCAACCCATTGACCAAATAGGTCAACTTTTGAACAGAAAGTCAACTTTGGTCAAAAAGGTTAATTTCAAACCAAATGTCCACCCCGTTCGCCCAATGGGTTAACTTTAGAGCAAAAATTAAATTTTGGTCAAAATAGTTAATTTTTTACTTATTGACCAATTATTGACCCAATAAGTCAATATCTTACTAAAAAGTCAACTTTGGTCAAAATAGTCAATCCTTGACCCAATGACAAACTCATTGACCCAATAGGTCAACTTTTGACCAAATAGTCAATTTTGGTAAAAATAGTCAATTTATTACTGAATGAGCACACATTGACCCAATAGGGCACTTTTGACCAAAAAGTTAACTTTGTTCAGAATGGTCAATTTTTGACCCAATGATCAACCAATTGACCCCATAGATTAACTTTTAACCAAAAAGTTATCTTTGGTCAAAATAATCAATTTTTTGACCCAATTACCAACTCATTGACCAAATAGGTCAACTTTTGACCAATAAGTCAACTTTGATCAAAATGGTCAACTTCTAACCCAATGACCACCTCGTTGATTGACCAAAAATTTAATTTTGGTCAAAATAATTATTTTTCGACCTAATGACCAAAATAGTCAATTTTTGAATTAATGACCAAAATTTGACCCAGTAAGTCAATCTCTGACCAAAAAATCAACTTTGGTTAAAATGGTCAATCCTTGACCCAACAAGTCAACTTCTGACAAAATGTCAATTTTGGTCAAAATAGTCAATTTTTGACCTAATGACGATACATTGACCTAATAGGTCAACTTTTGACCAAAAAGTCAACTTTAGCCAAAATGGTCAATTTTTTACCTAATGACCAACCCACTCACCCAGTAGGTCAACTTTTGACCAAAAGTCATCTTTGGTCAAAATTGTCAATTGTTGACCCAATTACCAACTCATTAACCAAATAGGTCAACTTTTGACCAAAATGTCAACTTTGGTCAAAATGGTCAATTTCTGACACAATAACCACCCCGTTCACCCAATGGGTTAACTAAAACTTTAATTTTGGTCAAAATAGATCAACTTTTGACCAAAATGTCATCTTTGGTCAAAATGGTCAATTTCTGACCCAATAACCACCCCTTTGACCCAATGGGTTAACTTTTGACCAAAAATTTAATTCTCGTCAAAATAGTAAATTTTTTACCTAATGACCAATTATTGACCTAATAAGTCAATCTCTGAGCAAAAAGTCAACTTTGCTCAAAATGATCAATCCTTGACCCAATAGGTCAATTTTTCACCAAAAAGTCAATTTCGGTCAAAAAAGTTAATTTTTTAATAAATGACCACCCATTGACCCTATAGGTCAACTTTTGACCAAAAAGTTAATTTCAATCAAAATAGTTAATCTTTGACCTAATGACAAATTATTGACCCAGTAAGCCAGTCTCTGACCAAAAAGTGAACTTTGGTTAAAACGGTCAAACCTTGACCTAATGACCTACCCATTGACCCAAAAGGTCAACTTTTAACCAAAAAGTTAACTTTGGTCAAAATGATCAATCCTTAACCCAAAGACCAACGATTGACCAAGTAGGTCAACTTTTGACCAAAAAGTCAATTTAGGTGAAAATAGTCAATTTTTGAACTAATGACCCATTTTTGACCCAATGAGTCAATCTGTGGCCAAAAAGTCAACTTTGGTCAAAATTATCAATCTTTGACCCAATGACTACTTATTGACCCAATAGGTCAAATTTTGGCTAAAATAGTCAATTTTTGACGTAATGATCAATTATTGACCTAATAAGTCAATCTCTGACCAAAAGGTCAACTTTGGTCAAAATGGTCAATCCTTGACCCAAAGACCAACCCATTGACCCAATAGGTCAACTTCGACCAAAAAGTGAACTTTACTAAAATAGTCAATCCTTGACACAATGACCAACCCATTGACACAATAGGTCAACATTTGACCAAAAAGTTAATTTTGGTCAATATACTCAATTTTTTACTTAATGACGGCCCTATTGACCCAATATGTCAACTTTTGACTAAAAAAACAACTTTGGTCAAAATGGTAAATTTCTGACCCAATGACCACCCCATTGACCAAATGGGTCAACTTTTGACGAAAACTTCAATTTTGGTCAAAATAGTCAACTTTTGACCTATTGACCAATTATTGACCCAATAAGTCAATCTCTAACTAAAAGGTCAACTTTAGTCAAAATGATCAATCCTTGACCCAATGACTAACCCATTGACCCAATCGGTCAACTTTTGACAAAAAAATCAACTTTGGTCAAAATGGTCAATTTCTGACCCAAAGACCTCCCCACCTTCCCCCGTTGACCTAATGGGTCAACATTTGAAAAAAAATTTAATTTTTGTCAAAATAATAAATTTTTGATAAAATGACCAAAATAGTGAATTTTTAAATTAAGGACCAATTATTGACAAGATAAGTCAATCTCTGACAAAAAATCGACTTTGGTTAAAGTGGTCAATCCTTGACCCATTGAAAAACTCATTGCCCAATACATCAACTTTTCACCAAAAAGTCAATTTTGGTCAAAAAATTAATGACGACCCATTGACCCAATAGGTCAACTTTTGACCTAATAAACACCCCATTAACCCAATAAATCAACTTTTCATCAAAAAAGTTAAGTTTGGTTAAAATGCTCAATTTATAACCCAATAACAAACCCATTATCCTAATAGGTTAACTTTTGACCAAAAAGTCAACTTTGGTCAAAATGGTCAATCTTTGACACAATCACCAACCTATATACCCAATAGGTCAACTTTTGAACAAAATAGTCAATTTTTGACGTAATGATCAATTATTGACCCAATAAGTCAATCTCTGACCAAAAGGTCAACTTTGGTCAAAATGGTCAATCCTTCACCACAAAGACCAACCCATCGACCCAATAGGTTAAATTTTGACCAAAAAGTGAACTTCAGTCAAAGTAGTCAATCCTTGACACAATGACAAACCTATTCACACAATAGGTCAACGTTTGACTAAAAAGTTAATTTTGGTCAATATACTTAATTTTTTACCTAATGACCACCCTATTGACCCAAAATGTCAACTTCTGACTAAAAAGTCAACTTTGGTCAAAATGGTAAATTTCTGACCCAATGACCACCCCATTGACCAAATGGGTCAACTTTTGACGAAAAATTCAATTTTGGTCAAAATAGTCAACTTTTGACCTAATGACCAATTATTGACCCAAAAAGTCAATCTCTAACCAAAAGGTCAACTTTAGTCAAAATGATCCATCCTTGACCCAATGACCAACCCATTGGCCCAATTGGTCAACTTTTGACCAAAAAGTTAACTTTTGACCAAAAAGTTAACTTTTGACCAAAAATTTAATTTTGGTTAAAATTATTAATTTTTGACAAAATGACCAAATTAGTGAATTTTTGAATTAATGACCAATTATTGACCCGATAAGTCAATCTCTGACCAAAAAGCTGACTTTGGTCAAAGTGGTTAATCGTTGACCCATTGACAAACTCATTACCCAATATGTCAACTTTTGACCAAAAAGTCAATTTTGGTCAAAATAATCAATTTTTGACCTAATGACGACCCATTGACCCAATAGGTCAACTTTTAACCAAAAAGTCAACTTTGGTCAAAATGGTCAATTTTTAACCTAATGATGACCCATTGACCCAATAGGTCAACTTTTGATCAAAAAGTTATCTTTGGTCAAAATTGTCAATTCTTGACCTAATTACCAACTCATTGACCAAATATGTTAACTTTTGACTAAAAAGAGAACTTAGGTCAAAATGGTCAATTTCTGACCCAATGACCTCCGTGTGACCCAATGGGTTAACTTTTGACTTCAATTTTTGTCAAAATAGATAAAATTTTGACCAGAAAGTCATCTTTGGTCGAAATGGTGAATTTCATACCCAATGACTACTCTGTTCACCCAATGGGTTAACTTTTGACGAAAAAATTAATTTTGGTCAAAATAGTCAATTTTTTACCGAATGACAAAATGTTGACCCAAAAAGTCAATCTCTGACCAAAAAACCTACTCTGGTCAAAATGGTCACTCCTTGACCCAATGACAAACAAAGTGACCCAATGAGTCAGCTTTTGACCAAAAAGTCAATTTTTTACCAAATGACCACCTATTGACCCAATAGATCAACTTTTGACTAAAAAGTCAACTTTAGTTAAAATGGTCAATTTTTGACCCAATGACAAACCCATTGACCCAATAGATCAAATTTATACCAAAAAAGTCATCTTCTGTCCAAATGATCAATTCTTGACCCAATTACCTATTCATTGACCAAATAGGTCAACTTTTGACAAAAAAGGCAACTTTGGTAAAAATGATCAATCGTTGACCCAATGGCTAAATAGGTAAACTGTTGACCAAAAGTTAATTTTTGTCAAAATAGTCAATTATTTAATTAATAACCAATTATTAACCACTTATTGACCTAATAAGTCAATCTGTGACCAAAAAATCAACTTTGGTAAAAAAAGTCAATCATTGACGCAATGACAAACCTATTGACCCAATAGATCAACTTTTGACTAGAAAGTCAACTTTGGTCAAATGAGACAATTTTTGACCTAATGACCACCCATTGAACCAGTAGGTCAACTTTTAACCAAAAAGTCAACTTTGGTCAAAATGGTCAATTTTTGACACAATGACCAACCGATTGACCCAATGGATCAACTTTGACCAAAAATTCATCTTCAGTTAAAATGGTCAATTCTCGACCTAATTACCAACCCATTGACCAAATAGGTTAACTTTTGAACAGAATGTCAACTTTGGTCAAAAAGGTCAATTTCTGACCTAATGTCCACCCCGTTAGCCCAATGGGTTAACCTTTGAGCAAAAAATAAATTTTGTTCAAAATAGTCAATTTTTTACCTATTGACCAATTACTGACCCAATAAGTCAATATCTAACCAAAAAGTCAACTTTGGTCAAAATTGTCAATCCTTGACCCCATGACAAACTCATTGACCCAATAGGTTAACTTTTGACCAAATAGTCAATTTTGGTCAAAATTGTTAATTTTTTACTGCATGACCACCAATTGACCCAATAGGTCAACTTTGTTCAAAATAGTTCATTTTTTACCCAATGACCAACCAATTGGCCTAATAGATCAACTTTTGACCAAAAAGTCATCTTTGGTCAAAATAATCAATTTTTTGACCCAATTATAAACTCATCGACCAAATAGGTCAACTTTTCGACCAAAAGTCAACTTTGGTCAAAATGATCAACTTCTAACCCAATGACCACCTCTTTGATTGACCAAAATTTAATTTTGGTCAAAATAATTATTTTTCGACCTAATGACCAAAATAGTCAATTTTTGAATTAATGACTAATTATCGACCCAATAAGTCAATCTCTGACAAAAAAATCAACTTTGGTCAAAATGGTCAATACTTGACCCAACAAGTCAAATTCTGACCAAAAAATCAAATTTGGTCAAAATAGTTAATCTTTGACCTAATGACGACCTATTGACACAATAGGTCAACTTTTGACCAAAAAGTCAACTTTAGTCAAAATGGTCAATTTTTGAACCGATGACCAACCCACTGACGCAATAGGTCAACTTTTGACCAAAAAGTCATCTTTGTCAAACTTGTTAATTCTTGACCCAATTACCAACTTATTGACCAAATAGGTCAACTTTTGACCAAAAAGTCAACATTGGTCAAAAAGGTCAATTTCTGACATATTGACCACCCCGTTGACCCAATGAATTAACTAAAACTTCAATTTTGGTCAAAATAGATCAACTTTTGACCAAAATGTCATTTTGGTCAAAATGGTCAATTTCTGACCCAATGACCACCCCGTTTACCCAATGGGTTAACTTTTGACCAAAAATTTAATTCTGGTCAAATTAGTCAATTTTTGACCTAATGACCAATTATTGACCCAATAAGTCAATCTCTGACCAAAAAGTCAACTTTCCTCAAAATGATCAATCCTTGACCCAATGACAAACCCATTGACCCAATAGGTCAACTTTTGACCAAAAAGTCAATTTCGGTCAAAATAGTCAATTTTTTAATAAATGACCACCCATTGACCCTATAGGTCAACATTTGACCAAAAAGTCAATTTTAGTCAAAATTGTCAATTTTTTACTAAATGACTAATTATTGACCTAGTAAGCCAATCTCTGACCAAAAAGTGAACTTTGGTTAAAACGGTCAATCCTTGACCTAATGACCAACCCATTGACCCAATAAGTCAACTTTTGACCAAAAAGTCAACTTTGGTCAAAATGATCTATTCTTAACCCAAAGACCCCGATTGGCCAAATAGGTCAACTTTCGTCCAACAAGTTAATTTTGGTGGAAATAGTCAATTTTTGAATTAATGACCCATTTTTGACCCAATGAGTCAATCTGTGACCAAAAAGTCAACTTTGGTCAAAATGGTCAATCATTGAACCAATGACAAACCTATTTATCCAATAGGTCAACTTTTGACCAAAACTCATTGCCCCAATAGGTCAACGTTTGACCAAAAGTCAACTTTAGTCAAAATGGTCGATTTTTGACACGATGACCAACCCAGTGACCCAATAGATCAACTTTTAACCAAAAAGTCATCTTCGGTAAAAATGCTCAATTCTTAACCCATTTACAAACTCATTATTCAAATAGGTCAACTTTTGACTAAAAAGTCAACTTTGGTCAAAATGGTCAATTTCTGACCCAATGACAACCCTGTTGACCCAATGGGTCAACTTTTGACCAAAAAATTAATTTTGGTCAAAATAATTAATTTTTGACCTAATGAGCAATTATTGATCCAATATGTCAATCACTGACCAAAAAGTCAACTTTGGTCAAAATGGTCAATCCTTGACCCAATGACCAACCCATTGACCCATTAGGTCTACTTTTGATTAAAAGTCAACTTTGGTCAAAATGGTCAATCCTTGACCCAATGACAAACCCATTAACCTAAAATGTCAACTTTTAACTAAAAAGTTAATTTTGGTCAAAATAGTCAATTTTTGACCTGATGACCACTCATTGACACAATAAGTCAACTTTTGACCAAAAAATTAACTTTGGTCAAATGGTCAATTTTTGACACAAAGACAAAACCATTGACTCAACGTATCAATTTTTTGACCAAAAAGTTATTTTCAGTCAAAAAGGTCAATTCTTGACCAAATTACTAACTCGTTGACCAAATAGGTCAACATTTTACCAGAAAGTCAACTTTGGTCAAAAAGGTCAATTTCTGACCTAATGTCTACCACCCTATTCACCCAATGGGTTAACTTTTGACCAAAAAGTTAATTTTGCTAAAAATTGTTAAATTTTGACCTGATGACCGCCTCATTAACCTAAATAGATCAACTTTTGACCAAAAAGTCAACTTTGGTCAAAATGGTCAATCCTTGACCCAATGACCGACCCATTGACCCAATAGGTCATCTTTTGACCAAAAAATCAATTTTGGTCAAAATAGTCAATGATTGACCTAAAGACCAATTATTGTCCCAGTAAGCAATTCTCTGACCAAAAAGTCAACTTTGGGCAAAATGGTCAATCCTTGACCCATTGACCCAATAGGTCAACTTTTGACCAAAAAGTCAACTTTGGTTAAAATGATCAGTCCTTAACCCAATGCCCAACCCATTGGCCTTATAGGACAAATTTTAACCAAAAACTCAACTTTGGTCAAAATGGACAATTTATGACCCAATGACCAATTATTGACCCAATAAGTCAATCTCTCACCAAATAGTCAACATTGGTTAAAATGATCAATCCCTGACCCAATGACCAAACTGTTGACCCAATAGGTCAACTTTTGACCAAAATGTCAACATTGGTCAAAATGGTCAATCCTTTACCTAATGACCCAATAGGTCAACTTTTGACTAAAAAGTCAATT
The DNA here is from genome assembly GCA_022702705.1 of Papilionanthe hookeriana x Papilionanthe teres. Lineage (NCBI taxonomy): Eukaryota > Viridiplantae > Streptophyta > Magnoliopsida > Asparagales > Orchidaceae > Papilionanthe > Papilionanthe hookeriana x Papilionanthe teres. Next base: position 145,453,673 of record CM040426.1, read on the forward strand.
TTGGTCAAAATAGTCAAATTTTGACCTAATGACCAATTATTGCCCCAATAAGTCAATCGCTGACCAAAAAGTCAAGTTTGGTCAAAATGGTCAATCCTTGACCCAATGACAAACCCATTAACCCAATAGGTCAACATTTGACAAAAAAGTTAACTTTGCTCAAAATATTCAATCCTTAACCCCATGACCAACTCATTGGGCTAATAGGTCAACTTTTAACCAAAAAGTCAATTTTCGTCAAAATTGTTAATTTTTGAATTATTGACCCAATAAGTAATCTCTGACCAAAAAGTCATATTTTGTTAAAATGGTCAATCCTTGACCCAATCACAAATCTATTGACCAATAGGTCAACTTAGGGCCAAAAAGTCAACTTTCGTCAAAATAGTTAATTTTATAACTAATGACCACCCAGTGACCCAATAGGTCAACATTTGACTAAAAAGTCAACTTTGGTCAAAATGGTCAATTTTTGACCCAATGACCAACCCGTTACCCAATAGGTCAACTTTTGACCAAAAAGTCATCATTGGTCAAAATGGTTAATTTTTGACCCAATTACCAACTCATTGACCAAATATACCAACTTTTGACCAAAAAGTTAACTTTGGTTAAAATAGTAAATTTTCGACCCAATGACCATCCCATTGACCTTATGGTTTAACTTTTGACCAAAAATTCTATTTTGGTCAAAATAGTCAATTTTTGACCTAATGACCAAATATTGACCCATTAAGTCAATCTCTGACCAAAAAGTTAACTTTAGTCAAAATGGTCTATTTTTGACCTAATGACAAACTCATTGATCCAATAGCTCAACTTTTGACCAAAAGACAATTTTGGTCAGAATAATCAATTTTTGACCCAGTAACCTGCTCATTGACCACATAAGTTAACTTTTGACCAAAAAGTTAACTTTGGTCAAAAGGTCAATTTCTGACCCATTGACCACCTCTTCGACCTAATGAGTCAACTTTTGAATAAAAATTTAATTTTCATCAAAATAATCAATTTTTTACCTAATGTCAAATTATTGACCCAATAAGTCAATCTCTGACCAAAAAATGAACTTTGGCCAAAATAGTCAATCCTTGACCCAATGCCCAACCCATTGACCCAATACGTCAACTTTTGACCAAAAAGTCAATTTTGGTCGCAATTGTCAATCTTTTACGGAATGACCAACCCATTGACCCAATAGGTCAACTTTTGACCAAAAAACTAACTTTGGTCAAAATGGTCAATCATTGACCCAATGACCAACCCATTAACCCAAAAGGTTAACTTTTGAACAAAAAGTTAATTTTGGTTAAAATAGTCAATTTTTGACCTAATGAACACCCCATTAACCCAATAAATCAACTTTTCATCAAAAAGTTAAGTTTGGTTAAAATGGTCAATTTCTGACCCAATAACCAACCCATTAACCTAATAGGTTAAGTTTTGACCAAAAAGTGAAGTTTGGTCAAAATAGTTTGGTCAAAACGGTAAATATTTGACCCAATGACCAACCTATAGACCCAATAGGTCAACTTTTGACCAAAATAGTCAATTTTTGATGTAATGATCAATTATTGACCCAATAAGTCAATCTCTGACAAAAAGGTCAACTTTGGTCAAAATGGTCAATCCTTGACCCAATGACCAACCCATCGACCCAATAGGTCAAATTTTGACCAAAAAGTGAACTTTAGTCAAGATAGTCAATCCTTGACACAATGATCAACCCATTGACACAATAGGTCAACGTTTGACCCAAAAGTTAATTTTGGTCAATATACTCAATTTTTTACCTAATGACCACCCTATTAACCCAATTTTCAACATCTGACAAAAAATTAAACTTTGGTCAAAATGGTAAATTTTTGACCCAATGACCACCCCATTGACCCAATGGGTCAAATTTTGATGAAAATTTCAATTTTGGTCAAAATAATCAACTTTTGACCTAATGACCAATTATTGATCTAATAAGTCAATCTCTAACCAAAAAGTCAACTTTAGTCAAAATGATCAATCCTTGACCCAATGCCAACCCATTGACCCAATCGATCAACTTTTGACCAAAAAGTCAACAATGATTAAAATGTTCAATCTTTGACCCAATGACGCAATTGGTCAACTTTTGACTAAAAAGTCAATTTTGGTAAAAATAGTTAAATTTTCACCTAATGATCACCTAATTGACCCAATTGGTCAACTTATGACCAAAAAGTCAACTTTTGTCAAAATGGTCAATTTTTTATCCACGACCAACTCATTGACCCAATAGGTCAACTTTTGACCAAAAAGCCAATTTTGGTCAAAATAGTCAATTTTTGACTTAATGACCAATTATTGACCCAGTAAGATAATCTCTGACCAAAAAGTCAACTTTGGTCAAAATGGTCAATCCTTGACCCAATAACCAACCCATTGACCTAATAGGTAAACTTTTGACCAAAAAGCGGACTTTGGTGAAAGTAATCAAGGCCTAATAGGTCAACTTTTGACAAAAATGTTAATTTTGATCAAAATAGTCAATTTTTGAATTAATGACCAATTATTGACCCAATAAGTCAATCTCTGATCAAAAAGTTAACTTTGGTCAAAATGATCAATCCTTGACCTAATGACAAGCTCATTGACCCAATAGGTCAACCATTAACCAAAAAGTCAATTTTGGTCAAATTAGCCAATTTTTGAACCAATGACCAACCCATTGACCGAATATGTCAACTTTTGACCAAAAAGTCAATTCAGTCAAATAGTCAATTTTTGATTAAATAAATAATTATTGACCCAGTAATTGCTTAAAATGGTCAATCCTTGACCCAATGAGCAACCTATTGACCCAATAGGTCAACTTTTGACCAAAAAATCAACCTTGGTCAAAATGATCTATGCCTACTAGGATAACTTCTGACCAAAATGTCAATTTTGATCAAAATAGTCAACTTTTGAATTAATGACCAATTATTGACTCAATAAGTCAATCTCTGACAAAAAAGTCAACTTTGCTCAAAATGATCAATTCGCGACCCAATTACTAACTGGTTGACCAAAATATGTCAACTTTTAACCAAACAGTCAACTTTGGTCAAAATAGAGAATTTCTGACCCAGTGACCTCTCCGTTGACCTAATGGGTCAACTTTTAACCAATAATTTAATTTTGGTCAAAATAATCAATTTTTGACCCAATGACGAATTATTAACCCAGGAAGTCAACCACTGACCAAAAAGTCAACTTTGGTCAAAATGGTCAATCCTTGGCCCAATAATCAACCCATTGACCCAGTAGGTCAACCAACTTTTGACCAAAAAGTCAACTTTGGTCAAAATAGTCAATCCTTGACCTAAAGATCAACCCATTGACCCAATAGGTCAACTTTTGACCAAAAAATCTATTTTGGTCAAAATAGTCAATTTTTGATCTAATGAACAATTATTGACCCAATAAGCCAATCTCTGAAGAAAAATTCAACATTGGTCAAAATGGTTGATCTTTAACTCAAAGACAAACCCATTGGCCCAATAGATTTAATGTTGAACTTTGGTCAAAATGGTCAATTTCCGACCCAATGACCAACCCATTTACCCAATAGGTCAACTTTTGACCAAAAAGTCAACTTTGGTCAAAATGGTCAAACCTTGACCAAATGACCAACCCCTTGACACAATAGGTCAACTATTGACCAATAGTGAATTTTGGTCAAAAGAGCCAATTTTACCTAATGACCACACATTGACCAAAAAGTCAATTTTGGTCTAAATGGTCAATTTTTGACCCAATGACCAACCCGTTGACCCAAAAAGTCAAGTTTTGACAAAAAAGTCAACTTTGGTCAAAATGATCAATTCTTCACCCAATGACCAACAGATTAGCCCAATAAGTCAACTTTTGAACAATAAGTCAATTTTGGTCAAAATAGTCAATTTTTTACCTAATGACCAATTATTGACCTAATAAATCAATCTCTGACCAAAAAGTCAACTTTTGCCATAAAGGTCAATCCTTGACCCAATGACTAACCCATTGACCCAATAGGTCAACTTTTGACAAAAAAGTCAACTTTTGTCAAAATGGTAAATCCCTGACCCAATGACCAACCCACTAACCCAATAGATCAACTTTTGACCAAAATGTCATTTTTAGTCAAAATAGTAAATTTTTTTCTTAATGACCAATTATTGACTCAATAGGTCAACTTTTGACCAAAAAGACAACTTTGGTCAAAATTCTCAATCCTTTACCCAATGACCAACCCATTGACCCGATAGGTCAACTTTTAACTAAAAAGTTATCTTTTGTCAAAATGGTTAATCCTCGACCCAGTGACCAACTCATTGACCCAACAGGATAACTTTTGACCAAAAAGTCAATTTTGGTCAAAATTGTCAATTTTTGACCTAATACCCACCTCAGTAACCCAAAAGGATAAATTTTGACCCAAAAGTCTAACTTGGTCAAAATGCTCAATTTCTGACACAATGACGTAAATGTCAACTTTAGTGAAAATGGTAAATCCTTGATCCAAGGAACAACCCATTGACCCAATTTGTCAACTTTTAACTAAAAAGTCAACTTTGGCTGAAATGGTCAATCCTTGACCCAACGACCAACACCTTGACCTAATAAGTTAACTTTTGACTAAAAAGTTAATTTTTGTCAAATTTGTCAAATTTTGACCCAATGACCGCCTGATTGACGAAAATAGGTCAACTTTTGACCAAAAAGACAACTTTGGTTAAAAACGTCAATCCTTGACCCAATGACGAACCCATTAACACAATAGGTTAACATTTGACCAAAAAGTTAATTTTGGTTAAATTGTCAATTTTTGACATAATGACCAATTATTGACCCGGTAAGCCAATCTCTGACCAAAAAGTCAAGTTTGGTCAAAATGGTCAATCCTTGAACCAATGACTAACCCATTGACTGAAAAGGTCAAATTTTAACCAAAAAGTCAAATTTGGTCAAAATGATCAATCCTTCACCTAATGACAAACCGGTTGACCCAATAGTTCAACTTCTGACCAAAAATTCAATTTTGGTCAAAATAGTCAATTTTTGACTTAATGACCACTCATTGACCCAATATGTCAACTTTTGATCAAAAAGTTAATTTTTGTATAAAATAGTCAATTTTTGACCTAATGACCAATTATTGGCCAAGTAAGCTAATCTTTGACGAAAAAGTCATGTTTGGTCAAAATGGTCAATCCTTGACCCAATGACCAACCTGATTAACCAAAAGGATAACACTTAACCAAAAAGTCAACTTTGGTCAAAATGATCAATCTTTGACCAATGACCAACCCATCGTCTAATAGTCAACTTTCACCAAAAAGTCAATTTTGGTTAAAAGAGTTAATTTTTGAATTAATGACGAATTATTGACCCAATGAGTAATCTCTGACCAAAAATTAACTTTGGTTAAAATGGTCAAACCTTGAACCAATGACATACCCATTGATCCAATAGGTCAACTTTTCGATCAAATAGATCAATTTTGAGTCGAAATACCGATTTCGACTTTAATTTCCACCCATCGACCTAATCATCACTTTTCGACGAAAAGTCGACTTTATCAAAATGATCAATTTTTGACCCAATGACTATCCCGTTGACCCAATGGGTTAACTTTTGACCAAAAATTCAATTTTGGTCAGAATAGGCAATTTTTGACCTAATGACCAATTATTGACCCAATAGTCAATCTCTGACAAAAAGTCAACCATGGTCAAAATGGTCAATCCTTGACCAAATGACAAACCCATCGACCTAATAGGTCAGCTTTTGAGCAAATAGTCAATTTTGGTCAGAATAGTCAATTTTTAACTGAATAACCACCAATTGACCCAAAAGGTCAACTTTTAACTAAAAAGTCAACTTTGGTTAAAATGGTCAATTTTTGACCCAATGACCAACACATTGACCCAATAGATTAACTTTTGACCAAAAAGTCATCTTTAGTCAAAATGGTCAATTCATGACCCAATTACAATGTCATTGACCAAATAGGTCAACTTTTGACCTAAAAATCAACTTTTGTCAAAATGGTCAGTTCCTGACCCAATGGGTCAACTTTTGACCAAAAATTTAATTTTGGTCAAAATGGTCAATCCTTGCCCCAGTGACAAATCATTGCCCAAGAGATCAACTTTTGACCAAAAAGAAAATTTTGGTCAAAAAGGTAAATTTTTGACCAAATCACCACCCATTAATACAATAGGTCAACTTTTGACCAAAAAGTCAACTTTGGTCAAAATGATTAATTTTTTCCCCAATGACCAACTCATTGACACAATTGATCAACTTTTGACCCAAAAGTCATTTTCGGTCAAAATGGTCAATTCTTGACCCAATTACCAACTCATTGACCAAATATGTCAACTTTTGACCAAAAAATTAACTTTGGTCAAAATGGTCAATTTTCGATCTAATAACCAACTCGTTGATCCAATAGGTCAACTTTTGACCAAAAAGTTAATTTTGGTCAAAATGGTCAATTCTTAACCCAATGTCTAATGCATTGACCCAGTAAGTTAACTTTTGATGAAAAAGTCAATTTTGGTCAAAATAATCAATTTTTGACCTAATGACCACCCATTAACCCAATAGGTCAACTTTGGTCAAAATAGTTACTACCTAACCTAATCACCAACCCATCGACCAATAAACCAACTACCAAAAAGTCATCTTTGATCAACATGGTCAATTCTTAAACTAATTACTCCACTATCATTAAATAGTCAACTTTCGACACAAAGTCAACTTTAGTCAAAATGATTAATTTCGACACAATGACCAAGATGACGCCAATGTAAGTCAACTTTTTGGCAAAATTAATTTTGGTCAAAATAATCAATTTTTGACCTAATGACCAATTTTTTCACTAATTGTCTGGGCTCAATCAAAATAACTTTGGTCAAATTGGTCAATCTTTGACCCAATGACCAACCCATTGACCCATTATGTCAACTTTTGACCAAAAAATCAACTTTGGTTAACCCATTGACACAATAGGTCAATTTTTGACCAAAAAATCAATTTTGGTCAAAATAGTCACATTTTGACCTAATGACCAATTATTGACCCAATATGTCAATTCTGACCAAAAAGTCAACTTTAGTCAAAATGATCTATCCTTGGTCGAAAGGCCATCCCATTGATCTAACAAGCCAACTTTGATCAAAAGTTCAACTTTGGTCAAAATGATTAATCATTGACCCAATGACAAACTCATTGACCTGATAAAGTCAACTTTTGATTCAAATAGTGAATTTTGGTCAAAAGAGTCTAATTTCGACTTAATAACCACTCATCTGGACCCAAATGGTCATCTTTTGAGCAAAGGTTAACTTTGGTGAAAATGGTCAATTTTTGACCAATGACTGAACCCATTGACTAATAGGTCAACTTTGACTCAAAACTCATCTTTGGTCAAAATGGTCAGTCTCTGACTAATTTACCAACTCATTGACTAAATAGATCAACTTCGACTAAAAATTAGCTTTGGTCAAAATGGTCATTTCTCAACCTAATGACCACCTCGTTGACCCAATGAGTTAACATTTGTCCAAAAATCTAATTTTGGTCAAAATAACAATTTTTGAATTAAGGACCAACTTTGACCCAATAAGTCAATCTCTGACCAGAAACTTAACTTTGGTCAAAATGGTCAATCCTTGACCTATTGACAAACCCATTGACAAAATAGGTCAACTTTTGACCAAAAAGTGAATTTTGGTCAAAATAGTCAATTTTTGACCTAATGACAACCCATTGACCTAATAGATCAACTTTTGACCAAAAAGTCAACTTTGATCAAAATGGTTAATTTTTGACCCAATGACCAACCCATTGACCCAATATATCCACTTTTGACCAAAAACTCATCTTCGGTCAAAATAGACAATTCTTGACCCAATTACCAACTCATTGACCAAATAGGTTAACTTTTACCTAAAAATTCAACATTGGTCAAAATGGTTAATTTATGATCTAATGACCTCACCCGTTAACTCCACTGGATCAACTTTTGACAAAATTAATTTTTGGTTAAAATAATCAATTTTTGACCTAACGACCATTATTGACCCAATTAGTCAATCTCACGACCATAAGATCAACATTAGTCATAATGATTAACTTCTTGACCAATGACCAACCCATTGACTCCATTAGGTCAACCTTTGACCAAAAACTCAACTTTAGTCAAAATGGGCAATCCTTGACCCAATGATTCAACCCAATAACCCAATTAGGCCACACTTTGACCCAAAATCAATTTTGTTAAAATAGTCGAATTTCGACCTAATGACTCAATATTGACTCCTGTAAAGTCAATCTCGACCAAAAGTTAACTTTGGTCAAAATGGGCTATCCTTGACTCGATGACCAACTCATTGACCCAAAAAGTCAACTTTGGTCAAAATGGTCAATCATTGACTTAATACAAACCCATTGACCCGATAAGTCCATTTTGACCAAAAAGTCGATTTTAGTCGAAATAGACGATTTTTGACTTAATGACCATCCATTGACGATCAACTTCTGACCAAAAAGTCGACTTTGGTCAAAATAGTCAATTTACGACCTAATGACCACCCAGTCATTTCAATGAGTTAACTTTTGACCAAAAAATCAATTTTGCTTAAAATAGTTAATTTTTGACCTAATGACCAATTATTGATCCAATAAGTCAGAATCTGAACAAAAAGTAAACTGTAGTCAAAAGGGTCAATGCTTGACCTAATGACAAGCCCATTAACCCAATAGGTCAACTTTTAACCAAATAGTCAATTTTGGTCAAAATTGTTAAATTTTGATTGAATGACCACCCATTGACCCAATAGGTTAACAATTGACCAAAAAGTCGAATTTGGTCAAAATGGTCAATTTTTGACCCAATGACTAACCCATCGACCTAATAGATCAACTTTTGACCAAAAAGTAATCTTTGGTCAAAATGGCCGTCTTGACCTAATTACAAACTCATTGACCAAATAGGTCAACGTTTGACCAAAAAGTCAACTTTGGTCAAAATGGTCAATTTATGACCCAATGACCACCCCGTTGACACAATGGGTTAACTTTTGACCAAAAATTTAATTTTGGTCATAATAATTAAATTTTGACCTAATGACCAAAATAGTCAATTTTTGAATTAATGATCAATTATTGGCCCAATAAGTCAATCTCTGACCAAAAAGTCAACTTTGGTCAAAATGGTCAATTCTTGACCCAATGATAAACGCATTGCCCAAGAGGTCAACTTTTGACCAAAAAGATAATTTTGGTCAAAATAGTAAATTTTTGACCTAATGATCACCCATTTACACAATAGGTCAACTTTTGACCAAAAAGTCAACTTTGGTCAAAATGGTCAATTTTTTACCCATTGACCAACTCATTGACCCAATAGAACAACTTTTGACAAAAGGGTTATCTTCTGTCAAAATGGTCGGTCTTGACCCAATTGCTAATTCATTGACCAAAAAGGTCAACTTTTACCTAAAAAGACAACTTTGGTCAAAAAGGTCAATTTCTGACCCAATGACCACCCCGTTCACCCAAAGGGTTAACTTTGGACAAAAAATTCAATTTTGGTCAAAAAAGATCAACTTTTGACCAAAAAGTCAATTTTGGTCAAAATAGTCAATTTTTGAATTTATGACCACCCATTAACCCAATAGGTTAGCTTTTGAACAAAAACCAATTTCGATCAAAATAGTCAATTTTTGACCTAATGACCAATTATTGACACGTTAGTATAATCTTTGACCGAAAAGTCGACTTTGGTCAAAATTGCAATCCTTGATCTGATGACTAACCCATCGACCACGATAGGTCGACTTTTTGGCCAAATAGTATATTTTGTTCAAAATAATTAATTTCTAGTTGAATGACCACCCATTGGCCTAATAGGTCAACTTTTGACCAAAAAGTCAACTTGGGTCAAATGGTCATTTTTAGATCAAATGACCAACCCATTGACCCAGTATATCAACTTTTGACTAAAAAGTCATCTTTGGTCAAAATGGTCAATTATTGACCCAATTACAAACTCATTGACCAAATAGGTCAATTTTTGACCTAAAAGTCAACTTTGATAAAAAATGGTTAATTTCTGAACCGATGACTAATCCGCTAGGCCTGATAGGTCAAATTTTGAGCAAAAAATTAATTTTGGTCAAAATATATAATTTTGTCTAATAACGAAAATAGTCGATTTTTAAATTAATGACCTAATTATCGACCCGATAAGTCGATCTACGACAAAAAAATCAACTTTGGTCAAAATGGTTAATCCTTGACCTAATGACAAACCCGATGCTAAGAGATTAACTTTTGACCAAAATACAATTTTGGTCAAAATAGTAAATTTTTGACCTAATGACCACCCATTGACCAATAGGTCAACTTTTAACCAAAAAGTCGACTTTAGTCAAAATTTTCAATTTTTTCCTAATGACCAACTCATTGACACAATTGATCAACTTTTGACCAAAAAGTCATCTTCGGTCAAAATGGTCAATTCCTGACCTAATTACCAACTCATTAACCAAATAAATCAACTTTTGACCAAAAAGTCAACATTGGTCGAAAATGGTCGAATTTTCCGACCTAATGACCACTCCGTTGACTCATTGGGTCGACTTTGACAAAAGTTTAATTTTGGTCGAAAATAATCATTTTGACTTAATGACGCAATTATTTACCCGATAAGTCGATCACTCGACAAAAAGTCGAACTTTGGTCGAAATGGTCGATCCTTGACCCAATGACCAACCCATTGACCCAATAGGTCGACTTTTGACAAAAGTCAACTTTTGTCGAAATGGTGATCCTTGACCCAATGACTAACCCATTGACCCAATATGCCAACTTTTGACCAAAAAGTCAATTTTGGTCAAAATAGTCAAATTTTGACCTAATGACCACCCATTGACCACATAGGTCAACTTTTGACCAAAAAGTCAACTTTGCTCAAAATGGTCAATTCTTGACCCAATGACCAACGCATTAATCCAATAGGTCAACTTTTGACCAAAAGTCAACTTTGTTCAAAATGGTCAATTCTTGACCCAATGACCAACGCATTGACCTAGTAAGTTAACCTTTGAACAAAAAGTCATTTTTGGTAAAAATAGTCAATTTTTGACCTAATGACCGCCCATTAACCCAATAGGTCTACTTTTTACAAAAATATCAACTATGGTCGAAATGATCAATTTTGACCCAATTGACGAATAAACCATCTTTTGACCAAGAAGGCATCTATGATCAACATGGTCGATTCTTGACCCGATTCATACTCATTGACCAAATAGGTCGACTTTTGACAAAAAGTCAACTTTGGTCAAAATGGTCAATTTTCGACACGATGACCACCCAGTTGAGCCAATAGTGTCAACTTTTGGCAAAAATTTAATTTTTGGTCAAAATAATCGATTTTTACCTAATGACCGATTATTGACCCAATAAGTCAATCTCTGACTAAAAAGTCAACTTTGGTCAAAATGGCCAATCCTTGACCCAATGACCAACCCATTGACCCAATGTGTCAACTTTTGACCAAAAAGTCAAATTTGGTCAAAATGGTAAATCCTTAACCCAATGACCAACACATTGACACAATAGGTCAACTTTTGACCAAAAAATCAATTTTTGTCAAAATAGTTAATTTTTGACCTAATGACCAATTATTTACCCAATAAGCCAATCAGTTACAAAAAAAGTCATCTTTGGTCAAAATGGTCTATCCTTTTCCTAATAACCAACAGTTTGACCCAATAATCCAACTTTTGACCAAAAGGTCAACTTTGGTCGAAAATGATCGATCATCGACCCGATGACAATCCCATTGACCCAAAATGTAAACTTACGACCAAAACAGTCAATTTTGGTCATTATAGTAAATTTCGAACTTAATGACCACCGTTAACCCAAAAGGTCGACTTTTGAGCGAAAAGTCGACTTTGGTCAAAATGATCAATTTTTGACCCTAACGACTCAAGCCAATTGACCCAATATGTCAACTTTTGATCAAAAAGTCAACTTCGGTCAAAATGGTCAATTCTTGACCCAATTACCAACTCATTAACCAAATAAGTCAACTTTTGACCAAAAAGTCAACTTTGGTCAAAATGGTTAATTTCTGACCCAATGACCACCCCGTTAACCCAATGGGTCAACTTTTGACAAAAATTTTTTTTGGTTAAAATAATTAATTTTTGACCTAATGACCGATTATTCACCCAATTAGTCGATCTCGACCAAAAGTCAACATTGGTCATAATGGTCAATCCTTTACACAACGACGAACTCATTGACCCAATAGGTCAACTTTTGACCAAAAAGTTAACTTTAGTCAAAATGGGCAATCCTTGACCTAATGACCAACCTAATAACCCAACAGATCAACTTTTGAGCCAAAAATAAATTTTGGTCAAAATAGTCAATTTTTTACTTAATAACCAATTATTGACCCAGTAAGTCAATCTTTGACAAAAAAGTCAACTTTAGTCAAAATGGTCTATCCTTGAGTCAATGAGCAACCCATTCACCCAATAGGTCAACTTTTGACCAAAAAATCAACTTTGGTCAAAATGATCAATCCTTGACCCAATGACCAACGCATTGGCCTTATAGATCAACTTTTGACCAAAAAGTCAATTTTGGTCAAAATAGTCAATTTTTTTTATAAATGACCAATTACTGACCCAAAAAGTCTATCTCTGACAAAAAAGTCAACTTTGGTCAAAATGGTCAATCCTTGACCCAATAACAAACTCATTGATCCAATAAGTGAACTTTTGATCAAAAAGTCAATTTTGGTTAAAATAGTCAATTTTTGACTTAATGACCACCCATTGACCCAATCCGTCAACTTTTAACCAAAAAGTCAACTTTGGTCAAAATGGTCAATTTCTGACCCAATGACCACCCCATTGACCCAATGGGTTAACTTTCGACAAAAAATCAATTTTGCTTAAAATAGTTAATTTTTGACCTAATGACCAATTATTGATCCAATATGTCAACAATTGACCAAAAAGTGAACTTTGGTCAAACTGGTCAATTTTTGACCCAATGACCAACCCATTGACCCAACAGATCAAGTTTTGACCAAAAAGTAATCTTTCGTCAAAAAGATCAATTCTTGACCCAATTAAAAACTCATTGACCAAATAGGTCAACTTTTGACCAACAAGTCAACTTTGGCCAAAATTGTCAAAATAGTCAACCCAAAGGGTCAACTTTTGACCCAATGACCAACCCAAAGGGTCAACTTTTGACCAAAAATATAATTTTCGACAAAATAATTAATTTTTGACCTAACGACAAAAATAGTCAATTATTTAGTTAATGACCAAATATTAACCCAAATGGTCAATCTCTGACCAAAAAGTCAACTTTGGTCAAAATTGTAAATCCTTGACCCAATGACAAACGGCTTATCGCCCAAGAGTCAACTTTTGACCAAAAAGACAATTTTGGTCAAAATAGTAATTTTAACCTAACGATCACCCATTTACTACAATACGTCAACTTTTGACCAAAAATTCAACTTCGGTCGAAATGGTCAATTTTTTACCCAATGACTAACTCATTGAATCCAATAGCAGTCAATTTTGACCAAAAATTTATCATCGGTCAAAATGATCCATTCTAGAACCCAATTACAAACTTATCAACTAAATAGTTGACTTTTTGACCAAAAAGTCGACTTTGGTCAAAATGGATCAATTTTCGACCTAATGACCACCCCGTTGACCCGATGGGTCAGCTTTTGACCAAAAATTCAATTTTGGTTAAACTAGATCGACTTCGAGCCAAAAGTCAATTTTGGTCAAAATAGTCAATTCTTAATTAGTGACTACCCATTGATCATAAAAGGTCGACTTTTTGACTAAAAAGTCGATTTAGATCAAAATAGTCAATTTTTACCTAATGACCAACTCGTTGACCCTATAAGCCAATCTCTCGAAAAAAGTCAACTTTGTGTCAAAATGGTCAATCTCGAACTGAATGACGACCCATCTGATCTGATATAGTCGATTTTCAATGAAAAATCAACTTTAGTCAAAATGATCAATCATTGACCTAATGACCAACCCATTGGCCTAATAGGTCAACTTTGACCAAAAAGTCAATTTTGATTAAAAAGTCGATTTTAAATTAATGAGCGATTATCAATCTAATAAATCGATCTCTCGACTAAAAAGTCAACTTTGGTCAAAATGGTCAATCATTGACCTAGTGACAAACCCATCGACCCAATAGGTTAACTTCTGACTAAAATGTTAATTTTGGTCAAAATAATCAATCACTTGACCTAATGACCAGCCCATTGACCCCAATAAGTCAACTTTCGACAAAATAAAGTTTGGTCGAAATTGTCTATTTTTTACACAATGACCAACCCATTGACCAAACAGATTATTTTTTTGATCAAAAAGTCATCTTCGATGAAAAAGGTCAATTCTTGACCCAATTACTAACTCATTGACCAAATAGGTCAACTTTTCACAAAAAAGTCAACTTTGGTTAAAATGGTCAATTTTTGACCCAATGAACAAATCGTTGACCCAATATGTCAACTTTTAACCAAAAATTTAATTTTGGTCAAAATACTCAATTTTTGACCTAATGACCAATTATTGACCCAATAAGTCAATCCCTGACCAAAAAGTCAATTTTGGTCAAAATGGTCAATCCTTTACCAATGACTAACCCATTGACCCAATAGGTCAATTTTTGAAAAAAAAGTCAACTTTGGTCAAAATGATCAATCCTTGACCTAATGTCCAAGCCATAGACCCAAAAGGTCAACTTTTGACCAAAAAGTCAATTTTGGTCAAAATAGTCAATTTTTGACCTAATGACAAATTATTGACCCAGTAAGCCAATCTCTGACCAAAAAGTTAACTTTGGTCAAAATGGTTAATTTTTGACCCAATGACAAACCCATTGACCCAATAGGTCAACTTTTGACCAAAAAGTCAACTTTGGTCAAAATGGTCAATCTGTGACCCAATGACCAACCCATTGGCCCAATAGGTCAACTTTTGACCAAAACTCAACTTTAGTTCAATAATGGTTAAACTTTGACCTAATAACTCAACCCATTGACACAATATGTTAACTTTTGACCAAAAAGTCAATTTTGGTCAAAATGGTCAATTTTTAACCCAATGACCAGCCCATTGACCCAATATGTCAACCTTTGACCAAAAAGTTATCCTTGGTCAAAATGGTCAATTCTTGACCAATTTACCAACTCATCGAGTAACAGTTAGCTTTTAACTGACATAGTTTTGGTCAAAATGGTCATTTTCGCATCCAATGATCACCACATTGATCCAACGAAGTTAACTTTCGACCAAAATTTCAACATTGGTCAAAATAGTAAATTTTTGAATAATGACGAATTATTGACCTAATAAGTCAATCTCTGACCAAAATAGTCAACTTTGTTCAAAATGATCAATCCTTGACCCAATGATAAACCCATTCACCCAATATGTCAACATTTGACCAAAAAGTCAATTTAGGTCAAAATAGTGAAATTTTGACCTAATGACCTTCCATTAACCCAATAGGTCATCTTTTGACAAAAAGTCAACTTTGGTCAAAATGGTTAATTTTGACCCAATGACCAACATTTTACCCAATAGATCAACTTTTGACATAAAAGTCAATTTTGGTCAAAATAGTTAGTTCTTAACCTAAGGACCACCCAGTGACCCAATAGGTTAACTTTTGACCAAATAGTCAACTTTGGCCAAAATGGTCGATTGTTGACCCAATGACCAACCCATTAATCCAATAGATCAACTTTTGACCGAAAAGTGATCTTCGGTCAAAATCGTTAATTGTTGACCCATTTACCAACTCATTGACCAAAAAGTCAAATTTGGTCAAAATGGTCAATTTATGACCCAATGACCACTTCAGACTGACATAATAACTTATACACAAAAAATTAATTTTGGTCAAAATAGTCAATTTTTGACCTAATGATCAATTATTGACCCAGTAAGTCAATCTCTGACCAAAAAGTTAACTTTGGTCAAAATGGTGTATGCTTGACCCAATGACCAACCCGTTGACCCAATTGGTCATCCTTTGATCAAAAAGTCAACTTGGTCAAAATGGTCAATCCTAAACTCTATGACAAACCCTTTGACCCAGTTGGTAAATGTATGACCAAATAGTCAATTTTGGTCAAAATAGTCAATTTTTGAATTAATGACTAATTAATGACCCAATAAATCAATCTTTGACCACAAAGTCAACTTTGGTCAAAATGGTCAATCCTAGACCCATTGACAAACCCTTTGACCCAACAGGTCAAGTTTTTAGCAAATAATCAATTTTGGACAAATTATTTAATTTTTGAATTAATGACTAATTAATGGCCCAATAAGTCAATCTCTGACCACAAAGTCAACTTTAGTCAAAATGGTCAATCCTAGACCCAATGACAAACCTTTTAACCGAATAGGTTAACTTTTAACCAAATAGTCAATTTTGGTCTAAATAGTTAATTTTTGACTTAGTGACAATTCATTGACCCAATATGTTAACTTTTAACCAAAAAATCAATTTTGGTCGAAATGGTCGATTTTTTACCCAATGACCGACCCATCGACCTAATGAAGTCAACCTTTGACAAAAAAATCATCCTTGGTCAAAATCGTCAATTCTTGACCAAATTACCAACTCATTGACTAAATAGGTCAACTTTTGACCAAAAAGTCAAGTTTGGTTAAAATGGTCAACTTCAGATGCAATGACCACCCCATTGACCCAATGAGTTAACTTTTGACAAAAAATTTAACTTTAGTCAAAATAGACAATTTTTGAATTAATGACTAATTATTGACCTAATAAGTCAATCTCTGACCAAAAACTCAACTTTGGTCAAAATGGTTAATCCTTGCACAATGACAAACTCATTGACCCAATAGGGCAACATTTGACCAAAAAGTCAATTTTGGTCAAAATAGTCAATTTTTGACCTAATAACCACCCATTAACCCAATAGGTCAACTTTTGACCAAAAAGTCAACTTTGTCAAAATGGTCAAACTGTGACCTGATGACCCCCCATCGACCAAATAGACTAACTTTTGGCCAAAAAGTCAAATTTGGTCAAAAAGGTCAATGACCAACCCATTGACCCAATAGGTCAACTTTTGACACAAAAGTCTACTTTAGTCAAAATGGTCAATTCTTGACAAAAAACCAACGCATTGACCCAATAAGTCAACTTTTGAACAAAAAGTCAGCTTGGGTCAAAATAGTCAATTTTTGACCTAATGACCAATTATTTGCCCAATAAGTCAATCTGTGACCAAAAAGTTAACGTTGGCCATAATGGTCAATCCTTGACCCAATTACAAAACCATTGACCCAACAAGTCAACTTTAGAGACAACTTTGGTCAAAATTGTAAATCCTTGACCCAATGACCATCCCACTGACCCTATAGATCCACTTTTGACCAAAAAGTCAACTTTGGTCAAAATGGTCAATCCTTTACCCAATGGCTAACTCATTGACAAAAAATGACAACTATTGACCAAAAAGTCAATTTTGGTCAAATTTTTTTATTTTTTACCTAATGACCACCTCATTGACCCAAAAGGTTAACTTTTGACCAAAAAGTCAAATTTAATCAAAATGGTCAATTTCTGACATAATGACCTAAATGTCAACTTTGGTGAAATGGTCAGTCTTTGATCCAATGACCATCCGATTGATCCAATTTGTCAACTTTTGACTTAAAAGTCATCTTTGGCCAAAATGGTTAGTCCTTGTACCAATGACCAACCCATTGACCCAGTAGGTCAAATTTTGACAAAAAAGTTAATTTTGCTCAAAATTGTTAATTTTTGACCTAATGAGCGCCTCGTTGACCTAAATATGTCAACCTTTGACCAAAAAGAAAAATTTGGTCAAAATGGTCAATCCTTGACCCAATGACCAACCCATTGACTAAATAGGTTAACTTCTGACCAAAAACTCAATTTTGGTCAAAATTATCAATTTTTGACCTAATGACCAATTATTGACCCAGTAAGCAAATCTCTAACCAAAATATCAACTTTGGTCAAAATGGTCAATCCTTAACCCAATAACCAACCCATTGACCCAATAGGTCAACTTTTGACCAAAAAGTCAACTTTAGTCAAAATGATCAATCCTTGACCCAATGTCCAACCCATTGGCCTAATAGGTCAACTTTTGACTAAAAAGTCAGTTTTGGTAAAAATAGTCAATTTTTGACACAATGACTAGCCCATTGACCCAATAGGTCAACCTTTGACCAAAAAAATTATCCTTGCTCAAAATGGTCAATTCTTGCCAAATTACCAACTCATTGACTAAATAGATCAACTTTTGACCAAAAAGTCAAGTTTGGTCAAAATGGTTAATTTCAGATCCAATGACCACCCCATTGACCCAATAAGTTAACATTTGACCAAAATTTCAACATTGGTCAAAATTGTCAATTTTTTAATTAATGACCAATTATTGACCAAATAAGTCAATCTCTGACCAAAAAAGTTAACTTTGTTCAAAACTGTTAATCCTTGACCCAATTACAAACCCATTGACCCAATAGGTCAACAGTTGACCAAAAAGTCAATTTCGGTCAAAATAGTCAATTTATGACCTAATGACCACCCATTATCCCAATAGGTGAACTTTTGACCAAAAAGTTAACTTTGGTCAGAATGGTCAGTTTTGACCCAATGACCAACTCATTTACCCAATATATCAACTTTTGACATAAAAGTCAATTTTGGTCAAAATAGTCAGTTGTTGACCTAAAGACCACCCATTGACCCAATAGGTAAACTTTCGACGAAAAAGTCAACTTTGGTAAAAATGGTCGATTTTTGACCAAATGACCAACCAATTAATCCAATAGATAAACTTTTGACCAAAAAGTCATCTTCGATCAAAATGGTCAATTTTTGACCCAATTACCAACTCAGTGACAAAAAAGGTCAACTTTTGACCAAAAAGTCAATTTTGCTCAAAATGGTCAATTTCTGACCGAATGACCACCCCGTTGATCTAGTGGGTCAACTTTTGACAAAAAAATTTAATCTTGGTTAAAATAGTCGATTTTTGACCTAATGACCAATTATTGACCCAGTAAGCCAATCTCTGACCAAAAAGTTAACTTTGGTCAAAATGGTCTATCCTTGAGCCAATGACTAACCCATTGACCCAATTGGTGAACTTTTGACCAAAAAGTCTACTTAGGTCCAAACGGTCAATCCTAAACCCAATGACAAACCCTTTGACCCAGAAGGTCAACTTTTGTCCAAATAGTCAATTTTGGTCAAAATAGTCAATTTTTGAATTAGTAACCAATTAATGACCCAATAAGTTAATCTCTGACCACAAAGTCAACTTTGGTCAAAATGGTCAATCCTAAACCCAATGACAAAACCTTTGACCCAATAGATTAAGTTTTGACCAAATAGTCAATTTTGGCTAAAATAGTCAATTTTTGACTTAATGACCATTCATTGACCCAATATGTCAACTTTTGACCAAAAAGTCACTTTTGGTCAAAATGGTCAATTTTTGACCCAATGACCAATCTATTGACCGAATAGGTCAACCTTTGACCAAAAAATCATCCTTGCCAAAATGGTCAATTCTTGACCAAATTACTAACTCATTGACTAAATATGTCAATTCTGACCAAAAAGTCAACTTTAGTCAAAATGATCTATCCTTGGTCGAAAGGCCATCCCATTGACCCAACAAGCCAACTTTTGATCAAAAGTTCAACTTTGGTCAAAATGATTAATCATTGACCCAATGACAAACTCATTGACCCAATAGGTCAACTTTTGACCAAATAGTTAATTTTGGTCAAAAGAGTCAATTTCTAACTTAATAACCACCCATTGACCCAAATGGTCATATTTTAAGCAAAAAGTCAACTTTGGTGAAAATGGTCAATTTTTGAGCCAATGACCAACCCATTGACCTAATAGGTCAACTTTTGACCAAAAACTCATCTTTGGTCAAAATGGTCAATTCTTGACTAATTTACCAACTCATTGACTAAATAGATCAACTTTTGACTAAAAAATTAGCTTTGGTCAAAATGGTCATTTTCTAACCCAATGACCACCTCGTTGACCCAATGAGTTAACATTTGTCCAAAAATTCAATTTTGGTCAAAATAGTCAATTTTTGAATTAAGGACCAATTCTTGACCCAATAAGTCAAACTCTGACCAGAAACTTAACTTTGGTCAAAATGGTCAATCCTTGACCTATTGACAAACCCATTGACAAAATAGGTCAACTTTTGACCAAAAAGTGAATTTTGGTCAAAATAGTCAATTTTTGACCTAATGACAACCCATTGACCTAATAGATCAACTTTTGACCAAAAAGTCAACTTTGATCAAAATGGTTAATTTTTGACCCAATGACCAACCCATTAACCCAATATATCCACTTTTGACCAAAAACTCATCTTCAGTCAAAATAGACAATTCTTGACCCAATTACCAACTCATTGACCAAATAGGTTAACTTTTACCCAAAAATTCAACATTGGTCAAAATGGTTAATTTATGATCTAATGACCACCCCGTTAACTCAATGGATCAACTTTTGACAAAAAAAATTACTTTTGGTTAAAATAATCATTTTTTGACCTAACGACCAATTATTGACCCAATTAGTCAATCTCTGACCATAAGGTCAACATTAGTCATAATGGTTAATCCTTGACCCAATGACCAACCCATTGACCCATTAGGTCAACTTTTGACCAAAAACTCAACTTTAGTCAAAATGGGCAATCCTTGACCCAATGACCAACCCAATAACCCAACAGGTCAACTTTTGACCCAAAAATCAATTTTTGTTAAAATAGTCAAATTTTGACCTAATGACTAATTATTGACCCTGTAAGTCAATCTCTGACCAAAAAGTTAACTTTGGTCAAAATGGGCTATCCTTGACTCGATGACCAACTCATTGACCCAAAAAGTCAACTTTGGTCAAAATGGTCAATCATTGACTTAATACAAACCCATTGACCCAATAAGTCCACTTTTGACCAAAAAGTCAATTTTGGTCAAAATAGACAATTTTTGACTTAATGACCATCCATTGACGATCAACTTCTGACCAAAAAGTCAACTTTGGTCAAAATAGTCAATTTCTGACCTAATGACCACCACATTGACTCAATGAGTTAACTTTTGACCAAAAATTCAATTTTGCTTAAAATAGTTAATTTTTGACCTAATGACTAATTATTGATCCAATAAGTCAGAATCTGAACAAAAAGTAAACTGTGGTCAAAAGGGTCAATGCTTGACCTAATGACAAATCCATTGACCCAATAGGTCAACTTTTAATCAAATAGTCAATTTTGGTCAAAATTGTTAAATTTTGATTGAATGACCACCCATTGACCCAATAGGTTAACAATTGACCAAAAAGTCGAATTTGGTCAAAATGGTCAATTTTTGACCCAATGACTAACCCATCGACCTAATAGATCAACTTTTGACCAAAAAGTAATCTTTGGTCAAAATGGTCAATTCTTGACCCAATTACAAACTCATTGACCAAATAGGTCAACGTTTGACCAAAAAGTCAACTTTGGTCAAAATGGTCAATTTATGACTCAATGACCACCCCGTTGACACAATGGGTTAACTTTTGACCAAAAATTTAATTTTGGTCAGAATAATTAAATTTTGACCTAATGACCAAAATAGTCAATTTTTGAATTAATGATCAATTATTGGCCCAATAAGTCAATCTCTGACCAAAAAGTCAACTTTGGTCAAAATGGTCAATTCTTGACCCAATGATAAATGCATTGCCCAAGAGGTCAACTTTTGACCAAAAAGACAATTTTGGTCAAAATAGTAAATTTTGACCTAATGACCACCCATTTACACAATAGGTCAACTTTTGACCAAAAAGTCAACTTTGGTCAAAATGGTCAATTTTTTACCCATTTACCAACTTATTAACCCAATAGAACAACTTTTGACAAAAGGGTTATCTTCAGTCAAAATGGTCAATTCTTGACCCAATTACCAACTCATTGACCAAATAGGTCAACTTTTACCTAAAAAGACAACTTTGGTCAAAAAGGTCAATTTCTGACCCAATGACCACCCCGTTCACCCAAAGGGTTAACTTTGGACAAAAAATTCAATTTTGGTTAAAAAGATCAACTTTCGACCAAAAGTCAATTTTGAGTCAAAATAGTCAATTTTTGAATTTATGACCACCTATTAACCCAATAGGTTAGCTTTTGAACAAAAAGCCAATTTCGATCAAAATAGTCAATTTTTGACCTAATGACCAATTATTGACACAGTAAGCCAATCTTTGACCAAAAAGTCAACTTTGGTCAAAATTACAATCCTTGACCCAATGACCAACCCATTGACCCAATAGGTCAACTTTTGGCCAAATAGTATATTTTGTTCAAAATAATTAATTTCTAGTTGAATGACCACCCATTGGCCTAATAGGTCAACTTTTGACCAAAAAGTCAACTTGGGTCAAATGGTCATTTTTAGATCAAATGATCAACCCATTGACCCAGTATATCAACTTTTGACTAAAAAGTCATCTTTGGTCAAAATGGTCAATTATTGACCCAATTACAAACTCATTGACCAAATAGGTCAATTTTTGACCTAAAAGTCAACTTTGGTAAAAAAATGGGTAATTTCTGAACCGATGACCACTCCGTTAGCCCAATGGGTCAAATTTTGAGCAAAAAATTAATTTTGGTCAAAATATATAATTTTTTACCTAATGACAAAATAGTCAATTTTTAAATTAATGACCAATTATTGACCCAATAAGTCAATCTAAGACAAAAAAATCAACTTTGGTCAAAATGGTTAATCCTTGACCTAATGACAAACCCGATGCCCAAGAGGTCAACTTTTGACCAAAAATACAATTTTGGTCAAAATAGTAAATTTTTGACCTAATGACCACCCATTGACCAATAGGTCAACTTTTAACCAAAAAGTCGACTTTAGTCAAAATTTTCAATTTTTTCCTAATGACCAACTCATTGACACAGTTGATCAACTTTTGACCAAAAAGTCATCTTCGGTCAAAATGGTCAATTCCTGACCTAATTACCAACTCATTAACCAAATAAATCAACTTTTGACCAAAAAGTCAACATTGGTCAAAATAGTGAATTTTCTGACCCAATGACCACCCCGTTGACTCATTGGGTCAACTTTTGACAAAAAGTTTAATTTTGGTCAAAATAATCATTTTGACTTAATGACCAATTATTTACCCAATAAGTCAATCACTGACAAAAAAGTCAACTTTGGTCAAAATGGTCAATCCTTGACCCAATGACCAACCCATTGACCCAATAGGTCAACTTTTGACAAAAAGTCAACTTTTGTCAAAATGGTCAATCCTTGACCCAATGACTAACCCATTGACCCAATATGCCAACTTTTGACCAAAAAGTCAATTTTGGTCAAAATAGTCAATTTCAATCTAATGACCACCCATCGACCACATAGGTCAACTTTCGACCAAAAAGTCAACTTCGATCAAAATGATCAATTCTTTGATCTAATGACTAACCCATTAATCCAATAGGTCAACTTTCGATTAAAAAGTCAACTTTGTTCAAAATGGTCAATTCTTGACCCAATGACCAACGCATTGACCTAGTAAGTTAACCTTTGAACAAAAAGTCATTTTTGGTAAAAATAGTCAATTTTTGACCTAATGACCACCCATTAACCCAATAGGTCTATTTTTTACAAAAATGTCAACTATGGTCAAAATAGTCAATTTTTGACCCACCAATAAACCATCTTTTGACCAAGAAGGCATCTATGATCAACATGGTCAATTCTTGACCCAATTCCCTACTCATTGACCAAATAGGTCAACTTTTGACAAAAAAGTCAACTTTGGTCAAAATGGTCAATTTTTGACACAATGACCACCCCGTTGAGCCAATGTGTCAACTTTTGGCAAAAAATTTAATTTTGGTCAAAATAATCAATTTTTTACCTAATGACCAATTATAGACCCAATAAGTCAATCTCTGACTAAAAAGTCAACTTTGGTCAAAATGGCCAATCCTTGACCCAATGACCAACCCATTGACCCAATGTGTCAACTTTTGACCAAAAAGTCAAATTTGGTCAAAATGGTAAATCCTTAACCCAATGACCAACACATTGACACAATAGGTCAACTTTTGACCAAAAAATCAATTTTTGTCAAAATAGTTAATTTTTGACCTAATAACCAATTATTTACCCAATAAGCCAATCAGTTACAAAAAAAGTCAACTTTGGTCAAAATGGTCTATCCTTTTCCTAATAACCAACAGTTTGACCCAATAATCCAACTTTTGACCAAAAGGTCAACTTTGGTCAAAATGATCAATCATTGACCCAATGACAATCCCATTGACCCAAAATGTAAACTTTTGACCAAATAGTCAATTTTGGTCATTATAGTAAATTTCAGACTTAATGACCACCGGTTAACCCAAAAGGTCAACTTTTGAGCAAAAAGTCAACTTTGGTCAAAATGATCAATTTTTGACCCAACGACCAACCAATTGACCCAATATGTCAACATTTGATCAAAAAGTCACCTTCGCTCAAAATGGACAATTCTTGACCCAATTACCAACTCATTAACCAAATAAGTCAACTTTTGACCAAAAAGTCAACTTTGGTCAAAATGGTTAATTTCTCACCCAATGACCACCCCGTTAATCCAATGGGTCAACTTTTGACAAAAAAATTATTTTTGGTTAAAATATTTAATTTTTTACCTAATGACCAATTATTCACCCAATTAGTCAATCTCTGACCAAAAAGTCAACATTGGTCATAATGGTCAATCCTTGACCCAATGACGAACTCATTGACCCAATAGGTCAACTTTTGACCAAAAAGTTAACTTTAGTCAAAATGGGCAATCCTTGACGTAATGACCAACCTAATAACCCAACAGATCAACTTTTGAACCAAAAATCAATTTTGGTCAAAATAGTCAATTTTTGACTTAACCAATTATTGACCCAGTAAGTCAATCTCTGACAAAAAAGTCAACTTTAGTCAAAATGGTCTATCCTTGAGTCAATGAGCAACCTATTCACCCAATAGGTCAACTTTTGACCAAAAAGTCAACTTTGGTCAAAATGATCAATCCTTGACCCAGCATTGGCCTTATAGGTCAACTTTTGACCAAAAAGTCAATTTTGGTCAAAATAGTCAATTTTTTTTATAAATGACCAATTACTGACCCAAAAAGTCTATCTCTGACAAAAAAGTCAACTTTGGTCAAAATGGTCAATCCTTGACCCAATAACAAACTCATTGACCCAATAAGTCAACTTTTGACCAAAAAGTCAATTTTGGTTAAAATAGTCAATTTTTGACTTAATGACCACCCATTGACCCAATCCGTTAACTTTTAACCAAAAAGTCAACTTTGGTCAAAATGGTCAATTTCTGACCCAATGACCACCCCGTTGACCCAATGGATTAACTTTTGACAAAAAAATCAATTTTGCTTAAAATAGTTAATTTTTGACCTAATGACCAATTATTGATCCAATATGTCAACAATTGACCAAAAAGTCAACTTTGATCAAAATGGTCAATTTTTGACCCAATGACTAACCCATTGACCCAACAGATCAAGTTTTGACCAAAAAGTAATCTTTGGTCAAAAAGATCAATTCTTGACCCAATTAAAAACTCATTGACCAAATAGGTCAACTTTTGACCAACAAGTCAACTTTGGCCAAAATTGTCAAAATAGTCAACCCAAAGGGTCAACGTTTGACCCAATGACCAACCCAAAGGGTTAACTTTTGACCAAAAATATAATTTTTGACAAAATAATTAATTTTTGACCTAACGACAAAAATAGTCAATTATTTAGTTAATGACCAAATATTAACCCAAATGGTCAATCTCTGACCAAAAAGTCAACTTTGGTCAAAATTGTAAATCCTTGACCCAATGACAAAAGCATTACTCAAGAGGTCAACTTTTGACCAAAAAGACAATTTTGGTCAAAATAGTAATTTTTTAACCTAACGACCACCCATTTACACAATACGTCAACTTTTGACCAAAAATTCAACTTTGGTCAAAATGGTCAATTTTTTACCCAATGACTAACTCAATGAACCAATAGATCAAATTTTGACCAAAAATTTATCATCGGTCAAAATGATCCATTCTAGAACCAATTACAAACTTATTGACCAAATAGGTCAACTTTTGACCAAAAAGTCAACTTTGGTCAAAATGGTCAATTTCTGACCTAATGACCACCCCGTTAACCCAATGGGTTAGCTTTTGACCAAAAATTCAATTTTGGTTAAACTAGATCAACTTCTGAGCCAAAAGTAAATTTTGGTCAAAATAGTCAATTTTTGAATTAATGACCACCCATTGACCCAAAAGGTCAACTTTTGACCAAAAAGTCAATTTAGATCAAAATAGTCAATTTTTACCTAATGACCAACTGTTGACCCTATAAGCCAATCTCTGACAAAAAAGTCAACTTTGGTCAAAATGGTCAATCCTTGAACCAATGACCAACCCATTGACCCAATATGTCAACTTTTGACAAAAAATCAACTTTGGTCAAAATGATCAATCATTGACCCAATGACCAACCCATTGGCCTAATAGGTCAACTTTTGACCAAAAAGTCAATTTTATTAAAAAAAGTCAATTTTAAATTAATGAGCAATTATTGACCCAATAAGTCAATCTCTGACCAAAAAGTCAACTTTGGTCAAAATGGTCAATCATTGACCTAGTGACAAACCCATTGACCCAATAGGTTAACTTTTGACTAAAATGTTAATTTTGGTCAAAATAGTCAATTTTTGACCTAATGACCGCCCATTGACCCAATAAGTCAACTTTTGACAAAAAAGTAAAGTTTGGTCGAAATTATATATTTTTGACACTATGACCAACCCATTGACCCAACAGATTATTTTTTTGATCAAAAAGTAATCTTCGGTGAAAAAGGTCAATTCTTGACCCAATTACTAACTCATTGACCAAATAGGTCAACTTTTCACAAAAAAAGTCAACTTTGGTTAAAATGGTCAATTTTTGACCCAATGAACAAATCGTTGACCCAATAGGTCAACTTTTAACCAAAAATTTAATTTTGGTCAAAATACTCAATTTTTGACCTAATGACCAATTATTGACCCAATAAGTCAATCCATGATCAAAAAGTCAATTTTGGTCAAAATGGTCAATCCTTTACCAATGACTAACCCATTGACCCAATAGGTCAATTTTTGAAAAAAAAGTCAACTTTGGTCAAAATGATCAATCCTTGACCTAATGTCCAAGCCATAGACCCAAAAGGTCAACTTTTGACCAAAAAGTCTATTTTGGTCAAAATAGTCAATTTTTGACCTAATGACAAATTATTGACTCATAGAAGCCAATCTCTGACCAAAAAGTTAACTTTGGTCAAAATGGTTAATTTTTGACCCAATGACAAACCCATTGACCCAATAGGTCAACTTTTGACAAAAAAAGTTAACTTTGATCAAAATGGTCAATCTGTGACCCAATGACCAACCCATTGGCCCAATAGGTCAACTTTTGACCAAAAACTCAACTTTAGTCAAAATGGTTAAACCTTGACCCAATAACCAACCCATTGATACAATATGTCAACTTTTGACCAAAAAGTCAATTTTAGTCAAAATGGTCAATTTTTAACCCAATGACCAGCCCATTGACCAAATATGCCAACCTTTGACCAAAAAGTTATCCTTGGTCAAAATGGTCAATTCTTGACCAATTTACCAACTCATTGAGTAAATAGGTTAGCTTTTAACCAAAAGACAAGTTTGGTCAAAATGGTCATTTTCAGATCCAATGACCACCACATTTATCCAACGAGTTAACTTTCGACCAAAATTTCAACATTGGTCAAAATAGTAAATTTTTGAATAATGATGAATTATTGACCTAATAAGTCAATCTCTGACCAAAATTGTCAACTTTGTTCAAAATGATCAATCCTTGACCCAATGATAAACCCATTGACCCAATATGTCAATATTTGACCAAAAAGTCAATTTAGGTCAAAATAGTAAAATTTTGACCTAATGACCTTCCATTAACCCAATAGGTCATCTTTTGACAAAAAGTCAACTTTGGTCAAAATGGTTAATTTTTGACCCAATGACCAACATTTTGCCCAATAGATCAACTTTTGACATAAAAGTCAATTTTGGTCAAAATAGTTAGTTCTTAACCTAAAGACCACCCATTGACCCAATAGGTTAACTTTTGACCAAATAGTCAACTTTGACCAAAATGGTCGATTATTGACCCAATGACCAACCCATTAATCCAATAGATCAACTTTTGACAGAAAAGTGATCTTCGATCAAAATCGTTAATTGTTGACCCATTTACCAACTCATTGACAAAAAGTCAAATTTGGTCAAAATGGTCAATTTATGACCCAATGACCACCCCGTTGACCCAATGGGTCAACTATTGACAAAAAAATTAATTTTGGTCAAAATAGTCAATTTTTGACCTAATGATCAATTATTGACCCAGTAAGTCAATCTCTGACCAAAAAGTTAACTTTGGTCAAAATGGTGTATGCATTCGACCCAATGACCAACCCGTCGACCTAATCGGTCAACCTTTCAACAAAAAGTCAACTTGGTCAAAATGGTCAATCCTAAACTCTATGACAAACCCTTTGACCCAGTTGGTAAACGTATGACCAAATAGTCAATTTTGGTCAAAATAGTCAATTTTTGAATTAATGACTAATTAATGACCCAATAAATCAATCTTTAACCACAAAGTCAACTTTGGTCAAAATGGTCAATCCTAGACCCATTGACAAACCCTTTGACCCAACGAGTCAAGTTTTTAGCAAATAATCAATTTTGGACAAATTATTCAATTTTTGAATTAATGACTAATTAATGGCCCAATAAGTCAATCTCTGACCACAAAGTCAACTTTCGTCAAAATGGTCAATCCTAGACCCAATGACAAACCTTTTGACCGAATAGGTTAACTTTTAACCAAAAAGTCAATTTTGGTCAAAATAGTTAATTTTTGACTTAGTGACAATTCATTGACCCAATATGTTAACTTTTAACCAAAAAATCAATTTTGGTCAAAATGGTCAATTTTTTACCCAATGACCAACCCATTGACCCAATAGGTCAACCTTTGACAAAAAAATCATCCTTGGTCAAAATCGTCAATTCTTGACCAAATTACCAACTCATTGACTAAATAGGTCAACTTTTGACCAAAAAGTCAAGTTTGGTCAAAATGGTCAACTTTAGATGCAATGACCACCCCATTGACCCAATGAGTAAACTTTTGACCAAAAATTTAACTTTAGTCAAAATAGACAATTTTTGAATTAATGACTAATTATTGACCTAATAAGTCAATTTCTGACTAAAAACTGAACTTTGGTCAAAATGGTTAATCCTTGCCCAATGACAAACTCATTGACCCAATAGGGCAACATTTGACCAAAAAGTCAATTTTGGTCAAAATAGTCAATTTTTGACCTAATGACCACCCATTAACCCAATAGGTCAACTTTTGACCAAAAAGTCAACTTTGTCAAAATGGTCAAACTGTGACCTGATGACCCCCCATCGACCAAATAGACTAACTTTTGGCCAAAAAGTCAAATTTGGTCAAAAAGGTCAATTTTTGACCCAATGACCAACCCATTGACCCAATAGGTCAACTTTTGACACAAAAGTCTACTTTAGTCAAAATGGTCAATTCTTGACAAAAACCAACTCATTGACCCAATAAGTCAACTTTTGAACAAAAAGTCAACTTTTGAACAAAAAGTCAACTTGGGTCAAAATAGTCAATTTTTGACCTAATGACCAATTATTTGCCCAATAAGTCAATCTCTGACCAAAAAGTTAACTTTGGCCATAATGGTCAATCCTTGACCCAATTACAAAACCATTGACCCAACAGGTCAACTTTAGAGACAACTTTGGTCAAAATTGTAAATCCTTGACCCAATGACCAACCCACTGACCCTATAGATCCACTTTTGACCAAAAAGTCAACTTTGGTCAAAATGGTCAATCCTTACTCCGATGGCTAACTCATTGACAAAAAATGACAACTTATTGACCAAAAAGTCAATTTTGGTCAAAATTTTTATTTTTTACCTAATGACCACCTCATTGACCCAAAATGTTAACTTTTGACCAAAAAGTCAAATTTAATCAAAATGGTCAATTTCTGACATAATGACCTAAATGTCAACTTTGGTGAAATGGTCAGTCCTTGATCCAATGACCATCTGATTGATCCAATTTGTCAACTTTTGACTTAAAAGTCATCTTTGGCCAAAATGGTTAGTCCTTGTACCAATGACCAACCCATTGACCCAGTAGGTCAAATTTTGACAAAAAAGTTAATTTTGCTCAAAATTGTTAATTTTTGACCTAATGAGTGCCTCATTGACCTAAATATGTCAACCTTTGACCAAAAAGAAAAATTTGGTCAAAATGGTCAATCCTTGACCCAATGGCCAACCCATTGACTAAATAGGTTAACTTCTGACCAAAAACTCAATTTTGGTCAAAATTATCAATTTTTGACCTAATGATCAATTATCGACCTAGTAAGCAAATCTCTAACCAAAAAGTCAACTTTGGTCAAAATGGTCAATCCTTGACCCAATAACCAACCCATTGACCCAATAGGTCAACTTTTGACCAAAAAGTCAACTTTAGTCAAAATTATCAATCCTTGACCCAATGTCCAACCCATTGGCCTAATAGGTCAACTTTTGAATAAAAAGTCAATTTTGGTAAAAATAGTCAATTTTTGACCCAATGACCAGCCCATAGACCCAATAGGTCAACCTTTGACCAAAAAAATTATCCTTGGTCAAAATGGTCAATTCTTGCCAAATTACTAACTCATTAACTAAATAGATCAACTTTTGACCAAAAAGTCAAGTTTGGTCAAAATGGTTAATTTCATATCCAATGACCACCACATTGACCCAATAAGTTAACATTTGACCAAAATTTCAACATTGGTCAAAATTCTCAATTTTTTAATTAATGACCAATTATTGACCAAATAAGTCAATCTCTGACCAAAAAGTTAACTTTGTTCAAAACGGTCAATCCATGACCCAATTACAAACCCATTGACCCAATTGGTCAACAGTTGACCAAAAAGTCAATTTCGGTCAAAATAGTCAATTTATGACCTAATGACCACCCATTATCTTAATAAGTGAACTTTTGACCAAAAAGTTAACTTTGGTCAGAATGGTCAGTTTTGACCCAATGACCAACTCATTTACCCAATATATCAACTTTCGACATAAAAGTTAATTTTGGTCAAAATAGTCGATTGTTGACACAAAGACCACTCATCGACCGATAGGTAAACTTTCGACCAAAAAGTCAACTTTGGTAAAAATGGTCGATTTTTGACCAAATGACTAACCAATTAATCCAATAGTATAAACTCTTTGACCAAAAAGTCATCTTTCGGTCAAATTGGTCAATTCCTGACCTAATTATAAACTCAATGACAAAAAAGGTCAACTTTTGACCAAAAGTCAATTTTTCTCGAAATGGTCGATTTCGATCGAATGACCAACCCCGTTGATCTAAGTAGTCAACTTTTGACAAAAAAATTTAATCTTGGTCAAAATAGTCTATTTTTGACCTAATGACAAATTATTGACCAAGTAAGCCAATCTCTGACCAAAAAGTTAACTTTGGTCAAAATGGTCTATCCTTGAGCCAATGACTAACCCATTGACCCAATTGGTGAACTTTTGACCAAAAAGTCTACTTCGGTCAAAATGGTCAATCCTAAACCCAATGACAAACCCTTTGACCCAAAAGGTCAACTTTTGTCCAAATAGTCAATTTTGGTCAAAATAGTCAATTTTTGAATTAGTGACCAATTAATGACCCAATAAGTTAATCTCTGACCACAAAGTCAACTTTGGTCAAAATGGTCAATCCTAGACCCAATGACAAACCCTTTGACCCAAAAGATTAACTTTTGACCAAACAGTCAATTTTGGTTAAAATAGTCAATTTTTGACTTAATGACCATTCATTGACCCAATATGTCAATTTTCACCAAAAGTCACTTTTGGTCAAAATGGTCAATTTTCGATCTAATGACTAAATCTATCGACTGAATAGTCAACCTTTGACCAAAAAATCATCCTTGCCAAAATGGTCAATTCTTCACCAAATTACTAACTCATTGACTAAATATGTCAACTTTTGACCAAAAACTCAAGTTTAGTCAAAATGGTCAATTTTAGACCCAATGAACTCCCCATTGACCCAATGAGTTAACTTTTGACCAAGAATTTAACTTTAGTCAAATAGTCAATTTTTGAGTTAATGACCAATTATTGACCCAATAAGTCAATCTCTCGCCCAAAAGTCAACTTTGGTCAAAATGGTCAATCCTTGACCCAATGACAAACTCATTGGCTAAATAAGTCAACATTTGACCAAAAAGTCAATTTTGGTCAAAATAGTCAATTTTTGACCTAATGACCACCCATTAACCCAATAAGTCAACTTTTAACCAAAAAGTCTACTTTGGTCAAAATGGTCAATTTTTGACCGAATGACCAACCCATTGACCCAAGTGATCAACTTTTGACAAAAAAGTCAACTTTGGTCAAAATAGTCAATCATTGACCTAATGACTGTTCACATTGTAGACAGCTAACTTTTGACGTAAAAGTCGGACTTTGGCAAATGGTCGATTTTTAACCACAATGACTAACCCATCGATCTATACACTAACTTTCAACAAAGAGTCATGTTCGTCAAAATGGTCAATTTGTGACTCAATTACCAACTCATTCACCAAAAATGTGAACTTTTGACCAAAAAGTCAAATTTAGTCAAAATAGTCAATTTCAGACACAATGACCACCCCATTGTTGACCCAATGGGTCAACTTTTGACAAAAAAATTAATTTTGGTCAAAATAGTCAATTTTTGACTTAATGACCAATTATTGATCTAGTAAGCCAATCTCTGACCAAAAATTCAAATTTTGTCAAAATAGTTTATTCTTAACCCATTGACCAAATAGGTCAAGTTTTGACCAAAAACTCAACTTTGGTTAACATGGTCAATCCTAGACCTAATGACAAACCCTTTGACCCAATAGGTCAACTTTTTACCAAATAATCCATTTTGGTCAAAATAGACAATTTTTGAATTAATGTATAATTAATGGCCCAATAAGTCAATGTCTTACCATAAAGTCAACTTTGGTCAAAGTGGTTAATCGTAGACCCAATGGCAAACCCTTTGACACAATAGGTCAACTTTTGAAGAAATAGTCGTTTCGGGTCAAAAAAGTCAATTTTTGACTTAAAGACCACTTATTGACCCAATATGTCAACTTTTGACCAAAAAGTCAACTTTGGTCAAAATGGTCAATTTTTGACCCATTGACCTAATAGGTCAATTTTTGACCAAAAACATCATCCTTGGTCAAAATGGTCAATTCTTGGCAAAATTACCAACTCATTGACCAAATATGTCAACTTTTGACCAAATAGGTCAACTTTGGACCAAAAAGTCAATTTCGATCAAAATGGTCAATTTGCGATCTAATTACTACTTATATTGATCGAGTGATCTTGACCAAAAATTCAATTTTAGTCAAAATAGTCAATTTTTGAATTAAAGACAAATTTTTAACCCAATAAGTCAATTTCTGACTAAAAAGTCAACTTTGGTCAAAATGGTCAATCATTGACCCAATGACAAACCCATTGACCCAATAGGTCAACATTTGACCAAAATGTCAATTTCGCCAAAATAACACCGATCTTAACTGACCACCCATTAACCCAATATGTCAACTTTTGACCAAAAAGCCAACTTTGGTCAAAATGATCAATTTTTTACCCAATGACCAACCCATTGACCCAATAGATCACCTTTTGACCAAAAAGTCAATTTTGGTCAAAAAAGTCATTTTTTGACTTAATGACCACCCATTGACCCAACAGGTCAACTTTTGACAAAAAAATCAACTTTAGCCAAAATGATCAATTTTTTACCCAATGACCAACCCATTAACCCAATAGATCAACTTTTGACCAAAAAGTTATCTTCAGTCAAAATGGTCAATTCTTGACCCAATTTCCAACTCTTTGACAAAAAATGTCGACTTTTGACCAAAAAGTCAACTTTGGTCAAAATCATCAATTTCTGACCCAATGACCATCTCGTTGACCCAATGGGTCAACTTTTGGCAAAAAATTTAATTTTGGTCAAAATAGTCAATTTTTGACCTAATGACCAATTATTGACCCTGTAAGTCAATCTCTGACCAAAAAGTTAAACTTGGTCAAAATAGTCTATTCTTAACCCAATGACCAACCCATTGACCCAATAGATCAACTTTTGACCAAAAAGTCAACTTTGGTCAAAATGATCAATTCTAGACCAAATGACAAACCCTTTGACCCAATAGGTCAACTTTTTACCAAATTATCAATTTTGGTCAAAATAGTCAATTTTTGATGTAATGACCAATTAATGACCCAATAAGTCAATCTCTGACCACGAAGTAAACTTTGGTCAAAATGGTCAATACTAGACCCAATGAAAAACCTTTTGACCCAATAGGTTAACTTTTGACTGAATAGTTAATTTTTGTCAAAATAGTCAATTTTTGACTTAATGACCATTCAATGACCCAATATGTCAACTTTTGACCAAAAAGTCAATTTTGGTCAAAATGGTCAATTTTTGACCCAATGACCAACCCATTGACCCAATAGGTTAACCTTTGACCAAAAAATCATCCTTGGTCTAAATGGCAGACTCTCGACCAAATTACCGACTCAATTGACTAAATAGATCGACTTCGACGAAAAGTCAAGTTTGGTCAAAATGGTTAATTTCAGACCTAATGACCACCCCATTGACCCAATGAGTTAACTTTTGACCAAAAACTCAACTTTAGTCAAAATAGTCAATTTTTGAATTAATGACCAATTATTGACCCAATAAGTCAATCTCTGACCGAAAAGTCAACTTTGGTGAAAATGGTCAATCCTTGACCTAATGATAAACCCATTGAACCAATAAATCAACATTTGAGCAAAAAGTCAATTTTGGTCAAAATAGTCAATTTTTGAACTACTGACCAGCTATTAACGCAATATGTCAACTTTTGACAAAAATGTCAAATTTAGTCAAAATGGTCAATTTTTGACCCAATGACCAACCCATTGACCTAATTGATCAACTTTTAAGCAAAAAGTCAATTTTGGTCAAAATAGTCTGTTGTTGACCTAATGACCACGCATTTACCTAATAGGTAAACTTTTGACCAAAAGTCAACTTTGTCCAAAATGGTCGATTTTTTACCCAATGACCAACCCATTGACCCAATAGATCAACTTTTGACCCCAAAGTCATCTTCGGTCAAAATGATCAATTCTTGACCCAATGACCACCCCGTTGACCCAATGGGTCAACTTTTGACAAAAAATTTTATTTTGGTTGAAA
The DNA here is from genome assembly GCA_022702705.1 of Papilionanthe hookeriana x Papilionanthe teres. NCBI lineage: Eukaryota > Viridiplantae > Streptophyta > Magnoliopsida > Asparagales > Orchidaceae > Papilionanthe > Papilionanthe hookeriana x Papilionanthe teres. The sequence continues at coordinate 145,489,317 of CM040426.1, forward strand.
TAGTCAATTTTTGACCTAATAACCAATTATTGACCCAGTAAGCCAATCTCTCACCAAAAATTCAAATTTGGTCAAAATAGTTTATTCTTAACCCAATGACCTATCGATCAACTTTTGACCAAAAAGTCAACTTTGGTCAACATGGTCAATCAAAAACCTAATGACAAACGCTTTGACATAATAGGTCAACTTTTTACCAAACATTCCATTTTGGTCAAAATAGTTAATTTTTGAATTAATGACTCATTAATGGCCCAATAAGTCAATCTCTGACCACAAAGTCAACTTTGGTCAAAGTGGTCAATTGTAGACCCAACAACAAACCCTTTGACACAATAGATCAACTTCTGATGAAATAGTCGATTTTGGTCAAAAAATTCAATTTTTGATTTAATGACCACCATTGACCCAATAGGTCAACTTTTGACAAAAAAATCAACTTTGGTGAAGATGGTCAATTTTTGACCCAATGACTAACCCATTGACCCAAGAGGTCAACTTTTGACCGAAAAATCATCCTTGGTCAAAATGGTCAATTCTTGACCAAATTACCAACTCAATAAGCAAATTGGTTAACTTTTGATCAAAAAGTCAACTTTGGTCAAAATGGTCAATTTCGGACCCAATGACTACCCCATTGACCCAATGAGTTAACTTTTGACCAAAAATTCAATTTTGGTCAAAATGGTCAATTTTTGAATTAATGACTAATTATTGACCCAATAAGTCAATCTCTGACCAAAAAGTCAACTTTGGTCAAAATGGTCAATCCTTGACCCAATGACAAATCCATTGACCCAATAGGTCAACATTTGACCAAAAAGTCAATTTTGGTCAAAATAGTCAATTTTTTACCAAATGACCACCCATTAACCCAATATGTCAACTTTTGACCAAAAAGTCAACTTTGGTCAAAATGGTCAATTTTTGACCCAATGACCAACACATTGACCCAATAGATCAACTTTTGACCAAAAAGTTAATTTTGGTCGAAATAGTTATTTTTTGACCTAATGACCACCCATTGGGGTATAAGTGAACTTTTGACCAAAAAGTCAACTTTAGCCAAAATGGTCGATTTTTTCCCAATGACCAACCCATTGACCCAACAGCTTAACTTTTGACCAAAACGTCATCTTTGGACAAAATGGTGAATTCGTGACCCAATTAACAACTCATTAACCAGAAAGGTCGACTTTTGAGAAAAAAGTTACCTTTGGTCAAAATAGTCAATTTCTGACCCAATGACTATCCCGTTAACTCAATGGGTCAACTTTTGACAAAAAATTTTATTTTGGTCAAAATAGTCACTTTTTTACCTAATGACCAATTATTGACCCTGTAAGTCAATCTCTGACCAAAAAGTTAAATTTGGTCAAAATAGTTTATTCTTATCCCAATAACCAATCCATTGACCCAATAGGTCAACTTTTGACCAGAAAGTCAACTTTAGTCAAAACGGTCAATCATAGACCCAATGACAAACCCTTTTACCCAATAGGTCAACTTTTTACCAAATTGTCAATTTTTTGTAAAAATAGTAAATTTTTGAATTAATGACCAATTAATGGCCCAATGAGTCAATCTCTGACCACAAAGTCAACTTTGGTCAAAATGGTCAATCATAAACCCAATGACAATCCTCAATCGGTGACAGTTAACTTTTCGACCAAATAACGATTTTGGTCAAAATAGTTAATTTTTGACTTAATGACAACCCATTGACGAATAGGTCAACTTTTGACTAAATAGTCAACTTTGGTCAAAATGGTCAATTTTTGACCCAATGACCCAATATGTCAACTTTTGACCAAAAAGTCATCCTTTGGTCAAAATGGTCAATTTTTGATCTAATGACAACCCATAACCCAATAGGTCAGGACCAAAAAGTCAACTTTGATCAGAATAGTCAATTTTTGACCCAATGACTAGCCCATTGACCTAATAGATTAACTTTTGACTAAAAAGTCATCTTTGGTCAAAATGGTCAATTCTTGACCCAATTGCCAACTCATTGACCAAATAGGTCCACTTTTGACCAAAAAGTCAACTTCGATCAAAATGCTTAATTTTTACCCAATGACCACCCCGTATACCCAATAGGTCAACTTTTGACAAAAAATTTAATTTTGGTTAAAATAATCAATGACTTAATGACCAATTATCAATTCGATAAGTCAATCTCCGACTAAAAGTTAACTTTCGTCAAAGTGGTCAAATCCTGGACTAATGACTAACTCATTATCACCCAGATCAACCATTTTGACCAAAAAGCCAATTTTCATCAAAATAGTTAATTTTTGACCTAATGACTACCCAGGCCGAATGAGTTAACTTTTGACCAAAAATTCAATTTTCATCAAAATAGTCAATTTTTGAATTAATGAACAATTATTGACCCAATAAGTCAATCTCTGAACAAAAAATCAACTTTGGTCAAAATGTTAATTTTGGTCAAAGTAGTCATTTTTTGAACTAATGACTACTCATTGACCCAATAGATCAACTGTTGACATTTTGATCAAAATTGTAAACTTTTGAATTAATGAACAATTATTGACCCAATAAGTCTATCTTGACCAAAGTAGTCATTTTTTAACCTAATGACCACATTTTGACCCGATAGGTCAACTTTTGACCAAAAAGTCAACTTTGGACAAAATGGTTAATTTTTTACCCAATTACCAACTTATTGACCCAATATATTAAATTTTGACAAAAAATTCATATTTGGTTAAAATGTTCAATTCTTGACCCAAATGCCAACTCATTGACCAAATAGGTCCACTTTTGACCAAAAAGTCAACTTTGGCCAAAATGGTCAATTTCTGACCCAATGACCAACCCATTGACCCAATAGATCAACTTTTGACCCAAAAGTCATTTTCGGTCAAAATGATCAATTCTTGACCTAATGACCTCTAGTTGACCCCGGTAGTCGGCTTTTGACAAAAAATTTAATTTTGGTCAAAATAGCCAATTTTGACTATGACTAATTATTGACTACGTAAAATTGATCTCGAATAAAAATCCGAATTTTGTTAAAATAGTTTATTCTTAACTTCCGATGAGCAAGCCCATTGGCCTTAATGGAATTGACTTTTGACGAAAAATTGACTTTGGACAAAATGGTCAATCCTAGACCCAATGACAAACCCTTTGAACCAATATGTCAACTTTTACCAAATAGTCAATTTTGGTCAAAATAGTTAATTTTTGAATTAATGACCAATTAATGGCCCAATAAGTCAATCTCTGACCACGAAGTCAACTTTGGTAAAAGTGGTCAATCGTGGAGCACCAATTGCCAACCGCTTCGACTACAACAGGTGAGCTTTCGACCAAGTAGTCGATTTTGGTCAAAAAAGTCAATTTTTTGACCTAATGACCACCTATCGACCCAATCGGGTCGACTTTCGACCAAAAAGTCGACTTTGTCGGTGAAATGGTCATTTTCGACCCGATGACCAACCCATCGAATCTGACATGTCGGCTTTCGACCAAAAAGTCATCCCTTGCTCAAAATGGTCAATGCTTCACTCAAATTACTGACTCATCGACCAAACAGTGTCGACTTCCAGCGAAAATGTCGACTTTGGTCCGAAATGGTGTTCGATTTGAGACCCAATGACCACCACTTTGTCCCAATGAGTTAACTTTTGACAAAAAATTTATTTTTTATCAAAATAGACAATTTTTGAATTAATGAACAATTAAACCCAATAAGTCAATCTCTGAACAAAAAATCAACTTTGGTCAAAATGGTCAATCCTTGAACCAATGACAAACCCATTGTCTCAATAGGTCAACATTTAACCAAAAAGTCAATTTTAGTCAAAATAAGCAATTTTTGATCTAATGACATCCCATAACCCAATAGGTCAGGACCAAAAAGTCAACTTTGGTCAAAATGGTCAATTTTTGACCCAATTAACAACCCATTGACCCAATAAGTTAAATTTTGACTAAAAATTCATATTTGGTCAAAATGTTCAATTCTTGACCCAAATGCCAACTCATTGACCAAATAGGTCTACTTTTGACCAGAAAGTCAACTTCGATCAAAATTGTCAATTTACGACCCAATGACCACACCGTTGACCCAATAGATCGACTTTTTGACAAAAATTTAATTTTGGTTAAAATAATCGATTTTGACCAATGACGGATTATTGACCGATAAGTCGATCTCTGACGAAAAAATCGACTTTGGTCAAAATGGGTCGATCCTTGACCGAATGGCCGATCCATTGAGCCTGATATGTCGACTTTTTGACAAAAAGTCGATTTTGTCGTTAAATAGTCGATTTTTGACAAAATGGCTACCGTTGACCCGATAGATCGACTCTTAACCTAAAAGCGTCGACTTTGATCAAAATGGTCGATTTTTGACTAATGACGACAATTGATCGATCAAGTCAACGATTTTGACTAAAAATGCAACTTTGGTCAAAATGGTCGATCCTTGACGCGATGACCGACTCGTTGATCGAATAGAGTCGACTTTTGACCAAAAGTCGACATTGGTCAAAATGATCGATTCATTGACCCGATGACCAGCTCATTGACGAAAAAGTCGACTTTTGACAAAAAGTCGATTTTAGTCGAAATAGTCGATTTTGACACTAATGGCCAGATTATTGACCCGATAAGTCGATCTCGACCAAAAATTGACTTTGGTCAAATGGTTAATTATTGTGATAATGAAAACGTCATTGATGAATTCGACTTGTCCTGAAATCGATTTAGGTCGAAATGGCTCATTTTGATCCCGATGACAGCTCATTGACCAAATAGATCAACTTGACCAAAAAGTCGAGTCTTTGGTCGCAATAAATCGATTTCTTGACCCAATGACCAACGTCATTTGACGGAAGATCGGCTTTTGGCAAAAAGTCGACTTCGGTGCAAATGGTTGATTTTTGACCGTACTAGTGACCAGCCGTTGACCTGATAGGTCGACTTTTTGACTTAAAGTTCAATCTTTGGTCGAAATGGTCGATTCTTGACCCCGATTGACAGCATCATTGACCTGATAGGTCAACTTTTGACGAAAAGGTCTTGACTTTTGTCGAAAATCGAATTGGTACTGACCTTGATAATGGCCCATGCCCTTTGACTGGTACATTAGAGTCAACTTTTGACCAAAAATTCGATTCTGGTCAAAATGGTCAAAGTCTTGACCAAATTGCCGAATTCGTTAGCGAAATCGATCGCGACCGAGAAAAGTTAACTTTGGTCGAAATGATCAATTTGGTCAAGTGACTTCGGCAATTCAAATAGGTCGAGTTAACTTTTGACAAAGTCGATTTTTGATCGAAATAATCAATTTTTGAATTAATGACTAATTATTGACCTAATAAGTCGATCTCCGACCTAAAAGTCGACTTCTGGTCGAAATGGTCGATCATTAATCCGATGACGAACCCATTGACCCGATAAGGTCAACATTTGACCAAAAAGTTAATTTTGGTCAAAATAGTCAATTTTTAATCTAATGACCACCCATTAACCCAATAGGTCAACTTTTGACCAAAATGACTACTTTGGTTAAAATGGTCAATTTTTGACCCAATGACCAACTCATTGACCTAAGAGATCAACTTTTGACCAAAAAGTCAATTTTAGTTAAAGTAGTCATTTTTTGACCTAATGAATACTCATTGACCCATAAGATCAACTTTTGACGAAAACCTCAATTTTGATAAAAATAGTTAATTTTTGAATTAATGAACAATTATTGACCCAATAAGTCAAACTCTGAACAAAAAATCAACTTTAGTCAAAATGGTCGATCCTCGACCCAATGACAAACCCATCGACTCAATAGGTCGACATTTGACCAAAAGTCAATTTTGATCAAAATAAGCAATTTTTGATCTAATGACAACCCATAACCCAATACATTATGACCAAAAAGTTAACTTTGGTCAAAATGGTCAATTTTTGACCCAATTACCAACCCATTTACCCAATAGATTAAATTTTGAGTAAAAATTCATATTTGGTCGAAATGGTCAATTCTTGACCCAAATGCCAACTCGTTGACCAAATAGGTCCACTTTTGACCAAAAAGTCAACTTCGGTCAAAATGGTTAATTTCTGACCCAATGACCACCCCGTTGACCCAATGGGTCAACTTTTGACAAAAAATTAATTTTGGTTAAAATAATCAATTTTTGACCTAATGACCAATTATTGACCCGATAAGTCAATCTCTGACCAAAAAGTCAACTTGGGTCAAAATGGTCAATCCTTGACCCAAAGACCAACCTATTGAGCCAACAGGTCAACTTTTGACCAAAAGTCAATTTTCGTCAAAATAGTCAATTTTTGACCTAATGACTACCCATTGACCCAATAGATCAACTTTAAACCAAAAAGTCAACTTTGGACAAAATGGTCAATTTTTTACCTAATGACCAACACATTGACCCAATAGGTCCACTTTTGACTTAAAAGTCGTCTTTGGTCAAAATGGTCAATTCTTAACCCAATTACCAACTCATTAACCAAATAGGTCAACTTTTGACCAAAAAGTCAACTTTGGTCAAAATGGTCGATTTCTGACCCAATGACCTCCCCTTTGACCCAAGGGGTTAACTTTTGACCACAAATTCATTTCTGGTCAAAATAATAAATTTTTGACCTAATGATAAATTATTGACCCAATAAGTCAATCTCTGACCAAAAAGTCAACATTGGTCAAAATGGTCAATTCTTGACCCAATGACAAACCCATTGACCCAATAGGTCAACTTTTGACCAAAAAGTTAATTTTGGTCAGAATAGTCAGTTTTTGACCTAATGACCACCCATTGACCCAATAGGTCAACTTTTGACCAAAAAGTCAACATTGGTCAAAATGGTCAATTTCGGACCCTATGAGTTAACTTTTGACCAAAAATTCAATTTTTGTCAAAATAGTCAATTTTTGAATTAATGACTAATTATTGACCTAATAAGTCAATCTCTGACCTAAAAGTCAACTTTGGTCAAAATGGTCAATCATTGACCCAATGACAAACCCATTGACCCAATAGGTCAACATTTGACCAAAAAGTTAATTTTGGTCAAAATAGTCAATTTTTAATCTAATGATCACCCATTAACCCAATAGGTCAACTTTTGACCAAAATGACTACTTTGGTTAAAATGGTCAATTTTTGACCCAATGACCAACTCATTGACCTAAGAGATCAACTTTTGACCAAAAAGTCAATTTTAGTTAAAGTAGTCATTTTTTGACCTAATGACTACTCATTGACCCAATAGATCAACTTTTGACCAAAACCTCAATTTTGATAAAAATAGTTAATTTTTGAATTAATGAACAATTATTGACCCAATAAGTCAAACTCTGAACAAAAAATCAACTTTAGTCAAAATGGTCAATCCTTGACCCAATGACAAACCCATTGACTCAATAGGTCAACATTTGACCAAAAGTCAATTTTGATCAAAATAAGCAATTTTTGATCTAATGACAACCCATAACCCAATACATTATGACCAAAAAGTCAACTTTGGTCAAAATGGTCAATTTTTGACCCAATTACCAACCCATTTACCCAATAGATTAAATTTTGAGTAAAAATTCATATTTGGTCGAAATGGTCAATTCTTGACCCAAATGCCAACTCGTTGACCAAATAGGTCCACTTTTGACCAAAAAGTCAACTTCGGTCAAAATGGTTAATTTCTGACCCAATGACTACCCCGTTGACCCAATGGGTCAACTTTTGACAAAAAATTTAATTTTGGTTAAAATAATCAATTTTTGACCTAATGACCAATTATTGACCCAATAAGTCAATCTCTGACCAAAAAGTCAACTTTGGTCAAAATGGTCAATCCTTGACCCAAAGACCAACCTATTGAGCCAACAGGTCAACTTTTGACCAAAAGTCAATTTTCGTCAAAATAGTCAATTTTTGACCTAATGACTACCCATTGACCCAATAGATCAACTTTTAACCAAAAAGTCAACTTTCGACAAAATGGTCAATTTTTTACCTAATGACTAACACATTGACCCAATAGGTCCACTTTTGACTTAAAAGTCGTCTTTGGTAAAAATGGTCAATTCTTAACCCAATTACCAACTCATTAACCAAATAGTTCAACTTTTGACCAAAAAGTCAACTTTGGTCAAAATGGTCGATTTCTGACCCAATGACCTCCCCATTGACCCAAGGGATTAACTTATGACCACAAATTCATTTCTGGTCAAAATAATAAATTTTTGACCTAATGATAAATTATTGACCCAATAAGTCAATCTCTGACCAAAAAGTCAACTTTGGTCAAAATGGTCAATTCTTGACCCAATGACAAACCCATTGACCCAATAGGTCAACTTTTGACCAAAAAGTTAATTTTTGTCAAAACAGTCAGTTTTTGACCTAATGACCACCCATTGACCCAATAGGTCAACTTTTGACCGAAAAGTCAACATTGGTCAAAATGGTCGATTTCTGACCCAATGACCTCCCCGTTGACCCAAGGGGTTAACTATTGACCACAAATTCATTTCTGGTCAAAATAATAAATTTTTGACCTAATGATAAATTATTGACACAATAAGTCAATCTCTGACCAAAAAGTCAACTTTGGTCAAAATCGTCAATTCTTGACCCAATGACAAACCCATTGATCACGATGCGTCAACT